>OX638360.1:28889947-29287261 GCA_951812935.1 Hermaeophaga mercurialis
GAGCATTGCACACCTCATGTTTAAGTTTAAAAATTTGATGACTCTTCAGACCACAAAATATTTAAATTAAGTTTAAGTTGTATTTAGTGAATCAGTGGAAAATTGTGCCGAATGTTATGTAACTAACTAAAATAACTCGCATTAAAATTATTGTTAAAGTATAAATTTTGAACTTAGTTATCTTTATTAAAGTTGTTAAAAAATAAATCAGTGTATCAGTTTATTCATTGGATACAATTAATTTGTTTGAGAAGATAAGCATATAGAATTTATGTAAAGATAATTCTTAGTATACACTTAAAAATACCGTCGATTTTTGAATAACAATTCTACAATTCGATATAGTTTAAAGTTTAAAATTAGTTAAGAAATGTTTTAAAATAAATTAAATTAAATTAAAATTATATCGTGGGGATGAAGCACACCTAATGTAAAATGAATAGTGAATCTAAGAATATAGAGAATCAAAATTGAATTAAATAATCGACATGGAGGTAAGCTCTAATCTTGTATAAAGATATAAGTTAATAAATTTAAATGACCAATAGTAAATCTTAACTTTTGTAAAGTTGTACCCATTTTTTACCAACTTGAAAAATTAAGAAGCAGTTGTTTATTTTTTTACATGCATGTATATAGTATTGTAATTTTAGCAAATGAAACGAAACTATTATGAGACAAACAGTCAAACACTACCATTCAAAACTAATATTGATTTGAATATCTTTAAGTGTTTGGGATATACCTTCTCAAGTGCCAGGCTAGACACCAATTAAACAATACGAACTGACTAAATTAATTCAGAACCTACTAATGAAAATTGGCTTCAAAGTTTCTGCTGTTATGTTGTATTGAGTGTTGCTCGTAATGATAATAATTCAATTTAAATTTATCCTCAGACGGGTCCAATGAGCAACTGTAGACAAAGTAATCAAACTTCCTTTAGAGGTCAGTGTTCAATTCAGACATTCATTTATTTTCTTTGAATCCGACCAAGTGAAAATAATAACATGAACTCTACCGCTAAATGGTATATTGAAATCTATTGTTTTTCAAGATAAATGTATCAATCTTAGAGGCTATAAATGTTTCAAGCCACATTACTGTATTTTCTTTTACATTCAGTAATTTTCGACAGTAAAAAATATACAGGTGAGGCATTAGTGGGGCAAAGCTCGACTAGTCCGCTATTATTGAAGTTACGAAAAAAAAGTTTTTATAAATAAACAGTGTGTTCAGGAACGCAGAGCCAGACAAAAACGTTGTTTTTTTAAATGGAACACCCCGTATATTTTTATATTTTTAAAAACCTCTTGCCGAGCTAATTTCAACGATGTATCATACTTTATGTTTATTTACTTTTTATTGCCGTAGCATAGAACTTGAAAAGTTAGGATAGGATATGTAAGCCGTTTTTATTGATTTTCAACGGTTTGGATGCTACAGATATCTGAATTCAAAAAAATGTGATTTTCAGGTGGCTGTAGATCCTTTATTAAACATAATAAACATCAAGTATGATACATCCTTGAAATTAGTTCGGCAAGAGGTTTATAAAAATGTAAAAACATACGGGGTATTCCATTTAAAAAACATAGCCTTGGTCTGCCTTCCTGAAAACCCTGTATATTTAGGACTAATTTTAAAATCTGAATCTCAAGATTGCCTACACTTTTTGTAAAAACTTTTTTTTCCTAATTTTAATAATAGCGGACTAATCGAGCTTCGACGCACTAATGCTGCACCCTGTATAAGAAGTAATTTTCTATGGTAGTTTTACATTTTCTAGATAATTATCTTTGTCACTTTATCGTTCTAACGTTTTGATGTTTTTATAAACAAAAACCAAACACGCGTTACACGTGGACGGAAAATGATAATCGCATTAGAAAATAACTCCCTTTTAAGATTAACACCCCCGCTGGTTGGTTTCGCTCCAGTTCTAAAATTTGCAATCCGGAAATACAAACCATCAAAACGCCAGCGTTAACAACACAGCTAGCAGGAAACGGCAACATGATACTCGGCTGGCCCTTTGCAGGAATGATTTACAACATGCCCGCCCGGCAAGCCAGAGCGCTAATTGAGGACCAAGAGATATCGGTTAACCTCCAGCTTAGAATGTGCTTTATTCCCTGGAGACCCGGCCTGTGACGACATGTTCTTATATTCCTGGCGAACTGTGACATTTTTCAAGGCTGACGTGTACTCGTTAGTTTGTTACAACTCAATCGGGTCGTTTGTAAGGATAATTGATTTAGAGTAAAAGGAACACATAAATGCATTCAGAAGAATCTGATGCCTCATCATCTCATAAATTTTACTGGAGAATACAAAAATAAATACTAGTTTAGACATAAGAGTTTTTTTCCAATTCTATATCCTAGTAAAGTTATTACTTCACTCGTTTCGTAGTTATTTATGTATTTGGGAATAATGTGTCTTTTAAGGCAATGTTGATTGAACCATATACTTTGAGACACCGTTACGCTTCATCTGCTTCTTGAAAAATTAAATTAATTTTTGGAACTCTTGCTTTGTGGAAGCCCTCTACAATAAATATGAAAAGAAAAATTGTACGTATCTGAATTTCCACAGTATTGCAAAGCTTTTTAAGGTATATTGACTCAACGAAGGTTTCGCTATTTTCCTATAGCATTTTCAAGATATGACAAAAGATTCATTTTAAATTTATGTATTTGAGTGTAATGTTTCTTTTAAAGCAATGTTGATTTAACCATATACTTTGAGACGCCAGGTTACGCCTCATCTGTAGCTACTTGAAAAATTAAATTAATTTTTTCAACTCTTACTTTGTGGAAACTCTCCATAATAAATATGAAAATGTAAATTATACGTATCTGAATTTCCACAGTATGAAAAACTTTTTAAGTTATATTGAATCGACCAAGATCAAGATTTAACACACTTATATATATTGATATGATTCTTATATTTGCATAAATTTTTTGCTAGTTATTAATATCAAGGAATTTATATTAATTTGTAAATAGTTATGTAATACACAAGGGTTATAATAACAATCCTTATGATAGAAGCAATAAATATTATGCAAACATTTTTTTTTAATCAGACATGGGAATTTCTTAAATGTTTATATTTCTTTGCATTCATTCATTTTTCTATTAATTGTTCATTTTACTTCATTATATTAGAAAAGAAATTTAAAATTTTTACTATATACTCTTATTTTACTTATTTGTGTGCATTTTCTTAACAATTTTGTCTTTATATCGATCAAATCTGTTTATTTTTTTAATTCTTTCATTATGTTCTGGTCCATTTTTGAATTATTTTTTTTAAATTTGTCGAATTTGTTCATTATATTTTAAAACAAATCTACCCATTTTCATAACTTTAAATTTATCCAATTACAAAATGAATCTTATAAGTTTCTTAGTTACTCTCGTTTTTATTTCTCCCTTAGTTATACCCATTTTATTAATTATTTATTTTTTGTATTAATAGTTTCTCTTTATTTATTTCTTATTTTCAATTATGTTTAATTTTCTTGTTTAATTTCTTCGATTTTTTCGTTGTAATATTCTAAAATGAATCTCCCAAATTTACCATTTAATCTTATTTTCATTTCTTCCTTATTTCTGTGCATTTTTAACGATTTCTCTGTTATATTAACGGAATTTTTATTTCTTTAATTTTGCCTGATTTTAATCCATTTTGTTAATTATTTCTTTAATCATATATCTGACTCCATTTTTATTTACGATTAAAGATTTTTTGTTTTTATTCATCTTTTAACTCTTTATTCCTATCAATAAATGTTTTTCATCCATTTTTGAGGTTATGCCTCTTTTAATATAGCTATTTTTCTATTCATAACTGCATTTATTTCTTCCCTATTTTTCATTAAATTTCGTTACATGTTTTTTTTAATTAGTTTGTCATTTTATTAATAGAATTTATTCAGTTTTCTATAATAAGAATTATTACAATTTCAATGAAATTATATACGTATCTATTAATAATTATTTAGCAATATTAAATTGTGCATAATAACCTTTCCGATAATAGATTTACTGATATAACTTCCTGCTCTTGGCTGAATCAGGTAAAATCCAGCCATTTGTAAAATCTGTTTAAGGTATCGTAATATTAAATCAAATTCAGACACGCGATGAGACAAAAGCTTTTGAGCAAATATTCTGAAATATTATAGAATTAATGGAAGGCAAAATATTCAATCCAGATATGATTTAAACAGCAAAATTAGTGTAAATAGCGTAGACGTTATACGATCTGATATTCAAATAATCTTTAATAAAAGATAAATAGAAATATTTTACTTTCACGCATTGGATAATACCTGGAAGGGTTGTTTCTATTTATTATGTACATGTATATATAATTTTAGACTTTTCCGAATTAAGTACATACTTGAAAATTTTACAGACATGAAATGGGGAAGCAGGTATTATAAAAAAAGAATTGTAGGAAAAATATACTTTAAAATCTGAAATAGAATGTTAAATATAATTTTCATTTTAAATTAATTTATAAATAAAAAATAATCAATAATCTAAGGAGAAATTAAATAATTTAACTTTGGAGTAAACAAAAATTGATATGTACTTTAAGCTACCATATGGTGTAGTATAATGTGAACACATAAATAAAATAAGAAAAAGTGGTTAAAATAATATCTAAGAATAATTTCAATGATTATAAGAGAATTCTGAAAATAGATAAGAATTATTACTATAAATCATCATGTTGATGTGACGCATAAATTAATGTTTTTATGTAATACTTATAAGTCTGAAACTAGTCAAAATTGTCAAATTAATAGAAAATTGTTAATTATACATTCTTCTCTATTTAAGATATTGTAAAAAATTTCAAATTTTTCATCTTAAATGTAATCATAATTGAAGTTTACAATTATTAAATGTCAAAATTAAAAAAAAATACTATTCAAGTTCGGTCTGAATTTAACAGAACTCTCTTCTGTTTGAGACCTAATCGCAGAAACATTGTTAGTAAGAAATTTAAAATTACTTAACCCCAATTTCAATATTTCTTAAAAAAGTAATGAAACTAAAAATAACTGATATTACCTGAAACTAAATAACTCAAAGCATTGAGTTAATATTGTTTTTATTATTATTATAAAGACAATTGTAAAATTATAACCATAACGTGTATAACCTAAAAAAAGGAAAGATGTAATAAAAAGACAATGGTGCTATCAATAGGTACAACTTAATTAACCTTACCTGCTATGGATGGACTCCAATAAAAGGGTGAAATTGGAATGTTGGAATATTTGGACAATCAAAGTGTTGATAAACTTTATTGGGTCAACGGCCGTAGTATGGCAGAAAGTTTTAAACTGACAAGCCAGAAGTAAGAAGAATTGGACTTTTACTTTGTGAACAAGACACGACAATATGGTAACTGTTATACCTTTTTTTTTAAATATAATTTATTATAATATATGATTATGATTTTTTTTTAATTATAAATTATTATAATATAACTATATTGTTTGAACCATTTTTTTAACTCACCATGAGATTATTAGTCAATTGCATCTCAAATAATACATATAAATTATAACGAGCACAATTATAAAAATACGAAAATTATTTTATACGTTCATTTTATACATTCAGGTAACTACGGTAGCATTTTAAGGAAATAAACAATGTTTTAAAATAAAAACCTAAAAATTGGTTAAGCTTTTAGTTCGTAACGTTGGAAACAATATCTTTCTTTGACCCGCTTTTTTCTAAAAGAAATATATGGCTTTTTTTGAGAAAGCGTTATTTCAGTAAATAGGAAGCAGTAGGCGGCCAATTATCTATAAAGAGAAGTCTTTATTATATTTCATATATTTTCATGAGAACATTTAGTTAATTAAATGCTATTATATTTCATGCAACAATAACAATGCTCATTTAGCTTTATATGTTTGCATTACAGTGAAATAGACATAACGAGTTTTACTTTTAGAGTTCAAAGATACATACATGAAAGAAAACACATGTGCGTACCTATAAAGTGTTTTTATTGCAATACCAGCCAGTCGAACTTACCTTTGATTTTACGTAAATTTAACAAAAACATCAAACACGTCAAAGTTTAATCACATTAACCAATACAATTTAAACGGAGAAAGAATTAAATATCACTGAAAAGATAATTATTATAAGGGGAATTTAGCAATATGATTGTTCTTTACTTTTGATATTAACACCCTCTTGAAGGAACACAAACTGTTACGCATTCCAAAGTGTGACACTTTTGAAAGTTAATTTCCTTAATAATTCAATGCATAACATAACAAAATGTAATTCAAGTAAATAAGCATAGGCGTACCATAACATTGCTGTCATTAAAGTTGAGATTAAATTAATTTAATTTTAATCCCAATCAGCTAAAATAACAAATTTGTTCTGCGTAGTGACTGACTGGTTTTGAAATGAAAGCGGATTTTCTTCTCGTAACTGGGATTTGGGCTTAAAAAATACCGCAAGTGGTGATTTGACGTTACGAATAGCAAGAAACAGAAGCAAATAGCTACTGAAGATCTGAAAATTACAGATGCTGAAACGTCGTCAAACCACCAGTCACTGTCTGTTTCAAAACCAAACAGTGAAGTAACAAGGAGACATCAAGTATATGCTTATCGAAAATAAAAATATGCGCAAAATTCTGCGGGAAGGATTTCAAGACAGTTTTGGCAATAGATGAGCAACTAATTTTTGTTAAAAGCGTAGCGAAGTTATGACAATAAATTATGTGAATTTCTAAAATAAGACAGAATCACTTGCAGAGAATCGGAATAACAAAGAAAGAAATTGTTATTTGTCAATTAATTGTTTCAACTCTTAATTTATAGAAATTATTCATAATAAATATGGAAAGATAAATAATACTTATCTTTCCATATTTATTGTAAATAGTATGAATAAAAAGAGTAATAAACATTATTAATTTGTTTCATTTTAAATTATTAGATATCTTTGTTATTAATACCTTATAATGTGAAAACTACAATCTAATGATGGTGTTGAATAATTGAAATAGTTTCTATATGGGAGCTACTTTCTGGAATCGAGGGTAACTTTTGAAAAATTGATAATTGGCCGGTATAACTCTTTCGATAAATCGGGCATTATCTTCTAGCAATACAATTATTAGTGGTTTAAATACCATCCTGTACTAATTTGCTTGGATTAACGACCACCTACCAAGGGATTTACTAATAGTGCTCTGAATGCGAGTGGCAGGTCAACGAAATATCTTAAAAGGAGCTTTACTAGAATTTTTTAAGTATTCGTTCAAGTTAAGTCGGGAAAATAATTCCGCATCAAAAGTTTTCAAGTGCACCGCTCGGCACACACTAAGAAAATCCTATTCTGTGACTGCTACAACCAGATCATTTAACTACCACAATCATTTGAAATCTTTCTGTCATCTATTTTGGATTGCCCGGAGATCAGTAGTCATAACTAACATAATTAGTAGTGTCATTATTGTGAATACTCGATTTGTCACTCCATAAAATTTTATACAAGTTTTATCTTCGATACATCTTAAGGATCTTGAATAATGAAACCTTGGACAAGGTGGATATTATAACGGTAATATTTATGATTCCACATTACCCCCCTGAATTATTAATTTACTGACATTTAATTCTGCTGTCATATTCGAATAGATTTCTAGTCATTAACTTGAAAATAGTCTAAAATATTTATTAATATATTTATTTGGATACGTTTCCCAGTTGAAAAGGGTCGAGTAGGTAATTTTTGTTCAACGTTTATAAATGATTATTTACTTAGGACTAGACGACCAGGATAGCTCTACATACATTTCTAACACTTGCTTCTTCTGTTTCTAGTAAACAGTGAATATTTCACATATTTATCAAGCTTCAATATGAAGGTATTTTGCGCCCAGAACTGCAGAAAATAATAATAATAATAATAATAATAATAATAATAATAATAATAATAATAATAATAATAATATTAGTTCGGCAGTTGATGACCAGGTATTCAAACAATTTTTACCTTTCAAAAAACTTGATACGGTAAACAATATTAATGAAAAGTAATCACTGAGATCTCGCAAATTCTAACAGACAAATAAGCACATAATAGTCAATAAACAAATAACAAAGAAAATTCTAACTTACTGTATTATAATATTTTCTTTTCAAGGTCATCTCTTTTAGTTCTTTTAAATACGATTACCAACGTGGACGGTTTACTATTTTTTTAATTTTTCTGCTAAATTTGAAGCACAGTTGTTACTTCTAAAGTTCACGTAAATACCAAAACATTAAATAAAATAACAAAAATAAAAATCAAACTAATGGTTTTTTAAATATATCCTCTTTAATATTAATGAACTCCTACTTCGCACATCTTTAAATATATTGTCTTTCTAGCAAACAATATTTATTTAGTCATTAAACCGACCAATTTCACCTCAAATGATAGTCGCAATTCCCAGTTCCAGTAATTCTCAAAATAATGTTCTGGATGTTTCACTGTCCACTCTCTTACTGGGCTGATTAACACCACCTTATTTAATATTGATATCACTCTCTACTCATTGAATAAACATCAACGAAGCATTAAGTCAAGCCTTTTTAGAGATTATTCATATAAACCACTTGAGAGCTATACATTAGCGCTCTACAATGCTAAATCGGAGTAGAAATTCTACAAAGCATTACTAGCCCTTTTAAAAAAGTATTTACAGCAACCATTTCCTAGTTATTCCCTAAAGAACTCTATGGTATACTTTACCTTAATATTTGACAATGCACCATCCAAAGTTATTAGTGAAACTCACCATTCTTTGTGACATAATCCTGGAATTTAAACTGAGTATTCACGTCACTGAAACAGTATCGTTAATTTGCACGATTCTCCACACGGTATAATCTACCACAATAGCGTAGGTTAAAAAAAGAGAAAATTAAATTTTTCAAAAAACTTGCACTATAATAATGATGTTTTACAAGAATACTTATTTTGAAATGAAAATAACAATGCCTCGATTTACTATAGAGACAAATTCGGCTAAATTTAGTTGATTTTCAAATGGCTCAGCAATACAACGTTGACAGCAACCCTTATAATACTCGACAAATGATAAAGATCTGTGTCTCGTCAAAATCGGAACAATTGAAACAATGAAATGGAAAAATATTTTCAGTTTAGATTACCGTTAAATATACTCGTTGGTCCGGAACTTGCTGTCGCTTCTATGTGATCAACCACAATCCGACGGTCCTTCGTAGCCGCGGATATATACCCATTTCCTCTATCCCTCGGTCCTCCAATTTATGTGCCTTTATTTGTTTTAGGAGCTTCATCTCTCTATATCCCTGCAAAAGTCATAAATTATTCTGTGGAATGAGTTGATTAGTTATTTAATAATTTTTTATTTTGAAGACGAGACACTTGGCTGATTAAAAGAATCAATTATCTAATTATTATAGTAATAGGTAATTAATATAGTATTTAGTCAAGTAATAGGTATTTGCCAAAAATGTTGTGTTATTGGGTTACGGGGTGCTAGAGAACTACTTAATATTAATGAAACATTTTATTATCAAATACATACGGCTTTTGAAACTTCTACAATTCTGCTTTCATTTCCTCGATAGACGTTCTTTAAGCGGGGATTGTTTCCTCAGAAATCTGTCCATAGGACTGTTTGGAACACTTTGTGTTAAAAGCTAATTTTAAAATACAGTGCTCAATTAGGTACATTGAACGACATGTGTAATGGACAGTTGCATGAAGGAAATATATCGTATTATTAAAATTAGCTCACAACTACAAAATAATCTGAAGTAAATGAATAACCATTTTATAAATGATTTGTTACGCCACTTTTAGAAGAATATAGGCCAATGGAACTATCAACTTTATAGTTTCACACTTTACTGCCGGTATAGGATGTTTTAACATTACATCGTCTCGTTTACATCAAAGTTATTATTCCAGGTGCTAACGATGGTTTGAGAGTTCATGTTCCACTTTGGAGCTCTGTATCTGTGTCAGCCATTTCCGCCTATTTTGCAATGCACTCTCTTTGCTAGCGCGTTTCGCTCTAAGCTCTTTACGTATACTCTCGTCAAGATTACTAATTACACACATATTTCTTCAGTGTAACTTTGGAATATATTACAGCTATTAAGTTTGTTAGGTGGGTAATTTTAAAATAGCAAATTTGGAGTATTTTAAAATAATCTAATTATATAACGTATTCAATTTTCTAATTTGTATCATCTTGCGAAATAATTAAAATAATTAATTAAGACTCTAGTGAATGAAGAGACACGAAATGCCACTTTTAAATTTTCTTCTCACCTCTAACCGAAGTTATTTACAGACTCATTAAAAAGAAATACGGAGTACTTTTTGGATTTTTATTCAAAATTATTGATAATTAACTATATGTACGACTACAAAACTTCAAAACAAAAGAAAAACAAAACAACAGCCATTAAATGTAGTTTGTATTGGTTATTTTCTTAATAAATTATTTCTATCAACGGCGTAACTAGATTTAGAAATAAGTTTTACAATTGCAGTTTCTTAATTTTTTTTTGTTTTTGTTTGTATAAATTCTTGAAGCAGGTACATATTTGGATATTTATTTTTCAAAAAAACGTTTCTGTGTCTATATTAAAATATAACTGTAATAATATAACGAATAACGAGAACATTTAGTAAATTCTCAATTGTTGTAATTCAATTGACTTAATATATATTTATAAAAAATGGATCATAGATTTGAAGGTAGAAAAAATCGTGGATTCTAAATCTGATATAATAAACTAGGCTCGCTGTTAAGTAATTAAAAAAGCTGCTTTTCTTAAGATTCTAAACAAAATGCTAGTTTTGATAATAGTGGATACAAAAGTATGAAAATTATCCGTTCGCATTCTAAATTGTAGTACTAATTTAGTACTAGCTTTTTTACAAAGTTATCGTTTTTCAAATAGTATTATCAACTTTGTTTTTTTAGATGATAAACCTCGTATATTATTACTTTTTTGCATATTTCATTTACTTTGAATTTTGTACTCCTACTCTGTGAAAATCATTAAAGATAGAAACATATTATTTTTATGTCCGAAAATGATAAATTCACGAAAATATTAACTGGAATCTCATTTTTAATATCTCAGTTAATAACGAAAATACGAGATGTGTACTAAAACCAGCTGTTTATCGGTTAAAAGGAGGTAATCGATTTATTCAAATTCGGAAATTGAACTTCAGGAGAGATCGTGTCTGTGGAGAAAACCCCTAAATGTAATAAAATTTGGTATGAAGTTAGTCTTAACTTTTAAACATATACAGAATATCATTATTTTCTACGCGTAAATGAGAAAATAAGAGTATACACAATCTGAGATATAAACGATATAGTATTTCATTTAATGTAATATTTTTAAGCTTTTTATTATTTAACTACTGATAACTTAACATTTTACTATAAGTATTCTCAATGGTATTTTACAATTTAAAATATATAATAATCGTCATTTGCATTAGGTAAAATGTATGGTGCAGACATTTTGAAATTGTATGGTAATTCTTCCATCTATAATTAAAATAAATATATAATAATAAAAGTATTTGTAATTATAGTATGCCACCAAGATTTCAATCATTAAAACTGAAAAAACAAGGTATTTCGTTTTTAACCGGATTTGAAATATAATAAAATTTAGATGAAATTACGTACTTAAGATAGTACCCTTTCTTGTTTTTTATTTAAAGTAATGAATCGCACTAATCGTTTGTGAATTAAACAAACATTTTACAAATTTCTCTTTACAAATATATAAAAGAGTTACATTAACACAATTTTTCAAAATATGTGCATACAGAATATTTGAAAATATATTTAACAAAAGATCAGTACTGTATAATAATAATTTCACTCGATAATTGTGCAAATATACAAACAAAAATGAATCTATGTAATAAATATTTATTAACTTTATAATAATTTATTAATAAAAACTAATACTATCCAATACTTGACTTTTAAATGGACCAAAACTTCAATTTATGTTTATAATTTGAATAATATTATTAATTTAAAAAATTAAAGGCAAATAAGTACTTGGTCTAGAATCCGATCTATATTTAGATGTTTAAAATTCAAGAGGGAAAATATTCAAAGCAAAATGAATTCAGTCTAATTAACAAAACAATCAAAAATGCGCCCAAGCATCCATTCAACCGCAGTCATCTTTCAGCAGGATTTTATTTCATTAATTAATTATTACCAATTATGTCTGTTTCTACAGCAAACGCTAGATTTGACGAACAGATCAAATTGGCCTGTAGTAAGTGGCCGAGCTTAAAAGCCATAATCAACATTGTCGTTTTCAGATATTTAAATTTACCGAGATGACTGATAATGGAACTTCATAAAATAATTTAAAAAATTGTTTTTTTGTTAAATTGTGGTTTCATAGAATAAAAATTAAATTAACAAGGTTAAAGAAATAAATATACATACTCTTAACTGCCCAAGTAAAACTACTGAATAAGACAAACAAAGGAATTAAGTAGTATTAAAGGGATGTGGATAATCATAAAGGACAAGCGAGAATGAAGGAATGGAAAACGACTCATTTAGTTGTACATTTTACAACATTAGAGATGGTTAGTCGTGTTTAGAGAGCAATAATTGCATACATTACATTTTTATGTAAGTTATTTTTATTAAAATTATGATTTCTATTAGGTATGGATTTCGTTAATTACAACTAAATTTTCATTAATTGACAATTATGTAGATTTGATTATCAGATCTAACACAACCCCTTTTATTTGTTTAAGTTTTAAAGTACTTGTATGTACTGTAGTAGCACTTTTTAAAGCGTTTCAGATGGGGTATCTGTAAATTTTTTTTTCGTTAAATGTTTCACTTTGTTTATTAAAATACCCATCTATTACGCCTCTGGTGATTTTTAATGTATTTCATTTCGGTTTGATTTTGAATTTTATGTGCAAGCAGTGATTTGGCCCCACTTAAGTAAAGTTTTGGGAGGAAAGTACTGGATAAAAGGGCAAACAAACTCTGAAAAGTCAAAGTGCCGAAAACGTGTAGTTCTTTTGAGTGTTATGGAAATTTTGGTGATTTTTGATAATGTTGGACTTAGTATGAACAACCGCTAAATATTTTATGTTGATTAATTTTTTTTTATTGCTTTTTTCTTTCCTCTTGAATTTGTTTTGATCGGCAAAAACCATTGTTTGTGACCGTGGGTTAGAATTTTTACTGGGTGGGCGTTGAAGCAGTTATTTTGATTAAGTTTATTGTATATATTTTCTTTTATTCCATTTTTTTTCCTTTAACGAAGTAATTACAAAATAGCAACCGGTATCCAGGTATCGTGGTGGAAAACAATTAAAACCTACATATTTTTCATTACTTTTATATTAGGGTAATTTTTAAATCAACCCCCTAGAATACCTTTTCTTCACTGTTGCGATACTTTTTTGTTTCTATATACGGCATATAAGCAATAATTTCTTATTATTACTTATAATTATTATACAGGGTTCAGAGATAAATTTTATTCATTTAGGCGGAAATATGAAAGGAAAGAATACGAATTATGAACAGATAACCGATATGATAATGTATCCCCTCCGTTAACTCTACTCTCTCTAACTCCGCTGTGCTAGAGGTACGATTTCGACTGTTGGTCCGTTACTATCGAATTGATTTTAACGACGTCCCCAACTCCGATATTCTCACTTCAAGATATTAGAGGAGAAAATGTAATACATTCTCGCTTCCTTATAATTCGTTCACTTATGGTGGTATGGATTCGTGTATGGTATCAAATATTTACACTGATCCTTTATTAATATATGAGTTAAAAGTTTTGTCACAGAATTTCTTTTCTCTACGACCACTTTGCCAAATTTAATAATTTTAAAAAAGAATGTTAAAAATGTATCAATAATAAATACTTAATTGTCGCGTTAAACATGCATAAAGTTGTTAATTTACAAGTCAGTATAAATTTATACCATCGGCTTTGTAATTTTACGAATTTATTTTAATCAATGTTTGTATTGTAATGTAATAGATTTTCCCCGTCTTTCTGATATTTTAAAAATATATTATGTATATATAAATATTAAGGATTTTTTGGAAAACATGTCAAAAGAGGAGTAAAGTTTAAGTGGAAAAACCATTACATTTGAAATATAATCAACTCCAGTTAAGATAAACGAACAATAATATTATGTTTGTTGTCTCTATTTTTCTGAGAGTTTTAAATCATTAAAATTTTGAATGAGCGTAATAGTGATTATTATAAAAATTAAAAAATTTAGAAGCCAATCTCAGGTGAGGTTCAAAAATTAAATTAAACAAATAAAGTTGAAAATTAAATTAAATTTGGGTGCAACGATTTTATTAATATTAAGTAAATTGGTGAGAAGTAAATAAATTTAAAAAATAAATTTTACATTTCTATCTTTAGAGCGACTCTATACCATAGAGTTCCGTAAATGTCATTTCTTTTAATAATGGCGGGATCTCGGTATAAACACTCTCCCAATTGTGATGATGCTTCTGTGAATAAGTTTTAATAATCTGGAATACAACAGACGATCCATATTCTTTATCAAAAGATTCGTAAGGTTTATTAATTTCAGGCCATTTTTATCTAAGTTCACTTAATTAATGTCGACTTATTTATTTTTAACTAAACATTTTTTATCTTCACAGGTCAAAAATCAAGTATCTCAATAATAATTTTGACAGTCCAGGTTTTTTTAAACTGAAGCCAAATAATACGGATAATTTCATTTTTGATTTCTAATATTGTTATAAGATTTTGCTAAATATTACCATTTCACCTAAAGATAACTTTCTGGAAATAGATGTTAACATAGACATAGTTACATTTTTAAAAAGCCTGAACTTTCCTCTAAAAATATTTAAACAAAAAATCTTAATAAATGAATTCTATGTCTTACATTTTTAAATTAAAATTTTAAAAATTTTAATTTTTACTGATGACCAACTCATTTATTAATGACTTCTAACATTAACATTTTGACTACCTTTACATATTAACATCGAATTTACTTAAATCTAAATATAAATCTTTAAGTAATTTGGATTTATTTTCTTACTAGTTGACCATATGACATGATGTCAATATTTGCTTCATAATATTTTTATTTTATGTTTTGAAGAACAATCTGATAACAATTTATGTTTTACACTGTATGTAGGTCTCTTTCCAAGGTAGATAAATAACAATTTATTGGATAATTGATTATGACAGCATCGTGTTCTTTTTCTTGGTGGTCTAATAATTCTACATGCCAGAAATGAAGAAGGATTCGTAAAAAATGCATGTTAAATTTTTAAAGCAAGAGCAAAAAGTGGGGAAAATTTTACGAGATAACTTACAGAACAGTTATTTCCTAATATACCATCTAATTCAGCTATAGTTTTTGATAACGTACTTAAAAATTCCGGATTAGATGAAAAATTTCCACAAAAACGATTTATGATGGAGTGAAATTCAAGATTTTTTATGGCGCTCCTTTAAGTAAATTCGTCCAGTTAATCAAAATAGGCATTTATGCAGACAAAAACTTTCAAATTAAATGCAAATTTTTTTCACTGAATGTTTTTAAGTTTTATATAAACTGAAATCCGAACGGGCTAAGTCTGGTGAGTGCATGTGACAGTAATTCAAAACCACGTTTAATAATTTTAGTTTTCCTAATAATGGATTTATGACATGGAGCACTATTCAGATAAAATAAACATTTCTTTTAATATTCCAGGCCTTTTCTCCAGAATTTTCTGTTGCAAATAATCAAAGAAATTAGCATCAAATTGCCCATTTATTGTTTTACCCTTCTAGAGGTAATCAATAAAAATAATAATACCGATTGCATCTTAAAATACTGACGCCGTTAGTTTTAGTTTATTCGCTAAATATGTACCTATCTTCTAATTTTATTTATTATATCAGATTTTTGAGTAAACTGAGGAAACTAAATTTTAAGTAAGTTTTTACCAATATTATATAAGCTAAATATTTCGTTACATATTTACATAATTTTGACAAAATATGATCATCAGTCCAAATGAACTTGAATTTAGAACACAAAAAGTAATGTAATAGAAGTTCTAATTAATTGTACATATCGATTAATTTTAAGAGAAAGAGAATTGAATAAATCTGGTAAAGTAAATACATTCAGGGGCACAAATATAGTCTAGACATATTTATTGGTCGAGATCTCGGAATTCTAAGTCCTGCAGACTCAAATGAATCCTGTAATCACTAGCCAATGGCTATAACTTTATCTAAGTAGAGAAAACCCCACAAGAAGATTCGAAGATAAGCGCGAACCCTAGAATTTACGTTCCGAGAATCGCAAACCAAAAAGGATTTTATCGGACCTAGCATATAGCTCCAAGTTGAATATCTCCATTTCTAAAATCTGTCAGTTTCCACAGTAGAGTCGAGAAGACCTATAAATTTCTCATACTCACCCAATAAGATTAATTCTAATTGCATTCGGAGAAAGTTAAAATTTATGGAGACGAGTGGAAATGAGACTCGTTGTATAGGGCGATACAAATTGAAATAAGTTTTCCGTCGCATTCAAAACAACAATATAAAAACTTGCCTTCGTTTAATGTATATTGAGAAGAAAAAATTTGGGAAACACTTGATTCTTTTCATGTATTTTTTAAATAAATAATTAATTTGTGGATCAAGCTCACATTTCAGCTAAATATTAAGTATTTTGTAATATTATTATTGTAGAATTTTATGCATAGCCTAACACAACAGTGAACTGTATTTTGACGTGGTTAGTGGCTTGGAATTATATATGCTTATCTTCTTAAATAAATCAACTTCATCCAGTGAAATAACTGATAAAGCTGATTTATTCTTTAACAACTTTAATGAAGAGCAATTAAGTTCATAATTTACTCTTTATCAATAAATTTAATGCGAGTTCTTGAGTTGTTTACATAGTAGTTGACACAAATCTTCACTGATTCACTGACTTTTTCTATCTGGAACTGAAGTGACTGTGATTATGGAGTTGATCACGAGTGATTGGTTAATACTGAGCTCAGAGAAGGCAGTTTTCATTGGTCAATATTTGTAGCATATATTAGCGAAATGTTTGGTTGGATAAAAATTGCGGACGTGACAAATTGCATGTATAAAATTATTTTGGAGAATGTATACGGTGTGGTAATATGAGTTGAATATTATTTTAACTTATTTAAAATGAGTGAATTTTAAACGACTATTATTATAAATTCAGTTAATCGAAGAAATTACTACACATCAAAATTTTAAATATAACATTTGAAAGTCATCTTCAGGTGTAATACAAAAATAATACAAAAGTTACAATAGTAAAACTATAAGTTAACAAAGCAACGAGATTATGAAACTTATTTAAACATGAAACAGGAAACAATATCACAACCAAAAAAAAATGGCTACTTAATTAAAGTAACAGTGTAGAAAGTGGTAAAAATGAACAGATATTAAAAAATTAACAAAGGAATTATGTGGTATAAAAACTAACTAAATAACATTAAACTGTGGTGAGTGGTGAACTTAAGAACATTTCAGAAAACAAATAAACAAAAAAATTTTTGTTTTATGTAACAACAACAACAGCAGCACCAATCCAGGTCGTTTTAATTAGCTGCAATACCTAAAACCCCTAAACATATTTACGTGGATAACCGAATTTTCTACAGGTT
The DNA here is from genome assembly GCA_951812935.1 of Hermaeophaga mercurialis. Taxonomy (NCBI): domain Eukaryota; kingdom Metazoa; phylum Arthropoda; class Insecta; order Coleoptera; family Chrysomelidae; genus Hermaeophaga; species Hermaeophaga mercurialis. Next base: position 28,907,771 of record OX638360.1, read on the forward strand.
TTTCTAACGGTTCTAAGAATTTTCCTGCCAAATTTAAAATTGATTCAGATTTAAGTCAAAAACGATTTGCAAGAATGCTACTTATTTTAATAATAATAATAATAATAATAATAATAATAATACATTTTTTATTATTTGCCAAGAATAACTTAAATTACAAAAATAACACTTAACATAAAGAAATAACCTATAAGCTATGGCAAATAAATGGTATAGCATTAGGTCTGACAAAACCAATTCTTCCATGCTTATTATAGAAACTTTGCTGCACAAAATTTTCATCAAATTTTATCTACTTAGCAGATTTTCTTATTATTCTATTTGATCAAAGTTTAATTTAATTTAATTCATTTATTAATCAGTCCTAAAACTATTTTAACTTGACATATCTTTCGACAATTATAGAACTTGCGTCGTTTCAACCCCAAATTACAGTTTCTGCAATAGGCCATTACTAACACCAAAGTATCAAATTACTGCCAGTAATCATTAATAGTCACCAATAACAGAGACCGAGGAGAACTTATCGATTATGTCGCAGGTCAACACCTTTAAGCAGGTACGAGTAATGATACTGTCCTAATTTCAGGACACACGAAACCAATTAAGTAGATATTTAAACTTAGACGTTAAATCGGCTATGCTATAAAAGCAAATATTTTCATAAAATGTGTTTAAGTTTGCTGGCACTTCTTATTTCTATTTGATTTTGCATTATTTGAAGCTGATTTGGATTAATTTTAAGCAGCTGTGTCGTTAATATATTTGATTGCACTTCAGACTAATCATTTTATGCATCACAATATATTTTTTATTAAATAAACATCACAATAGCAGTGAAGACTTTCGCCTTATACATAAAAATATATCACCACAAAATTTTAAACAATATTTAAATTTAAAGACACTTTAGTATTTTTTTTTTATTTTCTTCTCTTTGATAATAGGGGACATGCGTGTTCTTATTTATAAAAAAAGGTTATTTTTAATGAATTTTACTTGTGGGATTGTCTCTATATTTTATAAATGATATTCTAAAATTGTATTAGAACTCTCTATGGTGGTATGTGCCGAGCGAAACGCATGGATTCTAAGAGAACTGAATTGTCAGCAATTTGATATCAAGGTGATTACGCTGCCGCTAGTGGACTATATACTTACTTACCAGATTATGTCTTTGTCTTCAAGGGTTTTCGTAGCAGCTCAGACCATCGCTGGAGGCGGGATTCTAATTTATATGACACAAAACGCGACACTATCACTGGTACTTATTCAATACGAATAAAAGATCAGATATCAACAAAGGAAAACTAAACAATTTCATGTATTTCACTTATTCCCTTATACATACAGGGTGATTCCAACCATTGGGACATAGGCTAAGGACCAAATATACCTTAATAAAATATTACTATGGAATAAGACATAAGGCGTTAAAGTTGAAAAATTTTTTCTGATAATAACACAGTATATTTATCAATTGACATCGAAATCCGCACAGAGACATAACTTTGGATAAGGAATATTATTTTATGTATTATTGCACATTTTGTTACAGAGGGCGCCACGTGAATGATTCCTGATGATGACATTTTTTTGACGAAACTTTTTCATAATTTTGATTAGAAAATAAAATGTAAGATTTCACCCGTTTTCGTGAAAAACGCAATAGAATAGTTCAGAGTCACAGAAGAGGATTTCAAATATTATTTCATTTATGAAATTTATGTGTTTTGGACTGTCAGACAATTTTTTCTGGTAAATGTCATTTCTTGTAAGTGAATTATTTTTGCTGTGAGGTTATAGTCTATTATTGCATTTATTAAAACTTCATGCCTCTGTGCGGATTTTGATAACAATTAATAAATATACTGCGTCCTTATCAGAAAAAAACAAAAAAAGTTTCAATTGTAACGCCCTATATCTTATTCCACAGCAATATTTTATTAAGGTATATTTGGTCCTATCGCCATATTTTAGTCCAAATAACCTGCCTTTAGCCTATGTCCCAATAGTTATGAATCACCCTGTATAATATTCAGATATTTTTTATTAAATGTAATTGAACGAATCTACCAATGGGGAATTATTATATCCGACTCGACTTAACCGAATTTAACCAACCGATCTACTATAAAAATGTTACTTACTCTTGAACAAGATCGAGGCGAAAAACTAGTAAAATCTAGAAGTTACCGAGCAAGACGCAGAATTGGAGTGACAATTATTATTTTTCTCAAATGACCCGATTCTATCCTTGGCGCGAATTTTATCTTCAAAATTCAAAATTTGTCCATAAACACTAATTATTACGACTTAACTTAAAATTTGCGCTTTCATTGATTATAACTCAGTTCCATTTTATCTGAAAACATCGGAACTGCAGTGATTTTAGCATGTGGTGATTTATTGAAATTATTCGAGTGCCACAATGGGATGTCGGACTTAAAGCTGACGAAAGTAACATTAAATTACTAATTAAATTATTAGCTTGACCTAATCGCTCTCTTAATTATACAAACATAGTTTCTTGTTTAAATTAACTAGTAACATTTTTTTTATTTCTAACTGACCATATGCGATTGTACTTTCTTTCCGTGACTAATTTATGATTTAAGGTCTCTCAGTAGGGATTTCTATCGTCTTATTTTAGAAAGATTTTTCGAAAATAATTTAACTTCAACTTTAATTTATTACGATCCCTTTGTAGACAATAGTTTTCTTCTGAAACGTTCATTACATTAGACATGTGATATACGATTTTTTTTGTTTATTTCGATATTCAAAATATATGAATATCCTTTAAAAACTATAACTGAGTATCTAATGTTTAGTTAATAATTTGAGTCAAAATGTTAATTTTATTTTAATTTAATTTAATTTTACCACTTTTATACCTGTTTCAATTGTTCAACTTTGTTTTATTTGGTAAGTTGTTAGTTTCGCTCTTTATTGTATTTTATATTATTTTATTGTTTAGTGTTTTTGTGTGTAGCAATGCTTTTCATTCTTTTAGACCTGAAGATGGCTCTGTAGCCGAAACTAGTCGTCGTTGTATTATAAGAATTTTTTTTAAGTTCCGAATTAAATTATCTGTAGTAAAGATTTTGAATTTTATTGGAAGCTTTATAATTTCTTGCTAAAAAAATTTAAAATATAATTTTCTTCAAAAAATAGGTTAATATTATATGTATTTATTCCAAAAGGTATTCTAAAATAATTGAACTTCCCAGGTTTAATTGTGACTACTACTATACTATATACTGAGGACATTTTAGATATTTCTTGATTTCAAATTTCTTCAAACATTCACATTCTTCTTGTTTGTCATTTAAATGAAGTTACTCCACTGTTGTTTCCATTGTGTAGATGTGTGTTTAGTGTCAATGAGGTGTTTTACATAATGTGACTTATCTGGTTGATTTATCTATAAGACAGTAAATATTCACTGTACCTTGTTTCAAAATTTTGATGATTTGTTAGGTTCTTTTAATGGTGCAAAAATATTGTCAATTCTTCTGCAAATAAAGTTGAAAATTGCCTACACCGTTGGTACATTCATCTTTTTACAAATTCTATAAATGACTGTCATAACATCCGTTATCATGACCAAATCCATGGATGGTTTTTGTAAGCCACTAATTGCCCAGCGAGGAATACTCCTTATCCAAAGGTTTGGTCCCATGTGCTAGTTGCTTTTTAACGATTTATTCTTCTTCCTGCGGCTTTCTTTTGAAACATTGAACCTTTTTTGCGCCTTATCAGCTTGTTACTTTTGTTTCAATACATTGATCTGTATATATCGAATGTAATCAGATAAGTCTGAAAAAAAAAAAAATATAAACATCACAATAGTACAAGTATCGCATGGTTTGTTACAACAGATAGGCTTATGTAATATTCCGATAAAATAATTTCCTATGATTTATTTTCAATTTCAATTCGATAAATATCTCGTCAAGAGGCTGCGTCATTTTGATTGACGATTATATCCCTGACAGTGCTTGACGTAATCTCTTTTAGCAGCGTATTCCGTTTAAATATGACGGCAGATCCAACCAGAACGCTTGTTTTATGAATTTATGGGCTATTCATTAGAGTGGAAGCAATAAACAATTAATAAGAACAGGATTTTATTTATAACATAAGATTTTTATAAGGTAGTACGCATAATTACCGAATTTAAAAAAAATAAGAGCCGTCATAAAATCCTTATTTTTTAATAGAAAATTTGAAGATAATGAAAACGAATTATTAGTAATTTAAACCAAAGAAAACTCTAAATCTTTACCACAAAACACTTTTATTAAAATATACAACTAGTTTCGACTGTGACCATTCATCAACAGGTCTACAAAAGAGAAGTCATATAAATATAATAAATGTAAGCAAACAATCATAAAACTTACCAAACAATTTTATAATAGCAGCAAAAATTACAAATTCAATAAAAATAACATATGAAGTTAAAGTAAAATTCCAAAATTATACGTGAAAATTAAATTACAGTGTTAAAAACAAATACGAGGTAAACTTAACAATCCAATAGGCATTTAATATTTAAAAGTAAAAATATATCTTGTTAAAATGATAGAAAACTGAGTCCACCTGTTGAGTGCCAGTTTTAAACAAAGAGACCAAAACAAGTAGAATTGCAAAAATAAGTTCAATGAGCAACCCAAAATCATCATGAAACGAAGAGGAAAATAGAATCCAGTAAATGAAAGTTAAACAAAGGTTGAGGAAATTGAACAAAAATAAAACCAAAAACAGGGTACAAAAACGGTTAGGGTAAGTGACTACACAAGTCATACAACCAATAATAAAGGTAGGGACAAGTGTGGAGATCGCCCCTATCAAAAAGAGAAAGTAACAAGGATCAAAGGAACATATCCAAAAGGCAGAAAACGTCAGCCAAACTTCACCTGATGATGACTGCTCACTGTCGAAACTAGTTGTTTATTTAATTAGTGTGTTTTGTGGTAAAGATTTAGAGTCTTTTGGTGAATCTTACATACCACATTTGAAACTTATGTAGAATCTTCTCTATTTGATATTAATTTGGTTTGATAGAAATAGTTTGAGTTTATAACCAAACTTGATTATAAAAGAGTGATTTAATTTGATATAATCATTTAACTGGTTGGATTTGATATAAAACTTTTTCAAACTAAAAAAAATTTGAGCTGACAATTGTTTATATATTTGAAAATTTACGTTTCTTGGAATTATAAACCAAAAATGTATTTTGATTAAAAAACAAAAAACACTTGCCTGAAAAAGGATTAATAAACAAGTCACAGCTTTTTGAAGAGATTTAATGAAATAAACTTAGACTAATAAATTGGAAAATCTGATGCAGTCAATATCTGAAGGACAGAGATATAAATTAAAGTAATAAAAACAAGCTCAATTTTTAAAGTTTAATAAGAATCTTTTTTATGCAGAATAATCCAGAAAATCATATTTTCATAAAAAACTGCAAACCCTTATTATGTGGTTCTGGAAATGTGTTTATTAAACAAATTATAGACATTTTTTATTTTATTTCCTAATACCCTAGAAATATTCTCCTACAATTTTCAAAATACTTGTATAGAGTAAGCGTGGAACATTCGGACGTAATCGTGGCAAAAGAAGAAGGCAAATGTTTTTTGTAGTAAAAATGACTTGACAATGACCTGGTGATAATTTTCTTTAAATCAAACTTACTATTTATTGAAATTGTTGAAATTTATTGATAAAAGTGAAATGTAATATTTCTTAGCTCTTAGCTACTTCAGGCCAAATCCAGTTTATTCAAATGTTCTATTTAGTTTCTGTTTTGTTTAGATATATTTCTACAACTCATTGTTCTAAAACTAACTTTTTGATTAATAAACTTACATTATTATTATTATTATAAGTGTCCGGAACGCAGTTTAAAAGTTTACATCGAAATTGAAAATTATATTGGTCTATTAATTATTTAAATATTCTAAACTCTTTTAAATTAGTATTCAAAAACGGATAAAGTCAAGCTCTTCCTAAAGTTACTCAATCTAATGAAAAAGAATAAGGGACTTTTTTAAATAGGATTTCGGTAATTTTTTTAAAAAATAAACAAAAATATATGTATATAGAAATATACATTTGTAGACAAAGCAGGGAAATAAACCATTTTAAAATAGCTGGATTGAATGGGGACAGAGACTAATATATTTTTTGGAATATGAAAGTAGGTAATTGAGTTTCTTTATCGGTTTTATGCTAGTTTTAACACCAAAGAAAACACATTATAACAATTTAAATAAATTTATTAAAGTAGTTTTCATAATAATAGTAGAAAAAACAGCGTAAACAACTTATAATTGGTCCAACCTCGTGAAACTTCTGAGATATAAACAAAGCTCCACGAACGAAGGATTTCCTAAAGTACAATTATTGAGAGAGACAAAAATACAAAATAAGTAGATACATGATAAGTGCGATATTTTTTCTGAGATTCAAGACAAATTTTATTACATTTAAGCGAGATAGTATGGATTTATTTGAAAAACTATTAAAAAATTATAAATTAACTTATAACTTTTGATAGGGATGCTCAGGAAGAGGTCAATAGGATCCTTAGGGAGTTCCATAAAACTCATTTAATAATAATATCAAATCCAATAAAATACAAAATCAAACCACATACAATTTGAAAAGATTATAAAAAAACACAATTTTTTCATTCCTTCATTTACTGTTTCCTCTAACAAGTTGACAGTTACATCTCTTCTGTTAGATGCTATTATTTGCTCTTACTGAACTTAGTGCCTGTATTTTTTTTATGTGTGATATATTCTGCAGCCTTATAAAAGATTATTGCAGGAAGAATGTCACTCTTTCACGCCCGTATTTGTAATGTACTTCTTTGTTTCGAAGATATCTGATATTTGGTACAATCTCTCGTGTATGATTGAAGAAATAACGTTATCTTTTGTATTTTGTAATGGTATTCTTCTATAGTTTTGTAATCTTGTTTACCATCTTTCTTGTATATATTTTTATTTGACCTGCTTACCAATCCCTTGGTATTTTTTCCATATAAGCAAAATCAATTTGTCGATCTGCACCAAGAGTCCTTGTCCTCCGTATTTTATAAGCATTTATACAACCCTTGTTTGGTGCTTTTGTTTGACGACCGTTATCTATTATTTGTCTTACTTCTTCAATTTTTTGTTCTTGTATGATAATTTCATCAATGTCATCGTAAGACATTTCAAGAGATGCGCAAGCACTTCACCATCTTTAAGTAGCTCTGTGAAGTGATGTATTCGTGTTTTTTTTAATTAAGCTGTCGTCTGTTACTGTTTTCCCTTCTTTCATTCTTATTCTAATTATTTTTTGTACATGCAGTTTATTTACTTATTCATTTTCGTGTTTTTGCTTCCTTTTTTTCTATCTGGGTTATTGTTATATTTGTCATTAACCACCCAATCTTCCCTTCAAGTGCGTGTTTTAAATTTTTGATTCCACCATTCTTTCTTTGGTTCGCTTTCTTTCTCTGATGCCTTGTTAATGGTTTTTTATATTTCTTCTGTATAGAGTCCATTGTACTCGTTTTTTTTGAAGCGTTCCACTATCTTATTGGCATAATGTATAACTATATGTATGTATCTTCAGTAGGCTCACAAATATTTAGTCGAGATATGGTTTTGAGTAATCTAAATAAGTATTTTATTTATTTCTAGGGCCACTATAATGTGCTTTAATATTTTTCCAAAAATCTTAAAAGCCACATCATGCTTACTCCGTTTTTGTTCCCATTGATATATAATTTTTAATCAGAAGGGATGAATTGACTAATAACATAAAATTAAGTATCTTTTTGTAAAGTTCCTATGTCTAGAATTTGAATTTTTTTCCTAATTCATTCTCAAGACATTTAAAAAACATTTTTTTTATTATTCAGCTTTCCAAACAAGTTTATATAAAAAGCTAACACCCCTAGACGTATTGCTCGACAATTTTGAATCACCTTGTAGACAATAAATATTTAAATTTTCATCAGTTACATTGACGCTTTTTCTTTCTTAACTATTTTCAAGTTAGTTATATAAACAATCTTCTCTTCTGTATAAACGTAACTACGAGTAACCAAATATAATTTGTAAACGTCTGTAGAGAAAAATTACCAGTTGGTTTGATGGAAAATCATTAAGATTAGGACAAGGAAATTTATCATGCTTTGTCGACTAATTAAAACGAAACTCAGTTTGTCCATTTTGCGTTTTCCGAAGACAAAACTAATTTAGGCTTGAAAAGCTGTCTGTTTAATTCGGGGTACATGAATAGTTAAATAACAAGGCCACAATTTCATTACAGCCAGAACTGAGCCGCTCCTCTGCAAATTTTAAAACCATGACCATCCGTAAGTGTTAAAGCGCGTTATTAACCAAAATATTTATGCCTATAAAGGAATTTTTTATTAAGTGGAAACTGAAATACATCTACACAAAATACCTAAAATAAAACATAGAAAATGTTTAATTTAATGGGGCTTTTAGTTTATGATTTGTAATATGTTTAAAGAATGATGTGCCAGCAAAATTCTGTAATGTAATTTTGTATACTAGATATTTAAACAGTTTTATAAACAAATCAGAAAATCAACATTAAGTCGTTTCTACACAATATTTATCAATACATACCACATTAGAGAAATAGATGATTTTGTTCAGTTTTATAAATTATAATATCATGAGATTATTGAAGCTAGAAGATATTAGCTAATCAAGCATGGAGGAGAAAATACTCAAGAAATATTATAAGAAATTAGGGAAATTTGGAACCAAGAAAACATGTCCAATGATTAAAGATAAGGACTATTTCTACCAATGTACAAAAAAAAACAGATCCCATCTAATGCAAAACCTAGATGGGAATCATATTATTAAACATCACATATAAAATATTAACATAAATAATAAATCTTGTTGGATTATTTATTATTTTTATGTTTTAGGAGAGGAAAATCAACAATAGTTGCCATACAAGCGATGACACAAACAGTAGAGGAATGCTATGAGTACAACATAGAACTCTTGCGTTGGATAAACTTAGACTAGTAAATGACCCATTCAACAGAAACGATTTGCCTTTTATAAGAAGAAAACAATTTAAGAATATTTTATAGGAACATATTACGGAAAACCCTAGAACCAGTGAAAATCAACAAAGAAAAATACTGTATGTTGTGAAAAAGCGAAGTAGGTAGTATAATGGAAGGGGAAGATATAGTAAGACTTAAGTCAAAAAGGCACGTGAAAAGAAGAGAAAAATACTAAAAATAATTTGAAGAAAGCTGGTATGGATATGAAATAATCTAACAGAACAATTAGAGAAGTTGCTATTTAAAAAACAATGTTGAGAGTGTTGTTTATCATCAAAAATGGAGTGGAGATAGAAATATACTAAAATCATGTCCGAGAGGCCTTTTAAGTAAACAAATCCATGCATTGTGCACGTGGCTTTCAAATATTATTAGTATTTGAAATATATAGAATAAATTTATCGCTTGACTAATAGGAATAAATCTTCAGGTACCTTTTCAAAAATTTCAAATCTCCGTTACTGATTTAAGGTTAAATAGGGCAAAATATAAAAGAAAGGGCGTAAAAGTATACGTAAAAGGTTTAGTACATATTCCGTAAAGAAATGTAAAAGTTTATATGACGTAGATAGAAATAATTCGAACAGATTTGTGACGACACTTCAAATCCACATATGCATTTTACGAGTCATACAGGTGACGTTCTATTGTTGCGGTTGCTGGAATATGCATCGCCGTGATATTATACAAGAGAGATAACAGGTAAAATAAGACCTTTTTCTGAAAGTTCTGCTATATATATATATATATATGTATATGGGTATAATTCGCGACAGTGCTCACTGGAAGAGATTTTTGTCGTATTGCAATGTTATTTGCCTTATGGATAAACATAAAAATTATTGGGCAAAGGATGAAACATTCGTAAGATAGAATTGAGGGAAAAATAAATGAAAAAATTTCAAATTTTATTCCTTAGCAAAGTTAAGTAATAGTTTTATGCTGATGCAAATCATTAAGTGGCTTTTAAAATTATAAGTATATTATAATATACTTGTAATTATACAGAGAATTATACACGTCGATTTTTGTTCTAAGGGAGACACATTTTTACGATACAGACCTCTGCCATTTTCAACCCCTCCCTTCCACTTCCCCAACCCCTTAATTTTACCTACTTAAATTAAAATAATAGGCAGAAAAAATTTAGCTCCGTATTAACCAAAAACTAAGTGCATATGAGATTTTCAAAATTCATTATGGGAACGACACTAGTATTCGAAATATGTTCAACATATTGACCTATTTTGAAACATAAGAAGGGATTTGAAAAGTCTAATAATGGAATGATATGTAATTTAAGAATATAAAAATTTATTTTGTTAATAAGGCAATATTTTTTTTTCTGTATAATATGTTTGGGCAATAGACGTGTTTCAAATATAAAAATATATACTTTAAGCGTCGTTTTATGATATTAGAAAAAAATGATAAAAATCAATGAACTCCCTGTATCTCAGCAACTCTATACGAGTATATTTATCTCAGATGACCAGCTCAGTGACCGAATCTGATCCTCATATTTTTCCATTTTGAAATTTAATTCAACTACTCAGTTTTTAAAAATAAAGGAAATTTGTATTTATGACCACATTATTAATATATTAATAAAATACCATGGAGATAATTTTTGAGAAAAATGTGTTCCAAGAATATTTAATGGGAGATTAGACAACGGATTGATTTAATTTCATTCTGTAAAAAAATTATTTATGCAGGGTGTCCCTATAAATTGGAACCACCACCATAGTATTTGAAGTTATTAACCGATTTCAACAATTTTTTTTTGAAATATTGTTCATCAAAAGCTTTATTTGGAGACAAGAAATCTTATTAGAGATTTTTTTATCAAAAAAATAAATACGCCAGTGGATTTAGATAGGACCCAAATAGATGTGACCCAACTTTTATTAAAATATGTTAATTAATAAAAAAGTTAATTTAAAGTTGAAATTTTATAAACTATTAGCTAATGTATTCTGAAAATTCAACTATCCATAGTTTTGTTCAAGATTTTCACAATTCTTTTATAAACTTCTTCAAGTTCTTTCGATTTTGTGTCAACATCTTCGCTTCTCTCCATTCTATACCTTTACTCTTTAGAATTTTACCTATCTCATTATCCCACGTTTGTTTTGGTCTACCTCTCCTTTTCTTGTAATACATTTTTGATTCCCATATTTTTCATTCTTTCGAGGTGTCCCCGCCACACAAACTGTCGTTTTTCAATAAATTGTTCAAGTGATTCCACCTCTAGATTTTCTCGTATATCTTGATTTCTAATTTTATCTAATCTCGTTACTCCTCTGACCCTTCTTAAGTACTTCATCTCCGCTGCATCGATTTTCCTCTTCTCTTGCTTTGTCATTATCCCTGATTCGCAGCCATATGCAAATAACGGTTTATATATAGTTTTCTACACATTAATCTTTGTTTTTCTTGATATCTCTTTCTTATTTAGTATCCCCTTATTTAATTTGCTTTATTTGCTTTCTGTGTTCTCTTCTTCTTTTCAATTTCATGTTTCCCTGTTTCTTCTACCGCTATGCCCAAATATTCCAAGCTGTTGACCTGCTCTATTTGCTCCCCATCTATTATTAGTAATATACAGAGCGGACCAAAATTCTGGAAACGGCCAATTATATCGTAAATTATTAGTCTGAGTTCTACAAAATTTGGGATAAGCCTATTTTGGGATACGGAGATTCCAGATTTGACATTTGCAATGTTGCTAGATTTACCGAATATAACACTTATGATTTTATGTAGTCTAGATTCTAGATTCTAGAAGATCTTAAATAAATAAAAGAAATGTAGTGGACGCATTCTACCATCGATTAAGGTACTGTCAACTCACAAATGGAGCACATTTTGAACACTTGATTAAGTAATAATTATTTTAAAAATGTTGTAATCTTTCAATTGTTACGTTTTAATGTAGTTGAAAATAGTTTGTATTAAAAAATGTATTGATAAAATTAGGCGTTGCCAGACTTCTGTTTTATTTATTTAAGATCTTCTAAACTACATAAAATCATAAGTGTTACATATGGTTGAACTCGTATTGAAGAGAAGATTCCAAAAATGACTTAATATACAGGGTAATGTATTTAAAAAACCAAAGTTTCTAAACTTTTAGTCCAATCTGTATATAACTAATTTAAAAAAATATTTACTCAAATAATGTATTATATACAATAAACTGCAATAGACCTATTGGATGTTCCAGTTCATTTACGTAAAATTTATTGCCTCGATTTTTCCTACCGATTTTCCTACATATAATAATAATTAAATAGGGACTTTCTTCGTGAATCAAAGATACACTTTTTTTATCCTGTTAGTTCTAGCACATATTAAGCTAATGGTTGGTAATAAAGGAGACCGTTTTTGATTAGTGAGTGCGTGGAAAATTATTCTTTTAAGTTGTTTCAACTGAATTTTAAACGTACAACTGTGTGGTTTTAAAATAATGTTCAGCGGAAAAATTCCCCTGGTGCAAATTGTTAGTAAAAAGAGCATGGAAACAAGAATTATTTCACCAGAAAACTCAGTTGCTCTATATTTTAATAAAATTATAAAAATTTAATTGCAAAATATTAATTTATATGTTTAATCTATTCAACATTTTTCTTCGTAGAGCAGTGAATCTATTCAGTATATTGAATGTGATGTTGGTCTAAAATAACTTCAATCCTTAAAAGGCTGATATTAATTTAATTTTGTTCAAGTTCAAAGAAAATTATGCTACTTAATTATTGTATTTATTTATTGTAAATCATATTGGTTACAATTTATATTTATTACTTTATATTATAAGCAGAATACATTTCATTAACATCGCTCATTAGGAAACTTAAATAAGATTTTACTTAATAAAAAGTAATGGCAATGAAAATCGTTTCACAATCTTGGCATGAATCTAGCAGATAATTCCCATTGCCATAAGAGCAAACACCAAAATATCTTAGAAAATGTTGCTTGCCCTCAAGCATTAGACACAAACCAAATCTTAACTCCAGCATATATTTTACATATGAGTTCACTCTTGTGGTCCCTACATTCGACTTGGTAACACATTTTCAAGAACTTTAACGTATTCAAACAAGCCAGATTTTCAAGAGCGGGGGAGTCAAACGACTGTAGCACGCCCTAACGAGATAGAATTCCCTATGATGATGTCGGTTTCACACAACACGAATAAAATATGGAAGCGTATTGATAACAAAACAGGAAGAGTGTCAAAAGTTCTCAGTTTCGCTATAAAAATCTGGAAACAGAAATATAGACGTTATACAGGGTGTCATTGAAATGGTGTAAAAAAATTCGAGAGGTGATAGTACTTGCTAAATGCATATTAACGGAGTTAGGGGTGATAAAAAGAAAAATATGTTTTGTTTTAAATTGTAGGCTCAAAAACGAGATAAAATTTTGAAAATAATAGATCAAATGGTGATATTAAAAAATTTGTTTTTTTGTTCTATGATTTTGGGGATCAAGGCCAATTTTAAAAAAAACGACTGTTTTTTACTGGCCAACGTTTCGACAATTTATGTTGTTATTCTCAGGGCTCTAAAAATGTAAAAGAGACATTATATGTCGTTTTTATGTTTGGAAATGGTATTATATTAAAGATTCAAGACAGATACTTACTTGAAATTTATAGTTTTCTATGTCAAGAATTTAAAAGAAACATATCCGGACAGACATTTTTAAAATACAAATACAAACATATTAAAATAATTTTCATTAAAACGGTGTATAGTGCCAAAGATTTTCTAATTATGGGTGAACTGAAAAGAAGAATTTAAAGAAACGTTAACAGTTAATTAGTATTCAAATTTCTGTTAATGTCATTTCGGATCTTTAAGGTTACTCGCTTATTAAGGTTCAGCGAAACGATTGGTCTTAATTTTATGATATGTTGAAAATTGAACTTATTAGTTTTAGTAAATTACAGAAAACTACAAATTCCATGTAAGTATTAGTCTTGAATTTATAAAATTCCATGTAAGTATTAGTCTTGAATTTATAATATAATCCCATTTTAAAAAATAACACTTTTAGAGCCCCGAGGAAGACAAAATAAATTGTCGAAACGTTGGCCAGTGAAAAACAGTAGTTTTCTTTTAAAAATTGACCTTCAACCCCAAAATCATAGAACAATTACTTCATAAGGTCAAAATAGTCATTCTTTAATTATTTGTTTAATCGGAAAGGGTAGTTTTTGTAAGGATAGAGAGTTGATTTATGAATGATTTTTTTGGAGTTATTTTGTTAATATTGGGGGTTCCATTTTTAATTATGCACTTATTCCAATATTTTAACTCGCTTAAAGCAACGGTTTTGGAGAAAATTGAAGGCAAAGAGTTTCCTGGATATAAAAGTTAAATTATTTATTCTTTGAATGGTTGTTCACAGGATAATCAGTATAAATTTATGAAAATTACAGTGTATTTAAATTAATCAGAATGTCCTTTTAAACAAGAGAAGCGTAAAAATTATTTTAAATATTAAAAGAGTTAATTAAATTGGAAAATGTTTAATTATTATTATGGAAAGTCTTTACCATTTTTTATCAGAACAGCCTGACACATTTATTTACAGTAAATGTTCAATGTGGCCACAGTTCAATTCAACACAGACACTTCTCCAGGATCTGCGTATCCTGTGAAAAATTCCTGGCAATTTAATTGAAGCAGTCAATTGAGAAAAGTAGAATGCTGTCATCAAACTTCAAAGTACTAAAACAAATATCTGTATATACGATTCTTGCGCTATTCATTAAAAAATAGTAAAAGTAAAGTAAATACAAACAAATTTTATTTTTACATAAAAATTTTTGTGATGTGTTTATAATTTTTCAGACCTGATGATGACCTTAAGTGGTCTAAACTAGTTGTCGTCTATTAATAAAAATTGGTTGTGGCTTGATTTTGATAATCTTCTGTTAAATAATTTTTCGACATCACCCATTAATTTAGGACAAATTTTATGTGAGCCTGGATTTTTTTCTAACTCTATCTCATTCTTACATTTTCAAAAATAACAATTTTTAAATTTACCATTTTTACGCCCCTAACTCCCATTTATCGACCCATATTTATAGGAACTTCTTTTACCAGTTTTGGGGGTACATACGACGAAATGGAAGTTATTTATTTAATAAATGTGTGTGTTGTTGAAAGTACATTGGGTGAGTTCTGAACATCTCTTGGTTAATAAACAAATCAATAACGCTCACTATCGTTCTGTCTACTCCACTGTTAGAATCTACTTAAAATTCAATTATTCAAATTAATTCAGGGCTTAATTAGGAATATCATTAATACTTTTTTATTGTCAAACTGTGTATACTTATATTGCAACAGTTCACGAGGCAATAAAAATAGTCTGAGCTTCGCTACCGTCGATGACATTTGTGGATCCTCAAGCAGCCACTGCCAAAAGTAGATTTTGCTTGTGCGTGATGTGCTTCCAAATTGGCATTCCTCACTATCAAAGGGAATAAAATATAGTTTTGCGGTTTGGTATTTCCCCGGCACTGAATACAATAGTCGCCCGAGGGGGTTGCAGAAGAAGACGACTTGTGACTTGGATTGAAAATACCGAAATGTCTTCTCGTTAAAGTTATTAAGATGTGGAATTTGCTTTGATGTTTGAGAGTCTGTGAGTAGTCCGATTATTAAATCCCGCAAATATTCTACGCGTGTTGTATTAATCTCATTTCGTATGGTTCAAATAAATTATATTTTAATGAGAATTTACTCTTTATTGCATTGTAATTGGCTACAGTTAATATTGAAAATTGATGAAAGCCAACTATTACAATTTTATCGAAATTTGTTTGTGGGTAGCTTTCACTAAATATATACTGAATTTGATTTTACTGCATTTAATTTTTCATATGCAATATACGCGGTAACCATTATATTTATTAATTTGGTGAAATTTTTTGCCGATTTCAGCAAAAAATACTTAAATTATACCCACTTATACCATTCGACTACAACATTGTAATTGGATAATTAAGATGTAATCTCTAATTTTTTACAGTTTGTTCCCTTCCATTTATTGTTAAGTTGTTATTTTTCAATTTGTCAAATATTTATTATACAATTTTTTTCTCTGTTGTCTTTGGTTTATTTCATAATTTCTTATTTCTCGAATGTTCGAAATGTATATAAATTCGGGGATAAATGTGTTTGGTTTAGAGTTGTGAAGTGATATTTTATTACTCTTACCCTTTTTGTATGCTCAGTACCGGTACAATTAATCAATTTAATTTTATTTGTAAATTTGTTGAGAGATGTATTATAACAAATTATACTTTGCGGAGTTATGCCTAATATGAGAAAAATAAAATGTTTTCAAGGTATTTCACAAAAAGTAATATTTTGCATATGGAGTTATAAAAGTTTTGAGTTTTTGCCGAATAATTTAGCTTTATGTAGTTAAATATTTTATTTAAATGAAATGGAAATGAAGCGAATCTGAACATTATTAACTTTCAGCCAGTGTCGTCGCAAATATCTGAGTAAACTTGTAATACAGTACTGGAAAAATTTAACAAATCGTTTCTTCCACTTTTAAGAAAAAAATATTTTTTAATGGTTGATTTATATAAATGAACGATTTTTTCTTTTCAACTTTAAGGATTTTTAACAATAATATCTTGTAGACTTGTATTTATAATTAAAAGCCGAACAATACTTTTTCTTTATAAATAGAACATGCTTTTTATCTAAAAGCTTTATCTAATGGAAGATCTACACTAGTCATTTTTTGTTTCTTTTTTAATTTTGTTTATATAATGCATAAAAGATTGAACTATTCATAGATATAAACTTTTTCAAGTTATTCAATAAAGAGAGAAGACATTAAAAATTGCTTGATGGCTACTTATTTTATGTGAAAATTATATATAAAACCAAAATCATGTCATAAACCTGACAATCAATCATTATTAAGCAATATTCTCCTTTTTCTAAAAATATATTTGATTAGCATTATTTAGTTCAAAAGATGATCTAAGATAATTGAACTTTTGGTTTAGTTATTCATTCAATACTGTATATTGAGGATATTTTAGGTGTTTCTTTATTTCATATTCCTCCAAAAAACCAAGTTCTTCTTCCATGTCACTCTTATGAAATACTTCCACTGTTATTTCCATTATTTTATTAAGTGTAGGTTTATGTTTGATGTCAATGAGTTGTTTTGCGTAATGTGACTTATCTGGTTGTTTTAATCTATAAACTGTGCTCACAGTAGAGTATGTTAAAATTTCTTAATCTCTGGCCAAGGTAGATGTACATTTAATAAAAATTAACCTACATTATTTCTTACTTTAAAAGACATTGTGGAAGATGTTGTACGAGATATAATTTTCGATATTATGTTTGAAATATCTCCAAAATATATTAGATGTAATGGATAATTATTAGATGCAGCAATTTGCTTTATTATATTAATTTCCATTTCAAAAACATCCTTACTCATTGGTATTGAAAGTGCTCTATGTATCATTGAATTATAAGCTGCTAATTTATGTGACATAGGGTGATTTGAGTTATAAGGGATAGTCATATTTATATGAATTGGTTTACGATAAATTGAATATTGAAGATTAAAGTTTACTCTTTAGATATTTATATCTAAGAAATTTATGGAACTATTCTCTTCAATTTCAACGGTATATTTGATTTTTGGATGAAAATTGTTAATAAAATTAAAGAAAACATCCAATTGTCTATCACTACCTATTCCATATTTATTATGAATAATTTCCATAAAGTAAGAGTTGAAACAATTAATTTAATTTAAGAGACACTCGTGTACCAACTTTAAAAACTATTTTCTTCTTATTTTGATTTGTAGAAAAAAAATATTCAAATTTTCAACTTCAAAATGCCCTGTAGATCGAAAACTATGAATTTTTTAACAAAACTCTATCAACAACATTTATTATTCTATAAGAAATCAGTGGTATTACTTTTGTACCCGAATTTTATTCACCCTCTATATTACTGAATTGAACCGTACCTAAAAACAATCTCACTCTTTTTAGTTACAAATGACTTTGATGTCAATAAAATCCAATTCGGGACTTTATTCATTTTAAAAATAATTTTCCAATTTCACATTCCTTATCTTGGTGATTACTTTGTGATTCCCACAGTTACGCATGATGACTTCTCTGGAATATAGGTAAATTACAATTTACATATTTCAACTAGTTCATCACAACTTTGGAAAATTGCCGTTAGGGGGTGGATGTTATTGTTTTCTGGAAATTCTAATTTCTCTCCGTCGAATTGAATGTTAATACGTTCGGCAGTCAACGATTTTTAATTAAGAGGATTTTGTAAGCATCGCATTAAATTCGAGGAATAAGCAGTCGCTCTCTATATTTTCGTTAAACATTAAAGAAAATTAAATTAATTTTTCTAGTAGATGTTGAGCTTATTGTATATACAAGTAGTAAGTAATTCTTTTGTAACGATTATAAAAAGTTAAGTTTGACATTTATGTAACGTTAAATAAAATATTATCAGAACATTTGCCAAACGTCAAACGTGAGAAATTTGATAAATACTAATCTCAAACGTTTGGAAGCCTCAAAATTATAGAAATTTGAAAACAGGTCAAGAATAAGAAGTATTTAAAAATTTATATATTTTTTTATAATAGAAATATTCACAATTAAGTACTATTGTACATATTTTTGTAGTAAATAATACATATAGATCAATCAGAAAATGGTTTTTGATAAAACTGTTAAGAACATCTAATATCTTTTCTGCTTGAAAAATTAGTATTTTTTAATAAACATTTATGAAGAAAATAAATAAAATTATTAAGTTATGTCCACACAACTCACAAAAGTTCACTAGTTCATGAACTTTTTTCTGTAAGTTTTTGATAGTTGGAATCAAACCAAGAAAGAAAACATACATACAATTTTAAAAAAGGCGTACAGAAAAAAGGATATTTTTTTGCAAATTATAAACTAAATTTCATAAAGATTAAGTAGGCATGCTTAAGTTAACAATAAAAAAGTATAGGTTTCTGATAATAAAACAAAATTTAGAAAACATTTGTTAATAACCATTATTGCGAACATGGTACAAAGATTTAATGTCACATAAAATATTTAAAAAAAGATAGAGATACATACAAATGGTTTTAGATTTTTATTGATAAAAAAATATTATTCCATTATTTGTAATTGTTGCTCATTTTTAAATGGTAAATCCACATGAAAATATGATGGAATTCCAACTCCCAATTTTCGCTTAATCTCACCAATAAACGGGTATTTAACCACAATTTAATTTTTATTATGTGTCCTAACAGAATTTCAATTTTTAACAAAAAATAGAAAAATATAATTAATTATACCATATAATGCTAGAAAATTTAATATACAGTGTGTCTACTTAAGTTGGAACCACATGGAAAACTTTTTTATTAGTGGATGTATGAAAAAAAGGTATTCTTGATAAAAAGTTCTGCATGGTTCAAAAGTTAAAATGCAACCATCAGATATCAATTTTTCAAAGCAGTATACGAGGTTTGTCAAAAAATTTGAATTTTGTGCAAGAGTAAAGTATCTTTATTTTTTACAATTCAGAAAAATGTTATAAAGTAAAGTTGTTTTGAATTAAAAGTTATATTCAAATATGCAATTACACCCATTTATTATGAAAATTCAGGTTTTGGGATTATTTATTAATCTTTCCGTATTAATTATTCTGGCGGGATACAATTTATCTTTAAATTATACTTATCTTGAATTTTCATAGTATTTCAAAGCTATTTTTTAATATCTTTCTTTAACCAGGTTTCGCTAAATTGCATTTTCAAAGATTGACATAAGATTGGCAGATTTCTTATAAACGTTCTTAACTTTATATCATAAACATTTCAACCAATTATTATCAAGCAATATGTACAGTATGATTTCTTGCTATAAAATTTTTATAATATAAGAATACTTTTCTTTTCTTAAAATATTTGGTTAATATTATTTATGTATTTATTAGTATGAAAGGTAATCTAAAATAATTGAACTTCCCAGGTTTAATTGTTCATTCAGTAATATACATACACTAAGGATATTTTAGATATTTCTTGATTTCAAATTCCTCTAAAAAATCAAATTTTTCTCACTTATATGAAGCATTTCCACTGTTGTTTTAATTGTTTTGTTAATGTTAGGTTTGTGTTTAGTATCAATGTGACTTATCAGGCTGTTTTAATCTATAAGCTCGTAAGTGTTCGCAGTACATTATGTTAAAATTTCTAAGGTTCTGGCCAAGAAAGATGGCGTTACAATCAGGACAATTTAGTTATAATTCAAGCGAGTCATTCCACGTTTCTTTTCGCTATTTTGACTTTGACCTTGGCTTTCTTCTACGTTACAAGCGTTACATGATGGGAGGAAAACATATCGCATTACATACGAAATCAACGACAAATAACAAAATACTCTAAATTTGCTAATTACAAGTAATTACAAATTGCATTTGACATAAAAGTTTCGTGCACGATCATGGCAGGTATTTAAAAGTATATTTATTCTTTTATTATATTTTAATCATTACATTATTATTTTTTTGTTGAATATTATTTCAATTTTGATTCCAATTTACATGAATCTCTCAAATTTTATTTTTTCCGAGTTACATAAATGAACACGGAAATATAAACGAAAAATAACATCTTTAGCTTATGTGTAGAGTAAAAGATGCATGTCCTATGCATTGTGTAAATATTTCGTAAATACCTACCTTGCAAATAGTAACTTAACCATTGCGTGTTATCGTTAAACTCAAAATTTATAAATAGGTTATTTCGACAATTACTGATAGTTTGGGTACGCGTGTTTCATGTTTAGAAAATTTTCTACCTTCGATAAGACTAAATATATTTTTTTTCTAGAATCAGTTCCTTAGATTTTATTAACTAACATCATTTACTTAGTAAGTATTTAATTTCACATCTTTTATCTGCTTTATTTGTTTACGTCTTTACAAGATTATAAAGTGACTATAATACAATTTCGGATAAAAACAATTAATCTTTTTCTCAAATAAATTTCCGGGTATAATACGTTCCTACTACTTCCCTTTCCTTGGAATAGTTTTGTAATAGGCTGTAGTAGTTGACAGAGAAACTTAATTCTGAACGTGAAGTAAGCAGTAGATACACATCAAATTTCTTACTAACTCCCTTTAAGACTTGAACACTCAGAATGCTAAATTGTATGTACTTTGTTTTCAATGGGGGTTTTAGAAGGTCTCTAATTCTCAATATTATACACAAATTTCTAATATATTTTTGTAATGAAGATCATCTAAATTAACACAAAGAAAAATGGAGAAAAAAGATATGTCCTTTAGGGTCACAGTGTATAAGGTTTATTTATCATAGAAAGAACTACCAATTCCGTGGCAAAATGCGCCACATCTTCAGGTTCAAATCACAAAAAGTCTGTCATGAAAAACAAATAAATTGGTTGATTTAAAATTGAAATAAATAGCTTATATATATTATTTGTGGGTAAGGGTTGTTTTAATGTTGGGTATATAGGTTTTATTTTTATGTTCAGAATGATTTTGTAATTTAATTTTTATATTTTGTAGTTATTTTTAATTATAGAGTTTAGTTCTAGTACCTTAGTTTTTAAGTATAGTATTCCTTAGTTTAGTAGAAAATATGACAAAGAACTTACCAACGTTGTAAAAATAGTCAAATGAACTCTTATTAATCTTATACCAAACTATTTGGCTATAAATCACAAATAAACATATGCGAAATAGGTGAAATTCACTTGTATTGCATGAACAACACAAACAGATTGAAAATAATTGAAATTTTAGGATAAATTGAAGAACATGAGAGGTGAATATCTTTGTAAAATTATTCTACGAGTTAACAATAAGTAGTACATTTTTTGTTGTCATAATTTTAGCAAGGTAACGAAACTAGAAGGCAGAAACAACATCAGCTAATGGACATTATCAGTAATACTAAATATAATAAATATAGATAGCTTCAATATTCACAACTTAAAGAAAATATATTTCATTATAGAAAAAACTATAACATACTGTAGGATAGTGAACTAAAATTTATGATTTTAATTATATGTATTATAGTATTATAAAATAAGAATTAAAAGATAAATAAAACTATTTAAGTAGTAATATACTTGGATAGAAATCTTAAAGATATATATTTTATTGAGAGAATAATTATCTTAATGAAAACAGGTCCATTTTTATTAGAAAAAGAAGAATTTGCATAACCTAAATTGGGAACCTATTTTTGTTTTAATAGCAAAAGAGCCCAATAGCTTGAAAACATTATATTGAAAAAGATATATTAGTGTAGCTTGTAACAAACTATTGAGTGATTAAATAAATAATATTTTTAAATCAAAAAATAAATTAAACTAAAAACGTAGGTGTTGTTTTAAATTGTAATTGTGCATTTATGCAATTATCTTAATTATGTTTAACGAATCTAGAAGTTTCTAGATTGTTCAAGAGGAACTTATTATTTGTACGGTGTACTATACCTAAACATATTTTATCTAAATTTTTTGTTGACGGAATCATATGATATCATCATTACAGATGCATTAATATGAATGTATATGAAGTCTATCGTTTTCACAGTGGCTGGACTTAATAAACTCTAAGTAATTCTCTAATTATTTATTGTAGATCCGGTGCCCAAAACCTGTTAACTGAGTTGTAGTGGGTGGCAGTTGAAAGGAGAAATTCACTCTTTGAATATACTCTTATAAATATATTATGGAAAGGTGGGTTATAGTTTAACTATAAAAAATATAAATGACATTCGCTAATTATAATAATAAAACGGATAATACGATATACATAGAATTTAGTTGAAATTGTAAAATATCATCATCTATTCTGGCTTTTTTCTCTTCTTTTCTAGTCACTGTTGTTTTCTTCCTCCTTAACGAAAAGCTATTTAAACTAAAACAGATTTTTGTTCCGCCAGGTGCTTGTGCAGTTTTGTACAATCTGAAAGCTCAATAGTATTTGATTGCTGCCTTTCTCTAAATTAATAAGTAATTTGTGACATATTCCAAATATGGATAATTGATTATCTTCTCAATTTTTGTCAAATAAATACAACTGTAATAATCTTATCTAAATATACTATTTATTTCTAATTTTGACATAATTTATAGAAAATAGTTATTTATTAAAAAACGGAGAAAAGTAATAAAATAGAGCTTGAAGTATGTCGTTTTTCTTTAACGCGAAGCATTAAATCAAGCTTTCTGAAACAAAACGTATGCATTAATACAATTCTGTTTTTTACTTTTGAAGATTCCAATATATTGAATAATTCCTCTATAAAAATTTGCATACTTTTCAACTAACCTTGCATATGTATATGAAAGTTTAGGGATATTCCCATAAAATTTATGTTAATATTTTCGGCAAGCTTTAGCCGGTCACGTTTATTGAAATTTCAGGACTTTTATTACATTTTCTTTCAATACGCTCTTGTGCCATATGGTTTATTTGATTTCCATATTCTTTTCATCCGCTTAAGAACAAGGACATTGATAAAATATGACTTGGCAAAACTTGACCAAAACCCAGTAACAAGTAAGAAGTAACAAGGCAAAACTATTTTATTCAAATGTATTAAAATATATCGTTATTATGATATCAGAGTCTGCATGACAACGCGCATTTGTCATAAAGCTCGGTAAAAAATTTTAGTGTTTTCATTATGCAGGGCGTACCCAAAACTTGGGAGATGATAGAAGGGCTAAAAAATAATAATAGTACTTCTTATAAAAGTTATCCTTTATGTCTTCCGTTAACGAACTAGAGGCTTCTAAAGTTAGAAATTAATTTTATCGAGTTGTCACAAGAGGTCGTTTTTCTTTTAAAAATGTTTCAGGAATTTAGGTGTCATGTTTAGAAATTAAAAAAAAAACAGATAAAAAAAGTCTTAATTAGCCATTGAAGTTAGTCCGTGTCTGACTTTATGAGTGTAGGTTTCTTCTTGATGCTGGTACTTAAGCCTTTTAAGAAGACTGCATAGTACTCAGAATTAATGTTACTTATTAAAAAATAAAATCTCCATTACTTTTCTTGATGAAGGTTGGGATCGGATAGCTTTGGATTGGTTTTCTATGGTAGAAGCCATTAATTCAGTCAAAACGCTTAGCAAACAATAAACTGCAAATAATTTTGACAGATGCATCAGTACTATTTACAGAAACAATATATCCTTTAGTATTCGATGTGACGTCATTTTTCCGATAAAAGATCCAGTTTTATAGTTTCTAATTCCAATAGGTATCTAATGCAGATATAGTAACATATGGATCGATAACTTCTGTTCGTAAAACGTAACAAATTGTTTTTTAGTTCTAATAATAAGTTCTTTTTTGTTGCTTGTGTGGCTAATCTGGAACATTTAAATTGAATCTTTGACAATCTCCAATAAGGTTTTTTTAGATATCTGGAATTTATTGAAGAAAAAATCAGATATTCGACTTCCTAAATAAATTACTGACCTGGTCCGGGTTCAACCGTACAAATATTGACGTGAAGTCCCCAAATAAAATCGTATCGCTTTATATTCCATGCGGTTCTCCAAGGAAGAGATATAATAAAATGTTTTTTGGACTTTATCCGAATAGCACAGAGCATATTTTAGATATATTTTGTTAGATACTCCTCCATTTTTCACTCCTTCTAAGGAAGTTGTAAACATCTGATAAAGTGAATAGAAAACAGAATGGAAAATCAGAGAGGATCAAAGTTAAATTACGTAGCTTTTAGTACATAAAATAATAATTGGTGTTTTAATTAATATATTGTGTAAAACGGTGACTCATTAACAATTAAAACAAGTCAATTATTCTAACCACTAAACCAGTATATAAAATTTTCATTGTTGAAAAACCTTAATCCGATATTTTTTAGCTGACATCTAATGTATAAAATGACAATATGTGAACCTGCATAAGCAAAACAAAATTAATGTAAATCCCACAAAATTTTATTTAAAGTATAAAAGCCTACGTAATCATTGTAAACAAAACACTTTATTGGTAATTTTTTCGTGTTTTTGTATAAGCTTGACTGTCAGGAATTAGTTCGAATCCCAAAACTGTCAAGCCTAATGATATAAACGGGTATTACATTATTAAATCCCTAATACAAACAACATGAATAATGGAAGTGAATGGGTTTTTTAGAATATACGAAATGGTGTAAAAAAAATCAGGTGCATAAATAAGGTGTGAGTGGAACAAAATTTCGTGAAACCAATAAAGGCAACCATAATATTTAGATATTCAATTTAAAACAATACATGAAATATATTTCTACTAAAAAATAGATATAGAAAGACGGTTCCGCAGAATTTTTTCGTGGATTTCATAATTGAGGAAGGATAACAAATACTAAATGAAGTTATAATAAATAAATATATTTGGAGTAATTTTATTTACCATCCCACGACTGGTAACAAAGTCCTGTTTTTTTTTAAATCTTTACATACATTGGTCCAAATTCATCAACACACGATCCCTTAAATTTAAGGTACAAATACAGACCATTGGAAAATTAAAGATCTCTCCGTCACTATTTCGTAACCCCCAAAACGCTCATAAATTACACTTTGAAGGCATAATTTTTGTAGTGAAAAGTAATAAAAAGTAAATGAGCAGATTCAGTTTTTTTTTCTCCTTCGAATTATAAAAATCAGTATAGAAGGTGATTTTTTGGAACGACAAAATTAAAATTAAATTAAATTAAAAAGACATTGCTGGTTTTACTTTTTGATAATACTTTGATAGATTTTCCAGATAATGGTCATTACGCGTAGCAAACATCAAAATAATATATATTGTAATTTGGTCGTTACGAGCTCCGAAAGAAATAGATCAAATTGATAAAACACCCTGTATCTCAGTTATAAAGACCCATTAAATATAGATTATTTGGAATCACCAAAGTAACGCCCATCTATACCCCGTATAAAAAAAATCCTTCTTATTTAGGGTATTTCCAAACTGAACAGCCTCAACATTCATCTGTTTAAGAATTACCTGACAAATTTTCTGAACAGTCATATCGGCGTTCTTAAAATTTTATTTTAGTTTCGAAGAAGTGATTTTTTTCTTCGGTAAATCTCAAAAGTGTAATTTAATTCCAAAGCTCTATTACTAAGCTACTAAACAATACATCTGTTCAGGTAAAATATACCTAACAATACGGAAACTTAACAATATAAATAAAAGCTAATGGTTCTAAAACAAACATCACTGCTTGACTATTATGAATCGTTTAAATCTTGTTTAATTTAGTGTTTTTACTTTTAAAAACAACAGGACTTTTAATTAAGCGCGACGTTTAGTTCCAAAGTTTTGTAAAAAGCCGTTAATACACATTTAACTTTTTGGTATAGAAACAGCTCAAGAAAAAGTAATGATAAAAGTTAATGCGTTAAAAAAACACTATTAATCTTTACATGCCGGTATGCTAAGTAAGAAAAAATCATTTTTATACCATTTCTAAAAGTACTCGATGATCCAAATGAATGTGAATCAGATCAATGACTAGTTTTTGAAATTAGCACTTGACCGATTATATACATGGATCCACTAACTACTCCTAGGAGTACAGTTTGAAATGTCCTAAGTGTGCGAGATTTACGTTAATTTGATGTTCATTTTTTTTCTGCTAATGTTCGTTTTATCCTCTATAGTCAATTAAATGACTATTGTCCAACCAAACAAGAAATATACTACTTAACTGCCCACAGAGAAAACAACAGATTTAACAAAAATTATGATAAAGTATGGAAGTAGAGCATTTTTATCATTTAGCTCCCACGTACTTTTATATTAACAGCTCCGAAAAATAAAACTGAAGTTGTTTCGTAGTTAATTTTGATATTTGCTACTTACTTATGTATGTTATGAATATTTATTTTGGAAACTACTTATGGACTAAAATTGTTTTTGTTGTTAATTTAGAGATATATGAAAATCGCCAAGAACGATTTTTTTTTAACTTAATTCTATGTTCTCTCAACGAAAATCTAAATATACAGAGTGATTCATATAAGTCTTTTACAGGCTTTACCCTGTTTTTTCAATGGAATACCCGGTGTCATTGTATATTTTTGAAAGCTCCTCGATAAACTAACTTCCAATGACATAACATTTATGGTCTAAACAAATAAGTACAGGGTGAAATAAATACATGAAATATTCGATTAACATGACTGTATTACATTAAAATTATTTTTTTTTAATCTAATTATTGATAATAACATTAATAACCTAATCTCTAACTTTATTTACTGTTTGAGGAGAGAAATATTCGTTATTTCTGTTGTACCCCATCCTTGAAATAATTATGGTGCTTCTAATATTGATGCAAATCGACTAGCCGTTCGTTTGGGGTGTTGTGTAATGAAATACTACAAGGAGGTATTAATAATTTCACGTATAAAGCTACAACCTATAAGAATTTATTTCCATGCTATACGATTAGTCGCATTACATCAATATTGGAAATACCATAGTGTTAATTGACTTTGTTATATATACCTACTTTATTCTTGAGATAAGTCTATGGGAAACAATCTAATGGCGTAAGGACTGGTGATCTAGCTGGCCACTCAACAGTACCTCTTTGCCCACACCATTTATTTCTTAAGCTTTGTAACATGGTGCTATCTCGTTCTGTTGAAACATTTTTAATCGGTAGACTCATATCTAGCATATTTAGACATACATTTGCTACAACATGAACAACTTTGTATATATATATTAATTAATACATTTTTGGGATGTCAAATCTCCTTGAGGATTCTCCGCTGAACAATGTCAATAGTTTTGTTGCCAAAAACTCCAGTTTGTTCATTAATCGTTTGCAAAACTCTATTCTAGGATTTCGTTCATCTTCAATAGCTTGATGGAAATGCTTTCGACATATGTATGTATGACTGACTTTACTTTGATGGGCGTTTTTACATTATTTAAGTTGATGTAGGATTCTCTTGGACACTTAACAACATATCTACTTTCAGGAGGTAAAAGAGATTTGATATGTACTTTCACTTTTTAAAAGTTTGGGATGTTTAAGTTCTCTGAACTTTAAGTGGATTTTAAATTCAGTTTCTTAGGCAACTGAGGATACTTCTGATTACAGAAATAAACCATTTTCACTCGACTTCCACTCATTTCCCCTAATGAATCATGATTAAAAAAAACTTGTGTAATCATAGAACGTACCTGGTTTTATTTATTTTGGAATATTTGCTTTTATTAAATATCATTAAAACACAATTATCTAGTATCTTTTTTTAGAGACATATTCTGGCATATGAACTTTTTAGTATTTGACGCTCTTGATCATCTGAAATATACAATTTTACTGGAAAACTTTCAATTTATTTACGAAACAACGTGCAACCTTCACTTTCTCGCTGAAGTAATGCACCAGACAATTTAAAAGTTTTAGGATTGAGAGAGTTTTTAACGCTTTTAGCAAGAGTAGCAAGTCCATCTGCTAAAACATTGGGCAATTTACTGTTAAATTTAGAAATTTGAATATCAGTGGCGGCTATCGACGTGAAACCAATTCTTTTACGTTAACTTTACATTTAAGACAATTTTACAAAAATGTATTTGGTTTTTCTCTTTTCCTTCACACCATCAAATTTACTGTTTGGAGGATCATATTTTTCTGTGGGTTTAGTGATGGTACCATAATTAAGGAAAAGATGAAGGAGTTACATAGTGAGAAAGAAGCATTGCTAAATAAAAGTTGGAAGAGAAAACTTAACCGAGAGGAAGAAGGAGAAGGGGAGAAGTTTGATGGAAAGCTCAAAACTCATACTTTGAAATATTTTACCATTTTAAAACCAAAGGAATTATATGAAAATGATAAGATATACTTACCTAATTTGGAATCACCTGTGAGATTAAAATTCCTTGGAAAAATAGATTGGAAAAAAAGTACACCTTTTCTTTGTATAATTTTGGTATGTTCTATTCTATGACTTACATAAGAAAATCTATTATTTTTCGAATTTTTAACTCAGTATCATTGTATACTTCGGAAGCTCCTCAATTAGCTAACTTCCAATGTATAATGAATAAGTACAGGGTGAAATAAATACATGAAAGATTTGATTTAGTTGACTGTATTATATTAAAATTATTTTGGTATGTTCTACTCTATGACTTACATAATAAAATTTATTATTTTTTCGAATTTTTAACGAACTTTCATCTTTTTGACAACTCTGACCATTTCCTCTGCGTTGAAGAATTTATGGGGTTAATATCCTTCTGTTTACAGTGTAAAAATCCAAATATCCTGTGTTTCTTCCATCCTATCCTTTTCACGGATTCATATTTTATACAAATTACAACAATAAACTAATGGTTTATTCCCTATTTTGAGGTGTTAATTTGTCAATTTCCATATGTATGAGAGAATTAGGAAAAAAGATTTTGGGCAGTTGGAAAATATTTCTAAGAATGCTTATGACATTAAACTGAAAAAGCAAAATAGAATTGAATGTTGAAATGTATTTTGAAATCTGTTACGTACGTTCATTACATGTAATTCAGAAACGAAACAATAAAAGGCTTAATGTTCGTTATAAACTTAGATTAGATTAGATTTTTATAGTAGAATGAAAAATGTATTAAATTCGCTTTATCGTTGTCGAATTTTTCTTTAAATCGTGAAAATGATTAACATGTTTTATAAGCTTTCAGTATATATAAGGTGTTTCTTAATTTATGCGAAAAAATTAAGTATACGGTTCGTCGTTAAAAAATACGAAAGAGATATTATTACCCAAAGAACATAATTAAAATTGAGTTTTTATTTAATCAGAGTTCATGTAGAAATTGATATTTTGGGGATTATATATACATATATATATAAAAATAATTATTGATTTTTTTTTCTGATATACCATTATGTTTGCAGAGGCCTAAATGAGCAACCCTTATTTTATTTTATGTCAGAACTTGGTTCAATTCTATTGCTTAAAAATATTGTTCGAAATTCCTATTTTATTTCTTTACTTTTATATATCTTGCTTTATTTTCAATAGAACTAATAGTTTTAGAAAAAAAATAAAAAATATAATAGCGTTGTATTTGATGTTTATTAAGTGATATAACAAAATTAAATAGAATAATATAGAGATGTAAAAAAAATAACTCAATAATAATGCTGAAAAAAAATCATATATTAATCGGAAAAAATTAAAATTTCAATTTTTTTCTTTAGAGATTGAGAAGAGAAAAATTTGTATAGAAAAGTTTACTCATAATTTTCAACAAGGAATCCCCTTCTCAATTTTTTCGCATGAATTTGGAATTTTAACTTAAATTTTGTATACATTCCAGTCGATATGTATGGAATAAATTAATTTTTAACTTTATTATGAACTTTTGAGGAAAACGTGAAACAAGTCAATTTTTATTCTTAATATTACAAGTTACGATATAAAAATATTACCCCCTCTTTTCACCCCCTTTGAATTATGACAAACTCCCCGGAAATGTTTAATGAGAAAAGAGGTCCTGTGATACCTCCTTTGAAAGGAATAATATTATCTGAAATGTCTCCACTTTAGAAGTTTACATAGAATGAAGCATAGAATCTCACGTAATTTAAAATGTATATTCTAATTTATTTCACATGTTATATTAAGTGTTTAAAGTGACATCCATTTAATTCTTGACAATAAGCAATGCGATCTTGGAATTCTCGTAGAAGATTTTATAGAACTTCAGGACTTAATTTTCTCAGTTATGAATGCACCAAATTTAAAAACATGTATATTGCTGAACAGAGAATTAAAATCCCTTTCAAAGGAGGTATCACACGACCCCATTTCTCATTAATTTTTTTTGAAGGGGATGTCATAATTCAGAGGAGGAAATATTTTTATAATGTAATTTGTAAAATTAAGAATTAAGACCTGTCTCAGGTTTTTCTCCAATAACGCTAAAAATGAATTTATTCCAAACTTATTGACCGCATTGTATATTCTTTGAAAAGTAATATGGTTAACTTTTAGTTCGTTAAGTATTGTTAATTTTAATTAAACACTATTTCACCTATTTTGAACAGAAAGCGAATTGATTTCGATGATAATTGGATTTCGTGACAGAATCCGTAAGCAGCATGAGATAATACAGAATACACAACGTGAATATATGTCATTATCTAATGATAACTAGAGTTAAAAAATACACAAAATGTATCACATTCTAGATAAACCAATGGGGCAGAAGGATAGAAATGAAATTATAGAGTACTGAAATAGGTTGAAGCGGTATTTAAACATCCTTTGTGGTAGTAATCTACTAGAAAAAATTAAGAAAGAAAGGAAGCTTGGAATATTTTTAGAAACTAAATCCAAAAAATATCGAAAAATGTATCATCATGAGTCAAAATACGGGGTTCCTATCCAGGCATTGCCTGTTAAAAGAATACTTTAGGAAGCTTAGTTTAGAAGAAGAAAGAGAATGTAGAATATAAAGAAGGAACGAAAATCTCAAAATAAATCTATAAACCAATGGTACTATACCTACCTATAAACCTGCTATATCGAAGTGGGAGATATTACCTAACTTGGATCCACCCATTACATAAGAGGAACAAGTAATTTACATTAATTAACATTACTTAATAAATTAAGCTTTTTCACTTTTTTTTTCAATATACAGAGAGGGCCACTGAAAACAGTCCATCCTGATATTTGGCAGTAATAACTGGATTTTAAGAAAATGCTGAAACCCGTCGATTTTTATTCTTAACGGAACACATTTTCACGATACAAACATCTGTCATGTGTCAAACCCCTTCCATCTACTTCTATAACCCCTTAATATTAAACAGGGAATATACCATGTGTGGCACATCATTAGAAAGGTATTGCGATGGACTAATCAGCCATATTATCATCCATGACTTTTCTTTCGATACTAACTCTATGTTTATAAAAAGTCTTAATTTAATTAAGTCTAATACCTAAAAATTAAACGCAACGCCTATGTTCGGCTAATGTGTCACATTAAGTTAATATCGAAAGAATGATGATCATATGGCTGATTAGTCCATCCCAATAACTTTCTAATGATGTGCCACACACGGTATATTCCCTATTTAAAATTAAGGGGTTGGAGAAGTGGACGAGAGGGGTGTCCCCTTTGGAATAAAAATCTACGAGTTTCAGCATTTTCTTAAAATCTAATGAATACTACCAAATATCAGGATGTATTGTTTTCAGTGAACCAGTTTATATAGTGTGTAGATATGTTTTCAGACTAACAAAATATCGGTATAATTGTTTTATAGGAAGAATATAATATTCATGACATAAGTCCGGAATTTATTTCATTTTGTAACATGTTTGTTACAAATTCACTATTGTATACCCTGTATAAAGACACCCTATCGATTAAACATTTAAAGTAAACTTATTGCAAAGTTGACGGAATAATTAACCGTGTCTAGCCATTCTATCTATTTCTTGTAGAGACGAAAATATTTTACCACCGAACTTTTCCTCGAAGAATAATTTACTGCCGCCGTCGGTCGAGTGCCCCTTCTTTAAGTGAAGTGTTTATAAATTGTAGAGCCAGTTATGCTGAGATACATTCTGGAATTTGGAGAACTATTTCGATTGTGACGTTGTTAAATTTAGTAATTAATTTTGGTGCACCACGAGCATACTCATTCTCAACAGATAGCTCCTTTTATTCCACACTTAATTATAACAGAACCAAGTTTCTATTGGATTACTTGTGAGTTTATTGAAGTTAGAAGTTTAGAAACTATACATTTAATACAAAATAGAAGGAACATGAATAGTAACTTACTATTGTAAACATTGTACGGTATATTGAAAGTTTATATAAAATGGGAAATATAATTAAAAAGTTGGAGACAAAATATTAGTTTACTATGTCTTCTCTTGGCTATCTCGTTATAAAAAACAAAATATCTAAAATGCTAATTAAATCACTAAGCCATTTTTACATTAATATTTTATTCAAGCTGGTATTTTAAACTGGACCTAAATTAAAAGAAACATTACTTTATTGATTTAGCTCTTTCGATTATCTCAAAGGTGTACCTCTACTTTAGTTAGAATTTTTCTTAATTGTGAATATAAAAGCTTTTTTATCCGAATCAGTTACGTGTCTTCATTACCATGTTCTGCCCGTGTCAAGAATGAAGATCCTTTTATGCAGATCTTCTTAAATTAAGTTAATCCTCGTTTGAGCATATAAATTTCAAAAGGATTTTGCTGACATTCCTAATTTATCTCAACCCGACTAAGAAAAATACAATATTATAGTCTTAAAGGCCATTAGCCCTGTTTTCTTTGAGATGATTTTTTTTTAAATTAATTTTTAATTCCATTTGTGTGACGCTCATTTATCCAATGTTAAAGCGATTGACCATATTGTGTTGTTATAATAATTAATAATAAAGCATCATCCTATATAACGCAATATTTTTAATATACTTTTTTGATATATATATACATTTTCCTTTTTTCCTTTGTTTTGGAAGTTAAAACAACAATTAAAACTTTTCACTAGTTACTCTTCCAAAACAAAAAAAAAGGAAATATTCAGCGAAAGTCAGGGGAAAAGAAGGAACGCCCCTCAATGAACAAAGAAGGACTTCTTCACGTATTAGTTCACATTCATCAATAATTCTTTTTCTCAATTCCTGCAAGCATGTTGATCGTTTAACGTGATTTCAGATGACTCCAAATAAAAAATCTAATGGGCTTATAACCGGAGATCGATCACCATAACCGATCATCATTAATATTTCAATACGATCTTTTTCACTTAAATGAACCATTCTTAATCGTACCATTTATTTCCATAAATTACAATTGGACAGTTTGGCAACAATTTTCTACTAGATACTATTAATACAAACAATATCAATTTGTTTATCTAAATGGTATTTTACTCTGATGTATAAAAATTTAAAAGTGGTTTATTACAGTGCTTTATTCCTCGTTTTTACAGATTTTTTTATATTAAACCCAGTATGTACGAATTCGAAATAATAAGATGTTTCAAAATCTGCAAAAAGATACAGGTTGTAAAATTTCATAAATATCTTCCGTTTCGTTTTAAAGATATTTACTTGGTTCCATACTTTATCCCATCGATGTATAAATCGCATAAATTATGCTTGGTTAATAATATACTAATAATGAATCAATATCTTTAAGAATCGTTCTTCTCTTCCTCTTGTCTATGAACATGCTTTAGATATTTATTCGTAATTGAACAGAAGTTATAATCAATCAATTTTGTATAAAAATGCGACTTGTTTGTAACAACAGAGGTATGCCTGTTGGTTGTAAACAACTATACATTAAATTAACGTGAATTTATTGCTTAAGTTACGCCTTGTACATCAGAATAATTGAATCTTGAGCACAAAGCGACTTGTTACACATTGTATACCAGAGTGTACAATTAAACCCAATAAGTAATAAAGGAAGATACGGAATATAATGACGCGTATCTCCCTTATCTCCTAGTTTCCCTTTCGCAGCGTGCAAACACATGTATCGTGATCTGTACGTAAGCTTACATGTGCACAGCACATATTGTTCTAGTTGAAAGTTGGTCTTTTCACTCCGTTTAATTCACAGAATGTACTTTCAAATAAAGTGACAGCATATAGCTGGAAACTCTATTTTCTACCTATCTATTTTTCAGCGAGTATTAAACATCGGAAGTGTTTCAGAGTTCATTAAATTACATCCAAAAAGGGATAATACAGAGTGATATATAATAGTATGTTCATTAAGTTATCCTCGCTCTTTTATTGGGAAAAAATTTCTACACCGATGATTGATTTTAAAGCATGATGTCGAAAATTGAATTTCGTATTAAAACCAATTATAAAGCATAGATGACTTGACAAAGTGGACAATCCTTTGACGTAGACAATGCAATATGATCTTGAACGTTTAAATTAGTTATTTACCACAATTTTACTGCTTTTGCAAAAAATATTCATATAAATGAAATAACGTAATTCTAAACCATATATTACAAAATGCTGATTGATGATTGATGTGGAATAAAATAAAATGCAAAATCGGCAGGGACCTATATTATTAAAAGCATTTTTAGTGATTTAGTAGGATAGATCTGTAGAAAATAACATGAAATTTTTTCAAATATAGCTTAATAAATATTTTGTTGCTGCAGTAAGTCGTTAATTTGGTAAACTAATGTCTGTAAATGTAAATCATTGTTGAACTGTTTCTACCCAGTCATATAAAAATATATTTTTGAAAATGATTATCTGTAATCCTCTTTTTTCAGTATATAAAAATTTACTTATATTTGTTTTTGTTTAAAATTAATTCATTTTAAGAAAGTTCAAATACCATTCAAAACAATTTTCGTTCATTCGGTATTTATGTACTTACATAAAAATGTACCATTTAAATTAACCAATCAACATTTATCAATCTTTATTTAAGCTGAACCTCTTAAAGTCGCAGTTTCTTGCCATCAACACTCAAGTTAAGTTGTCTCCCCCCCGGCAAAGTAAAATTTGTAATTAATTAATGACATTACCCAATCTGTCAATATTTCTTCCTTTATCACTTATCGGTTAATATAATGAAATCTCTATAAAATATTAGTTTAAGTAGTAATAAGTAGTGAAACGTGAATAAAAGTATTTTTTTTTTCATAATGAAAGCTGCAATGTGGCATAGATAGAGTAAATATTTTAATATCATTTTTCGATGATTTCTTATTAAAATTATTAAAACAACTCAATTTACCATTTATTCCTTGCACGGATGGAGTTGCGCGTTTTCTTAAAATGATGTATAGACATTTTGTGGGCAGGTAATTTTGAAAAATTTTAACCTATTCAGTTCATGTTATCGATAATCACAAATTACGTAGCGTATTAAATCGTACAGTATTTTTTATATTCGGGAAGAGTAATATCTTAATTACAACAATGTACCCCGCAATATTCTCATGAAAAAAGACTTTCTATCAAATTTCTAAAAATTTTAATATGTTGTAGATGAATCTAACTATAAATTACAATATTTATTATTGTTACAAAAATCTAAATCACAGTATAAAAAAATGAAAAATTTTAACACCCCATATCGCAAAAACTAATCATAGAAGGTCGCTCTTGATATAATCAGAGCGTTCCAGAAATTTGTCTCCTAGATAAATGGAATATTCGCTGAATTCTAAAATACGGCTTATAATGGTGAAGTTATGTAAAGAATCTCTTTAAACTTTCCGATTTCTGGATTTATCCGACGTTATACTTCGTAACATGCTGCTCACACACCAGCCGACTCTGTAATCCACTATTGACATAACATCTCCCGATATCTGATCCTCTATCCACTATAAACTTCGAACCCTATTCATCTAGAAGCCCCAATAACTCTTGAACTGCTTGTATTGCATGGCCTGTCACAGGAATCCAATGTATTGTGCTAAACATAAAACTAAAAAAATTGATCCCAGGTCAAGCGAGATTTACCAACTAAAATTCGGGGTGTCCTAGTTTCAATACTCCCAAGTAGTCTCTGCATAATTACACAGAGAGAGTAAAAATAAAACAGTCTTACAAGATATAAATTATCAATAAAGCTATATTTATACTAGATCTAATTTTAACATTATTTTATCTGTATAAAACCATTCAGCCTATGCATACAAAATACATACAAATAGATTATAATTATTCCTTATTTATTTATGGAACAAGAAAGCATTCTGGTTCAATATAGGTTGACTAAAAAATGTCGATCAGATGCATTTTGCCCCATTGCACAAAATTTTATAAATATCGTCCGTTTCGTTTTAAAGATATTTACTTAGTTCCATACTTTATCACAACCCTGTATATGAGGTTAGAGGTAATTCGGGGCTTTCCTCCTATAAAAAGCTTCTGGTTCTTCAAACATAGATGGATCTTGCCAGATTTGTAAAATACGAAAACTCGTTAATGATCCGAATAAGTCATAAAAGCAATAATATTCAAAGTTGTTTTCTAAGAATTTGGCAAAGTACTATCGTCGCTAACCAATTAGAACATCGTTTTCGGCAGACAAGGAATTAGCACCAAAAGTTGAGATTAAAGCAGAAGACATTTTTTAAAGCAGTTGAAGTTTAACCCTTTTACCAATTAGACCTCTATTACCGAGAGAGGCCATTACATTAATGTTATTTTTTTTAGAAAGTTATAGCTTACCGGTATTTTTTAGCTTAGTAAATTATCCGTATCAAATATGATTATTATTAAATTTTGCGAGGTTTAGTAATTCGTATTTTATTGTCATTATTAATTTGACAATATTCCTCGCTTAAAAACTTAGTTGAGATATGTACAACAATTGCGCAACATAATCTGTGACAGTTGTATCTTATACTGAGTGTCTTTTCAAATCACAGCTGGATTCCTGAGAGTACATAACATCTGGTAAGTGCTAGTTTCTTTATTAATATAGCATGGCTATCGGTTGTATCGACAATCAAAAATATGTGACAAGAACTACATGCTGCTGCTCGGCATAAAACGATTCAATTCAATTTTCAGTTTAACATCATCAACCTACAGAAAGGCAATAAATTAATAAATGGGGCGTCGCGGGGACCAACTGTGTCATATTTGGTATCATACATCAGGTAGAATATAAATAATAACCCTCGGTATTTGTTAACGAAAAGCTGTTCTATTCTATTAAGAGAAAGACGTCAGAAATTAGGTTGTTTTATTTATTTAAATTAATTTTTATCGGAGCAAGGATGCCGGGACTATTTTTATGTATACTAATAAAATAAATTGAAGCTGTTAAGTTTTGTACAAAAAAAACTTGTAGGAAAAAATCATTTCATTCTTTTAAGATTATATTGCAACACATAGACCACAGACTGTAATAAACCGTGAGTACCTATACGAGTTTACTTACACTAAATCCGACGTCATAAACGGAGACGACCTAAAAACTCATTCGGCCCGTACTTATCCTTAATAAAGGCCACCCAAGAATCTTCACAATTCACACATAAAACCCGGCAATATCTCACAAAATGGCAAACATTTTGTCGTATCGATCGGCTCAATATCCCAATGATGAATTGAATGGTGCTCAAATGTCCTTTCAATATGGGGATTAAATGTATAGAGGAGGAGGTAACCTACAAAACATTGTGAAAAATCTAATTCTGGACTGACCATACAATACAAAGAGAAATTTCGCTATCAGTAAATTTTGTATACCCGGTGTTTCGTTAATATGCGTAAAATACATTTACGAATAGCAGACGCTAAACAAAATTGAAAATGAATTTATTCTTTTTTTAATTTTTAGGTTATTCCAAAGTTGTGCTAGAATAAAATACTTCGATTGTGATAAGAATGATATCTTTAAAAGAAAACGGGGCTTAAAATATTTACAAATGTTTAGTTTTATTGGAAGGAAATAAACAGGTTTCTGTCCTGCCACCATAACTAAAAATATGGATTAATACTAACAAAGCGAAACTAGACATAGACGGAAATTGAACCTAAAATTAAACCTTTAAAGATGGTTGCTGATTGAATTTTAATCCGTTTGTAGTGACCTTAGCGGATTTTAAGAGTTAAATCTGACAAAATTTGAGCTGAATAATCAAAGGCAGAAAATTGAAAATATTTCTGTACATTTCCTTTTAATACATTTTCTATAGGTTTCTAATTCACTAAAGATTGTTTATATCCAAATATGTTTCAAAATAGCATGTATGATAAAATTATTATTCTATTTATCTATTCTATATAAAATCAGAAATTACTACCTTTTCTATACAATTTTTCTTGGATTAAATTTATATTACCTTAAGAATTTGTTGTAATTTGTATATTTTCGTAACTGATATTTAACAATTTATCTAGTGATCACTTTCAAATAAAAATACTCGAAGTAAAATTGCAAGCTTTATTTTTGTGTATTCTCAGACTTAGTAAAATATTTGAAGTAAATTTAAATAAAATTGTGCTAAATATTACATTCTTTACGAGTATCCGAATTTAAAAAACAATTTTTTGCAACTTAAGGTCTTATTAGCGTTATTATGTATTCTAGAATAATTTTCAATTTACTTTCGTTTTCCGGTTATAAAAGCCTACTTTTATTTATTACTCCCTCGTATATACAATATGCAAATTGTAATCATTAAAGACAATTTTTTTGATGGTTATATTTAAAAAAAATTATTTGACCCCACTAAGAGGGCTTTTTTCCAGCGGCGTCCTGGTGCAAGTCAATGGTTAACAAAAAATATATTGTAACCAAATTTACACATATCCCTTATGATTTTATGAAATGTATAAATATTTCTAAGTATTAAATCAATAAATATGGTAAGGTTTCTAAATTATAAAACAAATTCCAATTACAATTAAGTTTTAAGTAAACCATAACAACTTTAAAAACAAAAAGCCGAGTGTGTCCGAAGCAACTACAAGTTCATAAATTTAGATAAAAGAAATTTGTGTGTAAATCTTAATTAGTAAGTTAATAAGACATATTAAATTTTGGCATATTAATTACTTTCAATATTTAAGTTTAATTAAACTGATTGCTAAAATGAAATATTAAATCTAACATCATATTATCTCATAAATTTTAAAATAACATGCATTTATATTGTAAATAATGTTGTGGGCAAAACTTAATATTTAATGCAAATTAATAGCATTTTCAAAAAAAAAATCGTCAAAATTTCAACATAAATTATGGAATATGTTTAAGAATTATTAGTCAATTGAAACTATAACTATTTATGCATTTCAAATTTGAATAAACAAGAATAGATATTTGTTTAATATAAAAACATATACTATAGAAATTTATGGCGTTTGAAAAATTATTTTGTATCAAAATTTAGTTTAAAAAACGAGAAATTATAACAATTTATCCTAGGAAGGCTATTTCATAAACTTATAAAAAGAATGGTGGCGACGTTTAGTAGGTATTTAATAGGGTTTTTAAATTTGACCTAGTAACCGCCATTTCAATTTTAATACAGGCATTACTTTTAAAAAAATACCATCTAATTACCTAAATCTACCAGAATGTTTCAATAAGATTCTTTAAAAGAAAAAAATTTCTTCATAATTGTCTTAGAGGCTTAATTAGAATTCATTAGAATCAGTTTAAAATTTTTAAAGTCACCATTATTTCAAAGATATTACTAAAACAACTTATATAATTAAACTGTAAGATATTAATAGTATATTATGTTATTAGGATTAGAATGCTATACTATTACAACATTTAAAAAAGTTCAATGTTAACTAATTCCAAAAACTTTTTCGAAGTGATTAAAAAAACAGTACAATACAATTTCCGAACATCTTTAAGAAAATATTTTGTACTACTAATAAATGATAAAATTTTATTGCTAAAATCTGTTTTAAATTAATTAAATAAGATATGTTTTAAACCTTGATGTAATATAAAGGAATATAACATTAACCATAACACTACATTCCAATTTTTAACTGTGTTTTCGTTAAATTCTATATATTCCTAAGGAATGGTGAAGTTATTTGCCTAAAATCTTGTCAACATGTTAAAAGAGAAAAATTTTTATACCTTGATATTAATATGAACTAATACATAGTTAACATACAATTTTCTATTATAAATCACTACATACCAATTTCTGGCAATGTTTAGTATACACTGTATTAATCTAATAAATGATGAATTTTCTGTCGATGAAACATGCTGCAAAATTACTTAAACAAGTTTTAGGGGAACACGTATAGGAACGAAATAACTTTTTCGAATTATTAAAAAACAATATATTCCAATTTTTAGATACTGCAACATTTGTGTGGGTTTTAAAAAACTTTATTTACAGTTAAGCCAGAACTTCCTTTTACAAATATAAAAATGACTGCTCAAAATTCCCAGACAAAAATTAGTCATAATTCATCCAAATTGACAAGTACCATTTGATGGAGACTTCGCAGAAGATGGAGTCGAATATGGTACCTTCGAAACCAGAAGTGTTCTAGGAGGAATGCATTTAAGGGGAGCATGGTAATAATTTGGTTGCGCAAACAATTGCATCTTCTTATGGGAACAATGGCTACCTGGTTGTACAGTACCCAGAAATCTAACTTAACTTCTGACATCTATAACAGTTAGAGTCATAGTAGCTGTTACTTCCGGAGATTCTTTTGCTTCTTTAATGTTGTCGTGTTAGTGAAAATTTCAGTAAAAGTAAATGCTTCTACAGGTGCTACTGTTCCTCTATGTTTTGTCAGTCTGCGGTAAATTCAGTATTTTCTTCTTTAGAAGGTTGGAACTGTTCTGATATATCTTTAAAAAACTTACCGCAGACTGATAGAACGTAGAGGAACTGTAGCATCTGTGAAATAATCTACACTATCACAATAACACGAAAGAAGCAAAAGAAACTCTGGAAGTACCCGCTACTTTGATTCTACGAGTAACTGTCATAGTTGTCATCAGTTAGGCGAATTTTTTGGGCCTTGTTCGGTACACTTATACAGCCATCGTTCAGAAAGGCAGTGGCCTTGATCTGAGTAATCAAACCGATTCGATATCTGAGTAAATTAATACCATAAAGGTTTTTGCCAAAACGTTCACAATGCTTTAAATAACTAACTCACAGCGGATATCGCATTTCAGTTATATGTTCTCTATTTATATATAATACCCGTTATATTTTTTTAAATCCTCATGAAAGATTCTAAAAGTTTTATGATATATAGTGTGTTCCTTTTAGATATTATTATTTAGCTAAAGGTATAAATATTGATATTCACAGCTGCTAAATTCATTACAATATTAATAATTAATTATGAAACAACCTGAATTGAGATTTTTCTTCATATGATGCTTTTTGTTTGTGAAATGCAACCGATTTAAGTTGTAATATTTAAACAATCTTTTTTTTTCTGTTATTAAAATACAATACATTACAATGATTAAAAAATGCAACCGATTTAAGTTGTAATAGTTGATGTTATACTTGTTGCATGAAGAAAAAACCACTATTATAAAAGCAAAAATAACCTTATATAATATAAATATGAAAAGATAAATTATACATATCTGAATTTCCACAGATTTGGAAATTGATGTGTCAAAACATCGAAACCTGGGTCGATTTAATATAACTTTAAAAAGCCTTGAATTTATCTTTTCATATTTATTATGGATAGTTTCCACAAAGTAAGAGTTGAAACAATTAAATTAAAGTTAGTACATTCCAATTTTTTTCAATACAATATACTCCAAATTTCAAAAGTTTTCAAGTAAATATTGTGTTCTTGTACTAAATGATTTAAAACGAAACTGAATTTAAATACATTTTTTTTAATTCTGATGTAGATATGGGAATACAACTTTAACCATTTTGTTATTATCTTTGAGTAAATATTGTATTCTTCTAAGGAAAGAAAAAGAAATAATGAAATATGTCGAACATAAAATAGTATATTAAGTTACTAGGACTAGAAGGCTAACATTATTTGTTGAGCCCAGTATGGGTGAAACCCTCTAAATATACCTGCTTCTTTTGGTTATATATTGAATAAGTTTTCCATAAGTATGGCTAAATTTCATAAATACAGCTCTCAATTTCCTATTACTTTTAGACTTTAAAATATAAGATGAGAAGCTAATTCTGATCAGTAAAATAGTAATTATAGGACTTGGAAATTACTCATGCGGTAATTGATTGATTTTTGGGGCATGTAGCACCGTAACAACATATCATCTACACATTCATATCCTGTAATTAAGGCATAACTGGATTATCATGACCTAATAACAAGCACCCCTAATTGTTATTACCTGACCAGCCACATTTTTGAAGAAGAGAAATAGTTCCATGAACGACAAGTTCTGGATGGATATACAAAACAAGATGAAAATGAGCCTCATCGCTAAAGATGATTCCGTTCGAAAAATGATCATCTATTTTTCATTATTGCGTGTCTAATAGTATTTAGTTTTTAAGTACATTGAACTTTTTAAACATGAAGATGAAATTCGTTTGTGAAAATATGCTGTAGAGAGTATCTCTAAATGTCCAGTTCTTGATCACGGTACGAAAATTGATGCTCTTGAATTCTCAGCAGCATAAAATGTGTTTACTAGTTAATCCAGTATCTCTAAATTTTTTATTAAATTTTTCTTCACAGTGATAAAGTTAATTCACTATACTCACCAAATTTTATACGAAAATTACGAACTGTAGCTGTTAAATCAACATTATTTTTAAAATATTGCTCATTTCTGAAAATGTGCTCCATTTTTAATTATCCTGAACTATCAGCTATCATAACTAATGGCGCAATATTTAAATCTTGCGTGAATTTGGGGATACAATTTATGTATAAATTAAAATTTGTATAGATGTGACATTTTACGTAAGTTCCTAATTTTTTCCAATAACCATTTTTATTTCTAGCAACAGTCAGATTTATCAAAGCAAGCATAAACGAAACGTTATTTAATTTAACCTAATAAAGAAAAAATTGGCGCTTGCCACGAGTGGCAGCGATCCAAATTCTAATTCTTTCTACATAGTTCCTACTTCTTGTATTGGATCATTAGTCACTGCAGATACGATTTCTCTCTGTCTGTCTCGATGCATGGACCTGTACGATCTTTTTTGATTAGAAACTTTTCAGGATAGCGAACAGTTTTATTAGGAGTACCCGCGGATAGAGCTTCATTTTAAATCTTCGTCCTAGCCTATACATGGTTGGGATAAAATATGAACCCAAGTAAATATCTTCAAAACTAAACGGACGATATTTACAAAATTTTACAAGTAAGTGCAATGGCGTAAAATTCAGCTGACATACATTTTTTTGTTAAGAATATACTTCCGGTTTAACCAGAAATACCTTCAACTTTTTTAATTTAAATGGGACACCCTGTATATTTTTACAGATTTTGAAAGATCTTGTTATTTCGAATTCGTACATACTGGGTTTAGTATAAAAAATCTGTAAAGACGAGGCATACAGTACTTTAATAAACCACTTTTAAGTTTTTATACATTAGAGTAAAATACCATTTAGATAAACAAATTGATATTGTTTGTATTAATAGTAAGAAATAAACAAGTACTATCTAGTAGGTAACTGTTGCCAAATTGTTAAATTGTAATTTAGGGAAATAAATTATACGATTAAGAATGGTTCATTTAAGTGAAAAAGATCGTGTTGAAATATTA
Organism: Hermaeophaga mercurialis; assembly: GCA_951812935.1. Classification (NCBI taxonomy): domain Eukaryota; kingdom Metazoa; phylum Arthropoda; class Insecta; order Coleoptera; family Chrysomelidae; genus Hermaeophaga; species Hermaeophaga mercurialis. Next base: position 28,952,281 of record OX638360.1, read on the forward strand.
ATGATGATCAGTTATGGTGATCGATTCATAGAGTGGCCTGCTCGTTCATCTAAGCTCAATAGATTTTTTTCTTTGGGATTATCTAAAAATCACGTATTTACGTTAAACGATCAACATGCTTGCAGTATTTGAGACAAAGAATTATTGATGAATGTGAACTAATACGTGGAGAGAAGTCTTGGAAAGAGTGACTCAAGAATTTGTTAATAGGTTGGCATATTATCAGGAGGTGAACGGCGAGCAATTTGAACATTTGAATTAATTTTGTTTAAATTATTATTCTCATTGGTCTAACTTAAATAAATTTACTTGTTCTACAACTAAAAGTGAGTTATTTCTCGTTTTTACAAATTATTTCCTCTAAATCCCAGTATATACAAAATCGAGAAATAACAAGCTCTTTCAAAATCTGCACAAATATGTGTCCCATCTCAATTAATAAAGTTGAGGGTATTTTGCCCCTTTGCACTTACTTGTAAAATTTCATAAATATCGTCCGTTTACTTTTAAAGATATTTACTTGGTTCGATACTTTATCCCAACCCTGTATGTATATAGCAGTTAAGCAGAGTATTGGGAAAAGTAGAATTCGTTAGAGGGCGCTGTCTCAAACTTCAAAATAGTAAAACAAATATCCATAAATACTATTCTTATGCTTTTCATTACAAAGTAGTAAAGCTAAAGTAAAAACAAACAAATTTACACAATGAAAACTAGTAAACAACTCCAGTATGATAGCAAAACTATGGCTTATTTTATTGCTTGGAAGGGTTCACTTTTTTTTTCATCAGAGGTCGTATTCAAATTATACTCCGGCCAATGTAGTAAAATGCATTTGTCATTTAAAGTGTGTAAATGTCTTAAGCTTTCAAAAATCCCCCATAAACTAATCTTTTTTAGAATTGTTCTTTCTATTAATTTTCTATGTAGAAGAGAACATTATGTGTTAGAACGCCACTGTGTTAAATGCTTTATGTCACGGTAACTCTGTCTCGAATATTCAGGTCTGTTTGTTTTGAAATGTTAATTTTGTTATCATGCAAATTTTGATAATTTCCGCCAGAATGGGTGTTAATAGCCTTTTTCTTTGGTTTTGAACGGAGCTGTTAAACGTTTATTTTTTTATGTTTTCATCAACCTTGACTGTTAAATACTTTTTCTTATAATGAGTTTATTAAACAATATACATAGAAAGATATTTCTTACTGTCAATCTAGTTTGTTAAAATATCGATCCAGAAAGCAGAATCAAGACACTTTAAGCATTTAAATTATGTACTATCACATCACTCAATAAGTTCGTAGGATGACTAATAAAACAACAACTTTTACGCAATATTTTACTTTATTCATCGACATAGTCTCCTTCAAGAGTGATACATTCATTCCAACGCTTCTGTAACATTTCTATACCTTTCTTGTAGAACGATTTATCTTTGGCCTCAAAATAGGCTTCAGTTTCGGCAATCACTTCTTCATTGGAGCCAAATCTCTTTTCCTTGAGCATTCATTTTAGGTCTGCAAACAGGTAGTAGTCGCTGGGAGCCAGATCTGTAGAATACGGTGGATGGGGAAGCAATTCAAAGTGCAATTCGTGCATTTTTGCCATCATTTTGATCGATTTGTGACACGGTGCATTGTCTTGGTGAAATAGCACTTTTTTCCTCTTCATTTGTGGTCGTTTTTTCACAATTTCTTCCTTCAAACGCACCAAAAGCGCCATATAATTCGCTATTGATGGTTTTACCTTTCTCAAGGTAATCAATGAATAAAATTCCGTGCGAATCCCAAAATACGGAGGCCAAAACCTTACCAGCTGACATTTGCGTTTTTGGCCGCTTTGGACGGCTTTCACCCTTTGCTGTCCACTCAGCTGAAGACCGATTTGACTCTGGAGTGTAGTGGTGGATCCAAGTTTCATCCATTGTTATTTCGCTTTTTATTTCGCTTGAGCAGCTCCAAAGAGCTCTCCGAATCATCAACTCGTTGTTGTTTTTGGTCCACTGTGAGCAAACGCGGTACCCATTTCGAACAGAGCTTTCTCATGATCAAATGTTCATGCAAAATGGTGAATACACTGCCTTCTGATATCTTCAGGGTGTCCGCTATCTCACGCAACTTCAATTTACGATTGGCCAAAACCATTTTGTGGACTTTTTTTTATGTTTTCTGCAACAATTGCTAAATTTGGGCGACCAGAGCGTTCAGCATCATTTGTGTCTGTACGACCGCGTTTAAAATCAGCAAACCACTTCTCTACCATTTGTCTCGACGGAGAAGAGTCTCCATAACACTTATCAAGCCATTGCTTTGCTTGAACGGTATTTTTTCCCATCAAAAAGCAATGTTTTATCAACACACGAAATTCAGATTTTTCCATTGTTTTGAAAATTACAAAAGTAGCGTCACTGAAACCACTGTAACTTGTGAACTAAACGTCAGATTGCCATGAAATTTTGAAAGGCGTCGTCTGAAGGTTGGTGCTTCCTAAAAATCATATGGATTTGTCAATAGAGGCGCCATCTATATGTCATCCTACGAACTTATTGAGTGACGGATTATGTTATAATCATTTGCATGATACCCTTTCACGTAATATTTATGTCTTTAATTTCTTAAAATAACACCTCCTTTGAAAGATTTTATAAACCTCTTGCCGAGCTAATTTCAACGATGTATCACACTTTATGTCTATTATGTTTAATAAAGGACCTACAGCCAGACTGATTTTTAATCACTCTGTATCAAATATTTTTTAATGCGTTAGCATAGAACTTGGATAGGGACTTGTAAGCCGTTTTTATTTATTTTCAACGGTTTGAATGCTACAGACATCTTAATTTAAAAAAAATTGTGATTTTCATGTGGCTGTAGATCCTTTATTAAACATAATAGACATCAAGTATGATACATCTTTGAAATTACCTCGGCAAGAGCTTTATTAAAATGTAAAAATATATGGGGTGTTCCATTTAAAAAAACAACATTTTTGTCTGACACACTGTATATTTGGGACTAATTTTAAAATGGGAATCTCAAGACTGCCTACACTTTTTGTAAAAATGTTTCGTAACTTCAATAATATCGGACTAATCGTACTTCGACGCACTAATGCCGCACCCTGAATATTTCGATAAAGATTATTTTCTCAAATGAGGTATTGTGGATTAGAAACAATCAAAACTGCAATATCTTTACCACAAAATTTCGATTTAATTTCATAAAGTTAAATATATTAATGACGACTAGTTTCGGTTTATAAAATCATTTTCAGGTCTAAAATTACAATGAAAAGAGTTATAAACTAATACAAACAATTAAGAAAACTTGCAAATTACCAAATATAGAATCTTAGTAACAATAATAATAAAATGTGAATTTAAACAAAATTACAAGTTGATGTGTAGTAAAAAGGTTATTATAATTATAAATATTATCTAATCGTTCAATGTTAATTATTAATTTTAACTTTTTATTTTCAACTTTTATTTAATCCCGTTTAAAAATGTTACTTAAACTTTTTACCAATTACCAATTTTGATTTATTTTATTTTTACGAGGATTCTATATTTAACTTGAAGATGGCTTTAAAAGCCGAAACGACTCGTCATTAATGTATTTAACCTCATGAAATTCAAAACAACTTTGTGGTAAAGATATTGAAATTTTGATTGTTTCTAATTTATTTATATAATTTGGTTATCTCTGTGAATGATTTCCTTCAAATCAGGAGCTTCTTAAACTTCTACATTTTTTATCCATGCTTTTTTCTAAATGATCAGCAACTTTCTTGCATTTATTTTTTTATTCACTTACTATTAGGATCTTCCTATAGATTATCTGAAATAATATTTTAATAAATATTTTTAGGATACAAAAGTTTCTCCATGTTGCTCCTATGTGGTAAAGTGGAATAATCCAATGAAACTCGAAATCGTACCACAACAAAAATTATTTATTAAAATCCAATTTTTAAAAGCAAAAGTTATTATTTTTATATTACAGAGCGGATGATGACTTTTTAGAAGCCGAAACTACTTGTCACTTTTACTTTTAAAAATTGGAATTTAATAAATAATCTTTGTTGTGGTAAGTTTTTCTAACATGGTGGAGACCTACTTTCGATACAATCGAATTGTGTAATAAACAATAGTTTCCCTAGAATTTACAACAACCTATATATTATAATCTATAAACTACAGTTGACATTGTACTAACGGCTTCATTTAAATTCAACAAAATACAACTATCTGTTCAAATGAACCGTTGGGATTATTTTTATTTACTGATATTCTTTTTTTTGTCATCATTTAAACTGGTTGGGCTCATTTTTGAAATGTTGCATTGGAAACTCGTTCACCCCAGGTTTCCTCAATTTGCGAACTGCCGGCGTCTGTGTCGCGACGTGCATCCATTTGAACTGACACTTTCCGGTTACCGGGAACACTGTGATGGATAGCTCCGAATTTACTGCTATATATACAGTAGAGTGATACACAAAGTAAGCAGGAAGTACACAATCCGGTATCGGCAATATCTCGCAAACTGGTTGATCGATCGATCATTTTAAACATTCACGCATAGTGTTTTATTTAATATTTTTTTTAATACACCGACAAAATAATAAATTATTAAACTAATTTAGCGAGAAATACTTGTACCTGTTCATGTCTTCTGTAAAAATCCAAAAAACATCATTGTGTATTCATTTCTTATACAAATATATTTTTAGTGTTTAATATTCATTCATCTTTAACAAATAAAATAAAACCCATAAAATTGAAAAAAAAAATATTATTTCCCCTTTGGTGTAGAATTGATGAAAAATTAAAAGTGTCTGTTTTGTCTGTTATTTTAGGGAATATTTTGTATTTTAGAAAGTAAATCGAAAAAAATATATATTATAAAATTATTTCAAATGGTCAAAAATGTACTGTACGTGCTTGGATTCAAATGAGAAAAGAAAAGTTTGGTTCGATAAATAACTTACTATTTATGAGGAAATAAGATGAATTTTCCCAGCACTTATTCAATTTCTCAAAAACGTCAACATAATAAAATTTAAACTTATATTTGTAATACTTTTACATCATTAAATATCTGTATTCTACTGTTACTCTATCTATTTATACGCTAATAATCTTGCGGTTGATGAAGTTCTTAATACATAAAATAAAAGATTAATTTTCATTGCTGGCAATATACGGAAGTCTGTCTCCTTATTTCCTATAGTTGTAATAATCTTCCAACTAAGAATACCCAGTAATATTTTCTTTATTAATTTATCAAGGTTTCCTATTTTAAATGTACATTTTTAATTAAATTTAGATATTTTATTAAGTGTTCTGAAATCTTTAATAACCATTATTATTGACTTAAATATATTATCTTAGTAATAATAGATCAAAAGAAAATGTTAAAATTGTAGTAATTTAAAATGATTGTGTATTGAGCGTTCCGTGTCTTATACAGGAAGGATCTCATTAAATTCGGATGTAAAAATTGCAAAAGTATGTAGAATCTGTACTGTTAGAGTTATAAAGAAAAAAAAAATAGTCCTTCGTTATCAGACCAAGAGTTCAATAGCGATCTATTATAAGGTGGCCTCAGATGGGGTCTTGTAAACTGGGGGTAGCCAGTTTAGGAATAAAAGCATTAGATGTTATTCTTAGGCTGACGTCCTTTTCCTTCTGGATGGAGAGGAGATGTGGAGAAGGGGACTCTGTTATTGCTAGGATGGTAGAAAGAGAACTTTCTCTGTTAACCTTAAGGCGGTCTAGTCATGCGACCATATAAGGATGATGTACAATTTTAGGCATAGTATAATTGAATAAATTCTATGTACTTCTTAAATAAATCAATTCCACTCAATGAAATAACTAATGAGTGGTTTACATAATAGTTGACACAAATTTCTAATGATTCACTAATTACAACTTAAACTAAATTAGTTTCAAATATGTGGTCTGAAAAGTCTTTACACTTAAACTTGGAGTCACAATTTTTTAAATTATATGAAGAGCGATAAACAACTGAAGAGAAACTATTTTTTAACGGAGAGTGAGTGTGTGCTTTGCTCAGTGACTTCTTAGCGACTTTTTATTGGAAATGTAGTGATTGTGTGGTGTTGGGGGTGATCATGACTGACTGGTTAATTGTGTGCTTAGAGGGCAGTTTTCATTTGTCAATTTTTGAAGCGCATATTAGCGAAATGTTGGTTGGTTGAAGTACTATTTGCGGACGTGACAAATTGCATGCTTAAAATTATTTTGGACAACGTACAGGGTATACTAATGTGAGTTGAATATTAGTATAATTTTAAAGTGAATTTTAAACAGATGGATTGCAGTTACACACTCGCTATCCCATCAAAAATGGGATGAGAGAACAACCAGTATTATATGGATAACTCTCGAGTAGTAGATGGGAAGTCAGGACCAAAAATAAAAGACTAGGGAGTGCAGTACTTCGTAGTGTTTCTACTAGAAACTTTTACAACAAATGTTTACATTAGCTCTTACAATTAGAGAGCACTCAGAGCGGTCTGTTGCTCCAAAGAAGAGGCAAACTTCGTTGATGCTATATATATATTAAGTTATGAGAAGGGAGTGGTACAACGTTAACCGTTAATCCCTAGAGCAGACTCTTCATTTTGGAGCATCCGAATAAATTTAACTACTTGCATAACTCAACTATCCTCGGCCAATAATTCTCCTATATTTTTTCGTAGAAAACATATGTATTTTATATATAAATTCTAAACTTTTTTGTGACACCTTGTCTAATGGATACTATTACGTTGATGGTTATATAATAAGTTAAAAATACGATTTCATTTAAACAGAGAAATTTCTAGTTCGAAAGTGAAAATGATCTTTGATAGTAAGTACCTATACTTTTTTAATTTTTCCTTCTTCCTTTTACGTATATTTTATTTTAATTTTAGACTTTGCATTTAGAATTTATGAAAGTAGAGACTATGGTCAGTTGATGTTGTGGCTCCCAAAATTATTGCTTGGAAGCATTTTCATGTGGCCAAACAGAAAGAATCGTATGATAACCACAATAGTTTGTTTTATTTTGACTATGTTAATTATTTTTACTGGAGTTGGAATTTTATTTTATGCAAAGAACAATATTCAAAATTTTAATGAAGCTGCGTACGCCATGTGTCTTATAGTAGTTACCTCTTTGGTAGGTATACAAAAACTTCTTGAGTATTTTCCTATTAAAATAAATACTTAAAATACCTAGTTTACAAATTTGATGCTAAAGTTTATTGTACCGTATTTGATTTATTTTGGCCGATTTTGTTAACATTTTTAAATAAATGTCACTTATCTATGCTATGCACGTATATATGCTAAATTAGTTAAATAATAAACTAGGTAAGTAGACGAAGGCTGTTATCTAATTCGAGATAACCATATAGTAACGATTTAAAGTAATTTCTTTTCATACTCTTGTTTTACTCTGGACTGCCGACAGCTTTTCGGAATGCATTGCTAGACTTCCAAGCCGCTGGTAGTATTTCTTAAATTTAATAAAATAAACGCAAATACTTTTCTGAGAAATTAATACTTTTTAGGTAATTCTACTTCATTTTTTGGTAATCTTAATAAAGTTACGAGCAGTATATTTTGAAAAATATTATAAAAAAAAATTGAAAAAATTAGATCTAAAGTTTTTACACCCGGTATACTGGCAGTATAAAGACTTCAGCGGTATATGCTTGTAACTCACAGTGTCTTATATTAGATATATATTTTTTTGTTTTTTCACCTTCGTTTTCACCTTCGACTTCCAGGCATTCAGACTTTTTTCTTAACGACCGTATTTTTCTTTCTATTTCTACAATAACTACGCTAATTATTGATTTCTTGCTATTACTATAAAAAGAAAAGAAATTAAAAATCTTCTTAATAAAAACCAATTTCGTTGTTTTATTCTAAAGCAAGCAACGTACGATAATTTTTAGCCTGTATCAAAATGTCTAGTACTTTGGTATAATATAGAAGAATTGGAAAATCTTTTACAAGATATCAAGACGAAATTTTGGCCTCACGATGTAGCAGATGAAGACACTACAATTTTTTTAAAAAGGATGTATGAATACCTAATTTTCTTTATGTTTTGCTTCTATGGTTTGGGTGAGTATTTAATTTTAATTTAATTATTTAAATAATTTTAAAAATTAGTTGCTTTTTTTAATTATGTAGTATAAATGTTCCAACATAATAGGTATGGTAGCTTCAAGAGTTACTAAATTCTGGGATAAAAAGTGATCATATCTTCTAAAACAGATAATAATACTAATTTCCAATAGATAGATATTAAAATGAAAATTACATACTGGTAACTTTATTTAGAGACATATGATTCACTTTAAAATTAAGTCATAATTTTACCTACAAATTTGCTTCTTTATTCTAAATTTCTTTTTCATTGAGTTAAGAACTAATTACTCCTAGAAATATGTGTATTATGTATTGTATAATGAAATATAAGAAAACATCTTAATATTTAAGATTGTTAGCTATTTATTGTATTTGTTTACAGGCCAGATTTATATGGGGATACTTTTTTTCTTTCCGATTTTTTCCGAAAAAAGGGTTTTACCATTTCCTTGCGATCTCCCGATAGAATGGACAGTTTCTCCAATATATGAATTGCTTTATTTTTTACAAGTTTTTTCTACTCAACTTGGATTACCTGTGGGTGCTTTAGGAGTTGATTATTTAGTGATGAGTCTTTGTATTAATGCTACTAGTCAGTATAGAATACTTCAAAAATGTTTTTTGGCATTGAATACCAATCAAATGGTCAAAATAAATGATAGACTTAGAGAAAGTCAAGGTTGTTTAAATAAAAATTACGATATAAAAAAAGAGTATTTTATAAGATGTGTACGACATCATGCCTTTCTTTCAAGGTAATTATTGTTAATTATTACTTAATTTCCAATGCTAAAATAACATAGCAAGATCATTATTTAAGAAAAAGTTTATTTTAATTTTTAGATTTATAAAAAAGTTGAACCATGCTCTCAGTCCATTAGAACTTGGACAATTAGTTATTAGCGTAATTGGAATCTGTCTGGGAATGTTCATATTATCAAGGGTAAGTATTTTTTTAAGTAGATGCATATTAAAATGAGAAATAAATAAAAACGTATTAAAGCCTTTTCTTTGCGAGGGCAATTTAACCACAGTACCTCTCCAAATTGAGATGGAAGGTAGGTTTTTAAGAAGAAAAAGCTATTAACTTATAAATGTAACAAACCATATTGCATAAGATACTCAAAGATATCAGTGTATAATAAGAAACTGATCTATGAGGTCCTTAAAGGGAATTTCTTTTATGAAGATATATGAGAGATATTTGATAGAAATAATTTCACCAAAATTTGACAGTAATTGTATGACAACTACATTTTCTCAAGGATTTTCCGAGGATTTCGTATCCAAAACTGGATAGAGGGGCTAAAAATAATGAAAGGATTTCATCTAAAATTTGTTCCTTACACATTTACACACTAAAGGGTTCTAAAGTTAGAAATTAAAAATGTTTTTTTATTAATAATAATTAAACTATTTATTTGAAACGAATCGAAAATTGACCCATTTATATAGACGATAAATGCGCACTTGCTGGCGTTATAAACAAAGCTGCACTACCCATTTAGGTACGGCCTAAGCTCAATAATTAATACACATTTTTTTCATAATTATAAATAAAAGACCATTTTTAATTTCTAACCCTATAGTTCGGTAACAAAGGGCGTAAGGAACAAATTTTATATGAAGTGTTTTCATTATTTTTAGCCCTTCTATCATCTCCCAAATTTTGGATACGATCTCCTGGGACGCCCTGTATATTGTAAAGGGATTTATTTTCACATTTTATAAAATTATAACATCTTTAGAATTTATTTATTTAACTCTAGATTAGTTAGGTCAGATATGTAAAACCAAAATTATTTTGTCTGTTAATTTTATGGAATAAGCTTATTTAACAAGCTATATTTAGACATAAAAAAAATAATATAAATTCGGTATTTGGTGTTGAATTAAATCAAAAATTAAAATATTAACCATAACCATCATAAAATTTGATCACAAGAAAGTTTTGATATTAAAAACAAAAATTTGACATGTTCTCTTCCATTTGAGACAACAAAAAGTCGACCTTGTTAAATTGTGATAAATAGTTTGAGTATAATATAAATAAACAATTACTTCCAGATTAAGTGACTTTCTTCTTTTTAGACAGCATGTAGCCCACGTAAATTGTAGGAAATAATATATTAATAATTATAGAAAACTCGTGGTTTGCTATGATTTAAATAACCTAAAAATTTGTTATTGTTATTGCCTAAGTGAAAGTTATTTAACTTTGTGTTTACCTATTATCTGGTATGTATTTTCTCAACTTTGTTTGGGAACAATAACAAAAATTGGAGAAGAAAAGTTTACATTTGACTCCATATAAGAAAACTAAAACTGTTTTTAAATAAAACTACTGTAAAGGATCTACAATTAATTAGATCTAGTCTTTATTTAGAAACAAGAACTATTTACCTGCTTTTTGCAGGCATTTATAATCATACAAAGATAATTGGTTTTGAATTTGTTTATCTACTTAAAATATAATATAATTTTTTTAATTTTATTTCAACATATAAAATTCCATAATTCATATTCATTGAAATAGTATATACAGGGTGACACAAAAAAACGGAAACTTTTTTACAATCCAATAAAATTAGAAGGAAATAAATTTTATTCATAGTAATTGAAACTTGCCATTTACGAAACATTGATGGAATTTATCATTTTTGAAAAATTACTTTATTTAGATGGCATCCTCCTGTACGAATACATTCTTGAAATCTTCTATTGAGATTCCTCATTGACCGCTGCAGCATCTCAGCTGGGATACTGTGAATTCTCTGTTATAACACATCCTGGGTTCTTGGTCGAGTCGTGTACACTTTACTCTTGAGATAGCCCCACAAGAAAAAATCACAAACGGATAAATCTGGCCAGCGAATATTACTGAATCTTGAGATCACACGGTTACAGAACAATTCTCGCACAGCTTCCATTGATTTCCGTGCAGTGTGTGATGTTGCTCCATCCTGTTGAAACCAGGTTTCAAAAATTCCCGTTATTCTGTGTCACCTTGTAGAACTTTGAAATTTACTTTAGTTAATAAATATTTTTTTATTTTTTTTATAAAACCGGTTATAATCAATTATTATTTATTTAATAATTATTTTAACCTCTCTGGGACTATTGGCCATAAACTGTTAATCATTACATTACTTTTTAGCCTGATATATCGACTACTCAACTTATACAGACACTAATATTTACCACTGGAATCTCATTTCAGTTAGCCATCGATTGTTTTGTTGGAACAGATTTGTATTATCAGGTAAACTATTTTGTTAGTAAAAATAACACCAAACCTAATAAAAAGTATGAAACAATAAATTGAGTTCTAAAATTTAATATTATTTTTTAATCAATATATAACAGAAATGATTGTTAAAAGAGACAATCTGTGACAGTAATAGTTAATAAAATAAGTATAAAAAAGATTATTTCAACTGTTTTTAAATTTCACTGTGTTGTGTTGCCTATCTCTGTTCAATTAGATGATTTTAAAAATAATGGGTTGGCCACACTGTCAATGACATTATTCTTCTTGTCATTTTTCTAATTGTTTCTCTCAATTTACCGAAAACTTCTGTCAAGCAAATGGTCGTTATCACGCTGAATTAACGCTCTTTTAATTTTCGAGAGCTATAGTTGCCAGTTTCGAGAACAAACACGCCATCATATGCTTCTTAACACTTTGAGAACGAGTAACTTTTGTTGGCTTTTCTTCACATTGAAACACCCGAACTGCCGAGTGGCCTTTTCTTTCTGGCTCAAATGCATAAATCCACGACTCGTCACCTGTGACGATGCTGTATACGGCTTTGGATGCACCACAGTTGTATTTTTTATTCATTTTACGGCACCAATCGACACGACCCTTTTTTTGAGCATCTGTCAACAAATGTGGAATCCAACGCGCAGACAGTTTCCGAACACTTAAGTGTACCTGCAAAATCTTATGTATGCTGGTCATACTAATGCTTAAACATGCCTCGACTTCACGGTATGTCACATGATGATCTTCTTCAATTAGTTTTCTCATAACATCGATGTTTTCCGGCACAACCACCGATTTTGGACGACCTTCTTTAACTTACGAAAGTAATAATAAATCATAGCTCGAAAATGTTCGCGAGTTAATTCCCCTTTTTGGCCGAGATGAGATTTTCAACTTACTGTAAACAACACAAATAGTACTCGCACGTCAAAACGTTCAGAGTACGTAATCTGTCAAAAATGTCAAACTTTAAGATGGCAATGACAGATTTCATCTGACAAAACTGGTGTTGCCAGTTCTCAATACATAAATAGCAACCCTCGTATAGTGTCAAAAATTAAATACGCAAGCAATGAGTCAGTCTGCTCTAAATAGTTTCGTATGTATTAGAGATCTCACCGTTTTCACAGAATATATATTTAATTTAAAATTTTTTCGGCTGTTGAACTTAAAAAATTGAATTGAGATATCGAAAAAAAAGGCACGAATAGGAAAAAGTAAAAAATATCATATCTTGTTTTAGGCAACTATAGTACCAGATTGCATTTTTAAAAGTAATTGGACAGCAATAGAGGACAAAGAATTTAGAATAGATATCATGTTCGCATTGGAACATTCTCAAAGATATCCAGTATTTTCTTCATATGGTTTATATATTCTAAATATGGACTCGTACGCTAAGGTATGAAAGTTTGGTTGATTTTATTAACCGATTTGTTGTGTTTAAGGAGGTATGGTAGCTAAGTCGAAATAATGAGATCAATTTAAAATTTTTAGGATCGATAAAACTATATTTAATACGTGTTGTGTTAAAATTTTAGAGACCTAGGGTTCACAGTTTTTTTATGAAACGAAATTAAAATGAGGTTATTTAACGTTGTAATGGCATACCAGGTATCACACATACTCATGTTATAATAAATTTCATGATGAAAAAATAATGACAAAGCTTTGAAAAACTAAAGGTCTATAAAAAAAAATTCCAAAAATTATTGAAAAAATAAAATCATGTTGAGGGTACTTAGTTATAAAAATAACTAAGTTAAAAAAATTAAATTTAAAAAAAACATTCAGCCACAGCAAATGTGGGTTATGTACGGCAACGTCGCAAATGGTGGGTCGCGCGAGAACTTTAAAGTTTTAATAGAATAGGTTAAAAGAAATGTCAAGTGGGTTAGGGAAAGCATTTTTAAATTTTTATTATTTATTATAAAACATTACATAATTAAATAATAAATAACTTATTACTAATATTCTTAATTTTGGTTTCTCCTTTGAAGATTTGTTAATTAAATATCACACTGTCTGAATGGCATTACTTGTAAACATAGGTACACACACTTACACATCACAAACGCGGTTGGATTTGCGACGTTGCCGGAATTCTTATTAATTTTACAAAGATATTAAATTATTTTATTTAATTATTTTACTTATAAATCCTGTTGTCTAACGAAAATTAATGTTATAATTTAATCTTAAAATTCATAAAATAATAATTTTAACATGCTAAAAGACGGTTATTGCTAGCTGAAATTTTGGAAGTACAGTCAAAAGTTCATTCTCCCTATAGGTACGTACATACTGTTGACATGTACAATGAGACGGAACTGTCTGACTGGACTGTACGTACCATACCTCCTTAAAACTGACAAACGTAGCAAAAAAGTGGGGAAGTGGAAACAGATTCAAATACCATTTTTTTTCAGGTGCTAAAAATGGCTTTCTCAATATATACTTTCTTAACGAATATTTCAAAGAAATAATATTCTAATTTGGAGACAATTATTTATTATTATTATAAAGTAGTTTGAAAATTGTAATTTTAGCAAAATATTTCGAATAAATAGAGATTACCTGAATATATTCTATAAACAATAGAAAATAATATTTAAGCAATAGCTAAACTTCAGAAATTTTCCTTAAAAAGATTCTTTCCAGAAAATCAATACATACATTTTGTTATTAAGAATAATAGAAAATTTATGAATTTTGTTGGACGCACTTTGTATATTTTCTGTTAGATTCATGTTGGTTCAAAAATGATCTCAAGGTTGGTTCATTTAAGTGTAATAATGATATTTACAATCCAATATATTTCTCGTAACTAAGTTCTCACAAATGTTTAACTCTTAATATTTCTTACAAATAATTAAACAATAAACGTTAAATTTATAAAAAAAAAATCGAAATAAAAAAACATCAAAACAACGAGAAACACTAACAATTGTCCTACATTTAAAATCTGTCCAACCAACTATAATGATAATGATTATGGATCACCATCAGCGTGAAAACTTGAAAATCCTTGCAAATTCTATTTTATTCACTCAAGAAAATCCATTCATATCATTTTAACTAATTTTATGTCACTATTATTTGTAACTTTGTTTTTATAACACTTCATGCACTTAAAAATTGTTTGTCCTCTTTTAAACTTTGCAAGTTCTATAAAAAATTAATTAACTGACAATGAAAATGCACTAAAAAACAGGAACAACTTAAAAATAATTCGAAGATCACCATATGGGAAAAGTTACCAAATTCAGTTAATTTAACATTTTAAGGTTATAAAATAAATTTTTACAATTTCACTTTTTTCTAGTTTGTTACGGATTGTACTAATTTCAACGAAGTGAAAAATTTACTTTAACATATTTTATATTATGGTACATACATTATTTTTCATAAAAAAAATATGTTTCCCAGTGTGATTCTAGTGTATGTATGTTTAATCAAATTTTTTTATTGTTTTGATAATTTCTATTATTTTATTATTATAATAGTCAAAGATCTGAACCTTCCTGCAATATATTTTAAATGTTTCTAATTTATAATGTTACAATATATTCGTAATTTTATAATTTGAAGCAAATTATTGAAAAACCCATTTATAAGATATAGTTATTGATAATAAATAATATTTATAAAAATACTTAAGTTTTGATTATCTGAGTTGAAAGGTGGTTGGTGGAGAGAAAAGATTAAATTATGCAAATATTAAGCAGTGTAATTAAACTCTTTATCATTCAAATATAATTAAAGTTATAAAAAAATAGTTTATATGGGAAAGTATGTAGTTGTATTTAAACTGTGGAACGAGTAGACTCGCGCGCAACCTCTATAGGTCATAAGCGAGTTGTACGGTGGTCCATGTTCATTCATATACTTAGTACCTATTTTGTTAAAATGTTTTCGTAAATTTGATATGTTTTACTCAACTTTGTATACTCTTTATACTTTTTATTGTAAAATTTTTTTGAATAAACATTGTTATTAATATTATTATTATGTAATTTCAATGTACTTTACCAATACTCCCGGTTTCCGACTATTATTATTTTAAAATCATTTTATGCTAAATGAATTAAATGAATTAAAACTAAAGTAGTTTTTGGTTAGTTGATTATATCTTTTATAAAGAGTTGTTTTTGTAAGTCAGAAACTAACTTACCAAAAACGAAATAAAAATAGCGAATGATAAGTTCCTGTAATTTAATTTGTCTAACACTTTTGATAAATAAATAAATATTTTCTTATCTCGGTTATTAACAGTTAATAATAATAATAAAATATATGTTTTATACAATGAAGTAAGTTCTTTCAGCTACAAAAACAGTGGAACCGAGTTTCAGATTTGCATAAATTTTAAACTGGCCAGAGATAGAAGTAGACAGCTGCGCTAATTCTAGTCTTACTTTTAGTAACAAAACAAAAGGCAAGTAAAAGTGTATTCAGAAATTTGAAATGAATAGGGCGAATAAAATTTTAAACACTGAAACTCCTATTTAAACTTTATTTAGATTTGACTTTTATTATAACTTCCCGGAAGGGAATTGGTTCGGAAACTTGTTTTTCACAAAGATTTACAATAGTAATTTGGCTCTGTTTAATAACAAAATTTTACAGAAGCAAAGAATGTTTTAATTATTATGTAAATTCTAGTGTTTTGGAGTTGGCATCAGAAGCGTCGAGTATTTCTCTTACTTACTGATAAAACAAAAAGCGAATTGCTAGGACACCTGGGAAATTAAAAAGTTAATTATAACGGTACTCTCCTTTATTAATTTTCCGTTAAATATTGTAAAATATATTTCTAGAGAAGGAATAAAATATTTGTAGTTCTTATATGTCGTTGTTACAATACTACTCTTAGCCAGATGCCAAGAAGGAATTTTTTATGATAGCCTTACCAGCTCAATTCACTGCTGTGATTGGCTACTGCTTCGGAGAGTGGTGTGAGTTAAGCAATAGAATAAAATAAAATGAAACTGTTTATTGGGGTAATATGGAAGAGGTTCACCGATAAATTATTAATAATATTATTGAATATTTCAAATATTATGAGGATTTTCTCTAATTTAATTACTTTACTTATAGACATATATCCCTTAATGCAGATGCTGGATAGACTTCTGGTCTCCAAGATGGAGTATTAAGTTACTTGTGATAACAGTGCTTCAGGTACGGTTTTGCAGAACCTCGGGGAGGTAGGTAGTCGCAAAGAGGATACCCAACAGTGTACAAAGCAAGATGCTGTTCAGGCGCCAGCAGATATTCCACAGCTCATTCTACGGCTAAAGTGGATGGTCGATATCTAGAGTTTAGATAGAAACACTAGGACCAAGCTGCTCACAATTGGCTAAACTGCTGAATACGTATGACGGTCTACGGATGGCGTTAGGGTACTAATAACTACTGTAGGGTACTGCTACTACAATTAGTGGCCTAGAAGCACATGCTGCTTAAAAGAAAATTATCAGAAACTACAACAATACCTACCAGAGATGAAAGCGGCCTAAGACAGAGAGTATATTATTCCCAAATGGGTAGATCGACTCAATCAAGTTTATACCTATTCTATCGATGGTAATATGAATATCCTGAATTTCCAGGCTTCTCCAGATAAATCCTGAAACAGACCTCGTGGCCAATTTTGCCAAGGAAAAAACAAGAAGAAGGAATAGAGTGAGAAAACCACACTTCCTGACCGGTGACGTTTTGCGACTCCTTTCCACTCTACCTAAGTAGGCATGCTAATCAAATAATAAAACTTATGCCCTAGTAATAGGTTCGAAGTCAATATTATAAACAACTAATTACGTTATTTTTCAATAGTAAATATTACATTTTATACTTGTGTCTTTCTCAAGTGAGTAACTACTGTTATGATTTTCGTAAAGTGAGTAATGATCTTATTATTATACAAAAATATAAATAATACTATTCAATATTACTATAGTATTTGTTGATTTATTTTTTTTTGCTAGTTTATTTGATCACCTTGTCTCCTGTGAACTGTGAACAGATATTTATTTATTCTCTTGTTCCATTCCTTTGTCCCTTTGGGTTTAACATTTTGAAGGCTGCTATAACCTAATTTTGTTGCCACAATATTCGTATTGTCAATATTATTGTCTTTTTTTTTAAAAACCCCTACACCGTGTATTTAATTCGAAACTTCATTATATTACCGTGTTTGTCCATATTGACTTCATATTCGAAATATTTTCATTTAAGGGACTGTTGTTTTCAAAACAATATCCAATTAATTCAGAAATGTACAGATCTAGGTTTGGTCGAGGAAAAGTCATTCATAAAAATTGTTTGCTTTCCATTTATCTTTTCCACCACTGATTTATTGAATCTCCTGTCTAAACCATATTTCCGTTTATACATCACGTAGACGTACAACAAATCTATTGAAAATTGTTTTTTAAGAGTTAGTAAATAGAGTGTTCTAAAATCAAAATGGATTCCAAAGAGACTTTACTTTATTCAAAAGTCTTCTTCGTAATTGTGACTTTATATACAATGTGTTCACGGATAGAGTTTGGAAGAGGAAAAACTTTTTTATTTGTTGATTTAGAAGAAAAAGTCATTCTTTATAAAAACGTCTGCTTGTGTCGAAACTACAATTTAAATGTTATTGAAAATTATTAATAATAATAGTACACTTTTCAAGTACAAATTTGGTATGTCTATAAACGTTGGGATTATTTCACCGATTTAAAAATAAAGGAAATGTGTCCATAAGAGAAGATAAATTTATTATATAATTAAACAGGTGTTTTATATAAAAATTGATTAGATTAGAGAGCACGAAAGCAGAAATTCTAGAAATTATTTTCGATGTCATATCTACTTTGATTTTGTTTATGAGACCTTTAGTTATACCCATATCAGTCCAAGAATTAAACTATTATATTGTTGGCTGTTGGGTACTTTTCAGGTTTTTATCGTATTTGTAAACACGACTTCTAAAGATACAGTTTTAAATATGTTTTTATATTTATTGATATTTTGAATATACAAGCTGTAAACGATTTGATAATTATGTCAAAACGACTAATCAAGTCATCCCTACACAGGGTGCTTTTAGAAAATAAGATAATTAACAAAAACCGTAGTTAATAATGAAAAAATAGCCACAATACATTTTTGTTTTTGTTCTTATACTTCTTTTAGAAGTTCTAAAATTTTCAGTAAGCTAGTTCTATTAGCTTTTAGTACTTATATCACCATCAAAGTCAAAAAATCTTATTCATTTACATGAGCTGAATATGGCTCGGAGGGGAAAGGGGATAGTACGTTCCCCTAGGACGTATGTTGATACTCAGCGATAACCTACGCGTTACTCTTACAACCAATCAATCATGGCAAGGTGATATTTATTGAAGGCTCTTTTATCGTTAGATGATGTTTCTGATTCATCATTTAAATTGACAGATATTTTTGTGATACTGTCGAATAAAAATGATCAAGGGCAATAAGAAAACGGAGTAATTTCTTTAATAATAATACGGTGACAGTTTACGATTAAAAATAGCTCCTACATTATTTATGGTGAACTTTATATAATAGAAAAGAAACATACAAGGGCATTTTTAGATTAATAATTTAATACCAAAGTTTGTATTCAAAATCAATCATTCATGACAGAATCAAGCTTTTTAAGCTGAATATGGTCTACAAAATTTCTGACGTAAATTGTTATTATTATATTATAAAACATTTCCCTTATATTCCCAAATGCCATATCGTTACAGGAAGATTCTTTTACTTTTTATGGCCTTAGGAGGTTTCACATATTCTTAATAACATCCAAAAAAAAATTTACACGATTTAAAGTATGTCGTTATATTTATGACTTAATAATTTGCAATAAAGCTTCTCAAAATTAAAATGAAGACCTTATGAGTGGGGTAGTATATAAAGAACTTCATGTGTAATTGTGTGGGTGGAACTGGAAGGTACCTAAAAACTAAAATGAATGTTGGAGTAATTGCTAGTCAGTTGAACAGAGAGTAAAGAAAAGAAGACTCCAAGAAATTATACAAAAAGCAGTATTTTGCACTTTTTTTTCTCCTTTTTTCTTTTTACACAATACATATATCCATTTAGGAAGGTACCTAAAAACTAAAATGAATGTTGGAGTAATTGCTAGTCAGTTGAACAGATAGTAAAGAAAAGAAGACTCCAAGAAATTATACAAAAAGCAGTATTTTGCACTTTTTTTTCTCCTTTTTTCTTTTTACACAATACATATATCCATTTAGTTCTTGATTATTTTTCTTTGGTCTTGTGCTAAAATTTTTAATTGTAAATTATTTTTATATTTTTCTAATTGCCCCTGTTTACTAAAGTGTACTACTTACTTTTAGTTATATAATTTTTCTAACAAATTACTCATATTGTCTATATATTTTGGTTTGTACTTTTCCATTCGTTTTTACTATTTTTATATATTACAAAACCCACTTTATCTTGAAGTTTTATAAGATTTTTTTAGTATATACTATAATAATAGCTATAAAAATGCGGTATAACAAATATGAATAAATAAAAAAAAACTATATAAAAAAATAGATAGCAGTCGCAAGTATGATAGGACTAACAAAAAATATTTTTAAGTTTTATTAATTTATATTATATATATAACTAGGATAAAATTAACAAAAGGAATTTTTTTGTTTTTAACACCCCTATTTACTTTTATATTCGTTTATGTTTAATTAAATTACTACATTAGTTAATTAACAAAAAAGTTACATTTCCATGTATAACATGTATACATTGTATTGTATCGCCTTGAACATGGTCTTATAATCACTGAAACGTTAGAATTGAAAAAGAACTGAAAAAATAACCAATCCTATTGAACTCTTTCACTTCTAGTTCCGTATGATCGCCTTTAGTTAATAAAATTATAATAAACCCTCAAACATTTTTTGAAGTTGCCTAATAGCACAAATAGCTAAACAATTTACTGGAAATAATTTTAATATATTTTCTGTATTATGAACAAGTTAAATAGCAGATTAATTTTCTAAAGATTTTGATAGTATCTTTTATCTGGACAATAAAAAAATCGTTCTGTTCTTTTATCCTTCTTTCCGGTCAATTGAACGATTGTTCTTTTTCTTAATTCTGCTACATTAGCCGTAATGACTCTAAGAATGTTAGATATAGCCCAGACACTGTAAGTTAGTATTTATTATGACTCACAAAATTTTGAACCATTTGAATGTTAAAAATGTGACGTTTACGTGTAGACAGTATTATTCAACAAAACGATAACATTATAAAATAAAAAAATTGTAAATCTGAAGAAATATTTTTCTGAAAACGAATATTAAAATTCACGTATGCTTTGTTACTGGAACTTTATTTAAACGTGCAGGAAATGAACACTACTTTTATAGTAATCCTCTCTTAAAATAGTATTCGGCAAATATTCGAGACTGGAAAAATAAAAAAGAAATTAAAAAACTGGTAACACTAAAAATTTGGTTTAAATATACGATCTAAAAATATTTTTGAATACTCACCTTTCTCCAATTTTACTTGCTTCAAATTGTAGTCCAGTTTAGAATAAAACTGACTAAAAACTGTGTAATTTTTATAAGAAGAAAAACAGTAAAGGTTGGTTCTAGATTTCAACCGTGGTGTTCATATATTTAAGAGCCCAGAATCATCACGTGACTTTTCGACTAAAAACATTTGCCTCCTTATAGACCATATAGACCTACAACTATTCTAACTATAAACTTGTCTCCTGAAACAAAAAGAAAAACGAATACAATTTCAACAAAACTGCTTTGGCAACATAGCTTTTCCACTAGAATACTGCACAGGCCCGGTTCTAATAGAAAATAAATATTTCTTTCTTAAACATTTATTTACTTACAGATGTCCATTATAAAATTAATGCTACCATTTGGCATCGTTTATTTTTTCAACTCATTTTCCAAACATTAAAATAACACAAAAATATTATAGATATTATTCATGTGGCTGATCAGTTTGATTAAAGAAAAATAAGTACTAAATTTGTTTGATTTTCAAACGTAACAACTCTGGTAAAAATTACCAAAATTATCAAAAACTAAAATATTACGGTATCATAACATAAGTCTCAAAGAAAAATCAGATATATCAGGCATTAGGGCTTTGAAACTATCTTATTACTTTTATTTAAAAATTCCTTTAATTTTACGATGTTAAGTTTAATACTACTTACAATTTTGACAAATATATTTTATATTAAAAAGATATATTGAACTCTGACGCACCAATAAGTTACTCTGTTTTGGCACTAAAAATAAATAAAATTTACTGAATTCGCAAGTCAACTTTGGTGATATTATCCAATTTGTAATTACTAAATGCGGCTAAAGTTAAATTTGGTATCTAAATGAATGTTGGAATAATTACAAATGTTCTGAATAAAATTTATAAATCCCAGAGGGGCACAGGTAACACAGGCTTTAAAAATTTAATACCGGAATTTCCACAAATTTATCATATTCTGAAATACCGTCTAACAACAAATTAAGGTCGTTGATGTTCCAAGCCAGAAATTTTCTCTTTCCGATGCATTGAATTCCACTCCACTAATGTTCCCCAGTCAACTGGATAGAAATCAATGGCGAGAATGATATATATACGTATAAGATGCTGTTAAGGTGAAGAGCAGGGTTAATATTTAGGGAGGGTTAAGCATTTATCCGTTTAACTCTTGTACCTCTTTGACAGTTTTACGAATATTGACTTAACTATAATAAGAAAGTTCTGTTCAGAACAGGCACAGTAAATCTTCTTGATCTGTCTTTCCCCCAATGATATTGAACAATTCTTTTCTTGTATAATAATAATAATAATATGATTTTAGATTTATTATAACAGGTTCGCAATTTTTTTGGACAAATTGACACTTATTTAATCAGAACGATTATGCCATTACAATCATTAAAATGTTTAGAAGAATATTAAAATTTCATTTGAACAAAAGCGTCTTCAATGCATCAAAAATATTGATTTCTGTTTGCTTGAATGATTTATGTTTTAATCATGAAAACTGGTGCTTTTATGTTACTGTCAATCTTTAATTTGGAGAATTTGCAGTTTGTTTGATTGATTAAAGAAAATATTTATCTATTTATTGTATTACATTTGTGCACTAGATTTGTTGTAGATGAGTAAAATTTTAGGAATATAATAAAGAAATGTAAACCTGATGCTTTAAATATAACTGAACCATGTTGGACTTTATCCAATCTGTTCATTATAAATGTAAAATAAACTTATCCTGAAATTCCGTTTGCCTCAGGAATATTTAAGAAAATTCGGAAGAATCGTAAAATTTTATTGTTTTGAGTTCGGACTAATTATGTATATCGAGCATAATGGAATTTTGGAACGTGTTTAATAAGTAATAACGAATTACAAACATGTTATTTAGTAATTATAAAAAATGTAGTACCAGTTTACATTGCTTTTTGCCCATATTTCGAAAACATTAATGAAGCCTTAACCCCCGGCCCATTAACCCTGTATATTCTGCCGTTAAACTTGAGAGTTATACAAGTACACTACTTGGGGAAGTCATCAGATTTTAGATTGACGTCACTATGCAGTGAAGGAGCTTTCCAAGATGCCATCCAAGTGGAATCTTGAATCTTTGATGCGTTGTCCATTAGCCAGATTTTTTTTGGAGAGTAAATTTATCGATGTACAGAGTGCAACAAATAATTTCATCTTGGACAAAATGTTTGCGTAGTTGATATGTTTGTCCTTTTAGTGGAAAATGTTAAGTTACTATAAAAGTTTCTTTACCTAAAAATGCGTTTATTTAATTTTTAAATTTATTAATATATAAATATTAGGAAATATTTAGCTATTATTCTTTGATAGTATGTAGATTCTCATATCACTATATTAATGAAAGTTTATTGAAGTTAAGAGATAATATCCTTTTTAAATTAAAAGGTTTTAAAATTGAAACTACATCGTAAAAAGACAATGTATATCGAACTATCTATACATTTTGTGTTGAAATCTGAAAATCAAAAAGTCGCAAACGTTGTGGATTCAAAGGTAATTGAGCTCAGATTACGAAAAACATTTTTTTTATAAAACATGGTTACAAAGTATAATAAATTAAGCGGTTTACAAATATTTTGGAAAATTGCAAAAATTAAAAATGTGAAGAAAAAGAAGGAGTTTTGTCGGGGACTTGGAGGGATAAAAACTTGCTTCGGTCAAGTTAATTTAAAGCAGGGTTTTATGATTTTATTTTATTTATTTTTAATATCAATAAAAATAAAATGAGTGAGTTGCGCCATGTGTGCGTATATGAATTAACAGCAGGTAAATCAAAGAATAATTAGTCCCACATTCTACAAAACTTATTTATTATAGAGTACAAATTACTAGTTTCGTGTTATTAAGAGAGCACATCTTCAGGTTTGCTCACAAAAATCTGTAAATATTGTATGCATATTGCATAGGTAGAATTATTTTTGTGTAAAATATTTCATTTTGATTTTTTGTTTTTATTTTTATATTTAGAATAATTTTTTTAATTTTTAATTTATTTTATAGGCCAATAATTTTCAAATTTAATATGCCTTAGTTTAATAGAAAAATAAGATAAAAAAACCTTACCGATATTTTAAAATAGTCGAATATACTATTGTAAATTTTATACTAAACTATTTGGTTTTAAATTGCAAATAACACTTTCGAACAAATGGAATTAATTGGCTTTACATGATTTAGAGAAGTCGGGAGAACAAATACTTTTGATAAAATTATAATTTTTAAAAGTATCTAAGGTTACCATCTTTGTAAAATATTCCTCAAATTAACAACAAGTAGTGCAATTTTTTGTCTTAATTGTACTACTTTTTATTTGTTTGTAGAATAAAAAATAAATTCAAAATTAAAAAATAACCCCTACTAATAAAAAAAAATTAAAAATTATTCTAAATAAAAAAATAAAAACAAAATATATAATGATATATTTTACACAAAAATAACACAACCTATGCAATTACATTTTCCTTATGCTAGACTATTTGTTAATAAAAATAAGACTTTTTAGATATTTAAAATTTAGACTTTTTTTTATTAAGAGGAAGGGAGTTTTTAGTTTGTCCTTTATGGGGAGTGAGAATTCTCCTCAATTTCCATTTCATTGGCGACAAACTAAAGAAAGAAGTTATTTTTGCGTTTTTTTTTGGTACGTAAACTTTATGGTAAACCAATAGGATTAATTTCATTTTAACTGATATTTTTTTACTCAATATATAATCTTTTATGTGGCATCATTTGCAGTTAAATGCAGAAATCTTAAACGAAGTTAATAAATGAAGTTATAGCTTTAGTTGGCAAGTAATTAGTGTATAATAATTCAAGAATAAGGTCAAAAATATTACTTTGAAGAAATTCCACTCTTTCTCCTTCTTATTTATAATATTCGTCTTGTATTTCTTGAAGTTACGTCTAAGAATATTCTATATGCTTTCTCTATTTACGTGTTCATTTTTTACTTTACTTTAAAATTTTTGCTGTTAAACATAATCGTTCTATCAAAACATTCTTTTCTATGTAATGATATATTTAATATCAGCTAGTTTTGGTGAATTGTTTGTCAAAATATATTGTAAATGATCAAAGTAATTCAAAATGTTTTATTGCCCCTGACCTTCGTCGTATAGTACACAAGTATAAAACAAAAGGAACTAGCAGAATCAATTTAAACTGGCTTTTTTTTGAAGAGATATTCACTGCCAGGAAAAAAATAAGAAAAAGAAAATAACATTCGCTCGAATCCCCATTGTCTCAACAAAATTAAACGCATTGTTTAGGTCCGAGCACGCACTGGAATGAATCAAAACGAAGTATCATCCAACAATGAAATGAGAAAGGAAAAAGAGTGATAACGCCAGAAAAACTATTTTATCCTAAACGATGAAAATTCATCACCTCTTCAGTTTATGCGGGAAAAGATATATGGAGGCCATTTCCCTTGATTAAGTAAAGCTCCCTCCGGATAGAAAAAGCACCAGAGACAAAGATGCAAAGTGGTTTAAGAATATCCTGTCGGGTCACCCCAAATAGGATTATGTTCACCTGGTCTACTCAATCCGCGCCGTATATAAACTTATAAATTTGTCTTGTGTCGGGAATTTGTGTACGAGTTAAACGGTTAAACGAGGTCGACTTTAACCCAACTCGGGTGATAATTTTGATAGTGTGACGGGTTTTTTGTTTACCTACTTCTAGATTGTGTGCCACATTTATTCTTTCTTTTTTGACGGCTACATTTTATACAATAAATTATGTGAGAAATATTATTAAATACAACCAGCTGTACACGGTCTATCGTTTAAACGGATTTCGGGATTAAATTTAAGGAAGTATTGGATCAAAGAAGTCTACAGGGGCTCCTAGAAATCGAAACACATAAATGACAAAGAAAATGAATTTAAACAACGTTATTTTTTTATTTGAGATTAAATGTTTCTAAATTACGAAATTCATAATTCTTTTTATTTATTTTACAAGTTTGAGTATAAGTCTGACAGATCCATAAAGATACAATTTACTAAATATATGTTCCTTGCAAATTACATACTTTTTTTTTTAGATACCAAGTTTAATATTTTCTTACTTTATGTTAATACTTTTAATAATATTACAACCTTAGGATACAGAGTCCTACAGAATAATTACATATTTTAAAGATATTTCAAACAAAATATAAATAATTATATCTCGTACATCTTCTAAAATATCTTTTAAAGTTAGAAATAATATTGGTTTTAATTTTAACATAAGGTACTGTGAACACTTACGGCGTTATAGATTAAAAGACCCCATTGATACTAAACACAAACCTACACTTAACAATACAATTGAAACAACAGTTGAAGTACCTCATGTAAGCGAGAAGAAAGAAGAACTTCATTTTTTCAAGGAATTAGAATTAAAGAAATACCTAAAATATCCTCAATATACAGTATTGAATGAACAATTAAACCTAAGAAGTCCAATTATCTTAGATCCTTATTCAGACGGATACCTAAATATTTTCCAGTATAAATTTAGGAAACGGCAGTTGTTGATTTTAACTGATATTCATATGTGTCAGTGAATTCAATAATTCTGATACACAACATGTCATAATAATTTAATGAACATTTATGAAATTCTTATATGCAATTTTTCTAAAACTTAATTAAATCAAATGAACTTCCTGTATAGAATTTGAGAAGCAATTAAATACTTGAGCAATTGATTCACTGTCCAACCGAGCTAGTTTAGAGCACTCAGACTATCTTGACTTTATTGTTTCCCTTCAAACACCCAAATTAAAAGGTACTTACGGAAAATTTGTAGGTGAAGGGCAAGTCTCGGATGCTTTATTTTCACTTCTTTTCAGCAAAATTCTCTTCAAATATCGGTTCCTAATTGTGAGCAAACGGAACAAAGAATTGTCGGAATTGATTTTTTTGAAGCTCTTTTCAGTTGATTATGTTTTCATCTAAGGCAATTTAACTCCTTTCCATAATTTAGTGCTTTAATCTGAAAGTGTTTTAGATCTCCTTATTTTTAACATAAAAAGGTTCCAGACTTAAAATTAGATTTGTCTGAATTGTTTTGGTTACATATTAGTTGGATACATAAATATGCAAACATTTCTAATGGTCCTGCAAGAAATTTTGAAATTCATGTGATCATTCAAAGAATTGTTTTCATAAATCGGAATTTAAGCTTCCCTGGTAAAACTTCAGGACAACGTTCCAAATTGTTTCGTGTGAGAAAAATGTATATAAAAAAAGGACCTGAAAATATAAAAATGTCTGAGACTGTGATGAGACTGATGAGGCCATTTTGAAAGACCTTGTATACGAGTTCCATACAGACAAAATGGAAAAATGTTAACTATTTAGTTGATAGTACTTGCCTCCAATAAAAAAGGTCTTTCTAAATTCAAAGGAAGAGATTCCTCGTTGAACATTATGATGGTCTTTTCTATAAAAAAAATTCTCTGCGGAGTCCCTAAAAAGATATCACTCCCTAAAGAACGGAATTAAAATTGAGTTTTTAATTTTTTTCTGAAGTTCGAGTTAATATAAAAACATAATATTTTTGGGGATGGATTACATATACTCATATAAAGGAATATTTTTAGTATTACCATCTTATTATATATGGGTTAAAATTAACAACAATTCATTTTATGTCAGAAATGATGATGATGATGTAGAAATTTATAAATTAAAAATGTTATTCGAAATTCCTTGTTATTTATTGCTTTTTTTTCCATAGAACTAATAGTTGTCGAACAGAAAATAAATACAATAACATTGTTTCTAATTTTTATAAAGTGAAGTAACATAAAAAGGATTTATAATAAATGCTTAATTACAGGAATGTATCGAAGAAATGAAATGAACCTAATAAGTTATGCCGGTGCACTTTTATAATTTTATAAAAGGTATAATTAAAACTTGACTCTCATTACGGATTCTAATAGAATTTTCTTCCAAAATGGGTGACTCAAATCCCTAGTTACCTAATCTCATTCTCCGATTTCCATTGTTTGTGTCGACAAAACAAAAGAAAAAAAGCAATACAACGAAAATTTTATAAGTGGAAAATTCAGCTCAACATATTCCTTTGGAAGTTTAAAAGGGAAAAAATTGCCATCGAGTTATATAAGGATGCAATTTCCATTCAAATGGAGTAAGATCTCCCAATCAATAGACCCCAATAAAACTGAAATTTATATGTTTATAAAATGAAGGAATAAAGGCAAGAATTCTGTACAAAATTATTCAGAGTAAATTGTTTTTATTAGAATGTAATGTGTTACGTAATATTTTATATTAACACATTATAAATAAAATTAAAAATACTTTAAATAACGAACGAAATCTTGACATTATTCTATAGAATTCCAAAGGTTTAATTATTATCTCATAAATCGGATATTCTTTTTTCAATTATTTTTGATTTTCGTTCAATATTTCATGTGGCAATATTCAGTAATAAAACCCTGTCTCTGAGGTTTTCGATTGAGATATTAAAGCAAATTTCTTGTGTGACAGAATCAATTTTTCAAACGACCTAGGTGGTCTCCTATAATTTAGTTTTGACAATGTAGGAAATGATCATTTTTCAAATTATACGATTCGGAATTCTATTTTTTTAAGTGTCATATCGGTTGTCTACGTGACTTTATATAATAAGGTTTTATTTATATGACGTATTATATGTCGAGATGATTTATTAAACATACAAATTACTATGGTAGTAACTTCATTAATGCAGTTCTTAAAATATGTTTTTCTTATATTTACGGCGATCGTCGAAATATTTTTAATTTCTGGAGGTATACGAGGTGTGGCAATTAAATAAAGAGACTACGCACCTCCTGTTGCGGGAGAGGTTGCTATTGATGTGTCGTTGACTTTGAACCTTCATGAGCAGCCACCGTTCGTTTCATCATTCTATCTGCTTTGGTTTGCTTTTGAGCCTTGCCTGCAGAGTACGTTGTTCTGTAATAGTAAAGCAAACATGATGAACATAAAAGTTGAGCAGCGCATTAACACCAAATTTCTTGTGAAATTAAAAAAATCACCGACGGAATATTTTAAAATCTTAAAAGATAATACTACGACACATGCGCGAGTTTTCGAATGGCACAAACAATTTTTAGAAGGTAGGGAGGAGGTTGAAGATGAATGTCCAGGTCGATCTGTGTGTTCAAGAACTAATGAAAATGTTCAGAAAATTAATTAAATTGTGAGGGAAGACAGACGCCTGAGTATTCGGATGATCGCTGACTTGGTGAACATTAACAGAGAGACAGTAAGAGACATTTTGCATGACAATTTAAACATGATAAAAGTTTATGCAAAAATAGTCCCTCTCTCAGGAACAAAAAGACAATCGGAAGAAAATTTGCTGTGACGTCATAGAATTACTCAAAGCAGAACCAGACTTGCTAACAACATGGATCTTCCAATACGACCCCGAGACAAAGCCTTAATGGATGCACATCGCCTAGAATGAAAAAAGAACGAATTAGCGAGTCAAAACTGAAGGCAATGCTCATCGTTTTTTTCGAGGGGTATCATCATAAATAAATGGGTGCCGGAGGGTCAAACGGTTAATCAAACCTACTACAAAGAAGTTGTAATCAAGCTGAGAGAAAGAGTAGGGAAGAAGGGACCGTGGAAGAAGGATGCATGGATCCTGCGCCAAGACAATGCGCCTGCCTATAATACGCTTTCCGTGAAACAGTTTTTAGCGGTCAAGCGCTTTCCTGTGCTCGACCATCCTCCGTTTTCACCAGATCTGGCTCCCTGTGACTTTTATCTGTTCCGAGAAGTGAAAAGTGCATTGAAGGGAACACATTTTCAGTTTATGGAAGAGGTGAAAGCAAAAACGGCACAGTTGTTGAACAAGGTGACAGCTGATGACCTGCAGCATTGCTTTGAACAATGGACGGCACGTATGCAGCGGTGCATAGATAGGGGAGGGGACTGAAGGGGATAAAAGTAATTTGTAACTTTGTTTGCAATAAATCACATTTATGACACCAGTCTCGTTGTTTAATTGACACACCTCGTATTATCTGATTTTTTTTACGAATTACGTCATTTTTCTATATTTCATCCATTTTCTAATTTTCACCATTTCAGTTTAGTTATAAAAATGATCTGTATAAGAAAAATTTCTCATTTCAAATACCAAAGATTGTAGCCGGAAACTAATATGAAATGAACAGTAATTTAGTTTAAATTGTCAATATCGTTTGGTCTATTACAGGAATCTTATAAGTTACAGGAATAAACTTTGTTCTTGTTAGACTAGACGTAAGCTAGGAACATGGACAGATAATTCAGCTAAATACATAATTTTGTCCCAAATCCGAGTTTCTTCATAGGAAATTTATGATTTTCAGGAATAACTTTTGTTTTATTAAATTTGGCGGAACCCAGAAGCTTAAAAATGTATTTGGTTTAAATATGTAATTTCCGTTTACCGGTTCTCTCACCTCCCGAGATGAAATGAGTATTTCTTTTTCTTTTTTTTATGTTTGGTTATTTATTTAAATGTTTGTGAGTTTAGAAGGCAGAAACTAGCTTTTTTATTTTTCTCGTGTAGATATGAACTGCAGCAGAACGAAACAACTTTATTTTTAATGCATTATTTGACTATTTAGTCAGTTGTTTACAATATTACCTACTTTATAGACCCTATTTATTGATTCAATGTAATGAAAATGAAGTCACAAAAATTAAGTCAAAAGAAAAGTATAAAAAAGTAATATTTCACAGTCAATACGAAAATGTCATATATGAAGAAAAATAAATAACCCAACTTGGTTTTATTACATTGATTAAATAACATTTTATAATTTAGGAGCCTAAGATGTTTTTACTGTAGCTATATAAATAAAATATAACTAATGAAATATTATTGAATTGGTTTTTTTGAGTACTGATTGTTTTTATAATAATTTTAATTATTAAATTCATTTCTTCTTAAATATCAAAAGAATAAACGTAATCTTCAATATTTATTTTATGGTAAATCAACTTATACAAATATAACTTAAATCACCCTATGTCACATACATTAGCAGCTTATAATTCAATAATACATAGAGCCTTTTCAGTACCAATGAGTAAGGATGATTTTAAAATGGAAATTAATATAATAAAATTAATCGCTATCTCTAATGATTCTCTATTACATATAATAAATAGGTTGATTTATAAAAAGTAAAAAAGGGTCGCCGTTAATCTGATCTTTCCGAAACAACCTAAAGATGACGGGTCATACAGAACAATTACATATTTTAGAAATATTTCAAACAAAATATCAAAAATGGTATCTCTTACAACATCGTCTACAATATCTTTTAAAGTAAGAAATAATTTAGGTTAATTTTTGTTAAATGTAAAACATAAAATTAATAAATTTTCAAAATCAGATATTTACAAACTAAATTGTCCGAATTGTAACACCATCTATCTTGGCCAGACATTAAGAAATTTTAATATACGCTACTATGAGTACTCAAGAGCTTATCGATTAAAACAACCAGATTAGTCACATTAATCAAAACACCTCATTGATACTAAACACAAACCTATACTTAACACAATGGAAACAACAGTGGAAGTATAAGGGACAAAAAAGAAGAACTTGATTCTTTGGAGGAATCTGAAATTAAGAAACACCTAAAATATCTTCAATATACAGTATTGAATGAACAATTAAACCTGGGAAGTTCAATTGTTTTAGATCACCTTTTGAACTAAATACTCCTAACCGAATATATTTTTATAAAAAGAAAAATATTGCCTCATAATAATTAGTTGTCAGGTTTATGACATGAAATTTATTTACGTTTTTAATCTGTCAAACTTCTTTCTGTCCTGAGAACGGTATTGTCAGATACCGAAACCTAGTTAGAGATTTAAATATATTAAAACGCTTTGGAAGACTGTGGAAATTCAAGATAAGTATTATTTATCTTTCTATATTTATTTTATGACAAAAGATTCTCTTAAATGTCCTTTGAACGAGGTTTATTCAAATTTTTATAAAAAAAGAATTTTAAAATTATAAGTTGTCAAAAAACATATGATGACCACTGAAAAAATTGTCCTTGGAACATCTTAATAATGAATCAATAAAAAACTGTTTTGCTTCCAATTGTTTTTTGACAAAATGAGACGTGGCACATAAAAGAATAATTTCCGTTTTTATGAAAATTTTTATTAGTTTGTGACATCAATAAATAGTAAATTTTAAAATTGAAGAAAATGGTAAGCACAAACTTTGCTGCTGCAATTTTAGAAATATTCCTTAAAAAATAACTCGAACTATAATAACTCGAGTATATCGCCTGTTCAAGTTTGAAAACAGTCGTTTCGATTAAAGGTCTAAGACCATTATTTATATAAAATTATCTATTATTTATTGAATTACTCAATGTCATCAATCCAGGGGTCTTCTTTCTCTTTGTTAATTTTTAATTTTTACAATTTTTTAACCCGTCGCAGTGTGTTTCACCTTAATGGTAAAAGTACATATTTATTGGGGCTAAAACTACTAAATATTTAGTAGTTGATGTACTGGACATGTTAGTATTTGTTGAATAAAATTTGTTATTGGTTTAAATACAGTGGATCCTACTAACATGGCCTAAAACCGACTCTGAAACTAATTCCTGCATTATATTTACATATAAATGGGACTTCATCTAGAATGTCTCTGAAATGACCATTCATTCCAAGCTTAATTATATATCATCGAGACTTAGTAGACGCTAAAAGGGCTGTTTTAAAATATGGTAATTTTTGCATATGACAGTCGTGAAATTTCTACGGATAAAATATTTACTCTAAATGAAAATACAGTACACATTTCAGTATCTAGTTGAACGGGCAGTTTAATCTATGTGGTTGATTGAACCGGCAACGAGTCAACCCGGTAATAAGGGCTGAAAATATCAGAGAAATGTCAAATCTTGCAATAATGCAAATGTCAAATCTGGAATCTCCGTATCCCAAAATAGGCTTATCCCAAATTTTTCAGAAATCGGACTAGCAATTTACGAGATAATTGGCCGTTTCCAGACTTTTGGTCCACTCTGTATTTATCATAGGTAGATTTCTTAAAGCGTCTAGAAACAATAAGTATAACAATGTCTGTAATTTTTCTGTTATGAATATGTTTTCTTGCACTCTGAGAACTTTTCATATAGTAAAACTGAAATATAATAATAACTATTACAACCTCAATTATCTTAGATCACCTTTTAAACAAAATAATACTAACCAAATATATTTTTCAAAAAAGAAGAATATTACTTAATGCTGATTGGTTGTCAGGTTTATGATATAAAATTATTTACTGTCGAACTTCTTTTTGTCTTGGAAAATTGTATTGTCAGATACCGTAACTGGGGTAGACTTGAATATATATTAAAATGCTTTGGAAGACTGTGGAAATTCAAGAGAAGTTTTATTTACCTTTCCATATTTATTATGAATAATTTCATAAATTAAGAAACAATTAATTTAATATTACAACCTCAACAACTTAACTTCTTTACTGAAAATAAATATATAAAGTCAATAAATTCAGGTCTGGGAAACAGAGAAATAATAATGATCATTGATGCCCTGGTTTAAACGCACCTATTGAAATTTTCCCAATTTGTCATGTTTCATCCAGTAATTATAAGGTCGTTAAAGAGAAATACACAAAAATTGTCGACAATTGCCTTTAAAAGTATTCGCATTAATCCCTAAATCAATTCTGAAGCGAGTACCATATAACTAGCTATAAATCTGGATCGAGTATCTCTTATTAATAGAGTGGTGTATTTCAATCCGAATGGCCGGTCCCCGGTGGCCATTAGAAATTAATGTGCGGTCGGCCTTAGTCCGGTCCATTGGCAGACAAAACTCGAGTGACGCTAAAAAAAGACGTACGCCAAGGGGTTTCCTCGTGGATGGGACGATTTTTTGTTTTAAAATATAATGGAACCAAAAAACAGTGATAAGTGGGGATGGTCACGAAAGAAAGTACGAAAAAGTTTAGGAGGGTCATTGATTCAGTTTAATAAATGTGAAGAGTTAAAAAAGAGTAGAGAATCAATATGCATCCATTTTGATTTATAACTTTATTAAAAAATAAATATAAAAATTTTGCTACAACTTTTAACAATCCATATCAAACAAACATAAACAGACACACTCCTTGAAAGTACATAAAGTATGAAATAAATTCATTTTAAGCTAAACAAATCCTGAGACAAGTCGGTTTTTGATTAAATGGTACACCCTGTATATTTTATTTTTTTTAGATTGCAAATTTCAAGACGTTTCCAAAAATATATCACACTTGTGTTCGGTAATTAATAGTTTTGAAGATACAATAATTTTAAAATCTGTATTTTTGAAGACCTTTAATTAAATTAAAACAACAAAATAATACAACAGTAACAATAAATTGCCACACAATAAATTACAGTAAGTGATCAAATTGTCTTCCTTCTTGTGTCTTAAGCGATCAATAAATTCCTGCTGAACTTTATTATTGGTTTCCTGCGAAATGTTATTTATTTCTTGCCTTATTCTATCTTTTAAATCATTTATGTCGTCGGGTTTACTTTTATACATTTTTTAGATGACCCCACAAAAATAAATCTAATGGCGTTAGATCCGGTGTCCTTGGTGGCCACTCAATGGATCCTCGTCTACCGATTCACTTATTGGGGAAAACTTCGTCAAGATATGTTCGAATGGCGGCTGCATAATGTGGCGGCGCCCCATTTTGTTGATACCACAGACTTTCATCGATATTTCCGGGAATGTTTGCACTAGGGAATAAATTCATTGTTGTTGGAATCAAAAAGTTCAGTGAAAATTGCAGATAAGTTGACCCGTTTACAGTTCCATCAAAAAAATAGGGACCGATTATTTTATTTCGAACAATTCCTGCCCAAACATTAATTTTCTGTGGATATTGGGTGTGATGGTCTCTCATCCATTTAGAATTTCCCTTTGTCCAATATCTATAATTCTGTCTGTTGACTTCACCGTTCAATGTAAATGTGCATTCATCAGAAAAAATAACGTTTTTTGCGAAAAGTGGATCAAACCTATTCTAGGTTTAGATTTAAAATCCTAAGGAATATGTACTTACTTAGATATCTTAGATATCTGACCTTTATTATTTATTAAATTCTCTGTATAATTGTTGCGGATAGATGCTTTCATTGTTTCTAGTTTGCCCCACGTTACACTTTTAATTTAATTTTCATACGATTCTCTTTGATTTTAAAGAATAGTTTACACTTCAGTAATTGTTAATGGTTAATCTCAGTAACCTGTCAATATATTATTCTGTTTAGCAAATTATCATTTCAATAGATCACTCCGTCATCGAAATTTTTGTATTAAAACATGAAAATATTTTTGTTGTAAATTCCTAATTCCTCTATTTTATTCAATAAAAATACCGAAATACCATAATAATTTGTATAAGAATTAGAGCACACTATAAATTACAAAATTTTTATTCTCAGTGATCCATTGAAAAGTTTTTATACCGATTTTTTTAAATTTATAAAGCGTGTTCTTTTCACGTATTGTACTTCTCCAACTTTCTTCTTTCAAAATATAAAATTTAAATCGGAAATAGATATACGTCTTTTTTAATTGGTTTGAAATATAATATCGTTGAATTAGCTCGGCAAGAGGTTTATAAAAATGTGAAAATATACGGGGTAATCCATTAAAAAATATATAACTTTAATATGCTGTGACCTTATGAGATAACCTGTATATTACGAAATAATTTAAAATATGAAGCTTGACTCTATCTGTAACTTTTATTTAAAACATTCTTTACTATTTCTCAAGATAACGGAGGTATCAAACTTCGGAGTATAAGTAGATCACCCCGTAGATGCTAGTTGAGGAATTATATCTTTATTTATAGGAAAAAGTACACATTTGTTTTACCCTATTTGAATGGTATTTTAACAATATTTTCAACGTGAATTTGGAATATTCAAATCTTGATAATACTATTGAACTACCTTTGGGTTATTTAAATTTCTGTATTTTAAATATCAATTAAACTACACAAACTGCTTTAATATAACATTCTCTGATGGAATTATAAGTAATCCATTATTGGATAACTATTCTGTTATATAGGAACAGGAATAGGAATAAACACTCAGAAAATAATAAGACAAAACAAATATTCATTAAAAATTATTGCCCGGAACGTAATGTTGTAAAAGACATAAAATGTATTATATTGTATAATATTATTGTCTCATTTTAACACAATCAAATTTAATGGAGTTCTAGTCCGTCGATAAATTTGAGGAAATTACCAATAAACAGTTACTGTGACTTTATTGTACAGTTTATAGCTCAGAAATTCTGACATGCTGAATAAATTCGTTATAATTAGATACCTAATCATTTAGCACAAAAATAATGTTATTAGGTTTTATTTAAGTCGATTATTATTTGTCTTATCTCAAATGAAAAGTTTATATTTTCCTGGCATCCACAAAATTAATTTCAATCGTATTGAAAATTTAGTAATATTTGAAAATTTTTGTTGAAGATTTGTAAGGGAAAATGGAAATGTTGGTGTTGCAGAATATCTTCTACGTTTCTTCTTTAACAATTTAATAGGATTATCTTGATGAAGATAATATTCGGTTTTGGAATATTTAGATAGATTGAAGTTTCTTACCGAAAGAGCCAATATGTTGTTTTATTTATGACTCAATTCAGCTCTTTTCTCCTTAACCTTCCACTGCAGTCTGGTACGCAAATATTATTTTTCGTCCAATTTCTGTTTTGCTTACGATCTTAAAAATATTTTAAATAATAGTTTAGGATTAATTTATGACTTATCTGGAGGAGCATGGTATTTTGCCGTCGGTAAAATCAGGATTTAGAAGAAAACATGTATCGCAAATAGCTTTATTGAAATTATTAAATTATATTAGTGTCGCTTTAAATGAATCTCTAATTTCTGTACTAGCCTTTTTGGATTAATCCAATGCTTTTGATTTATTGGTTGCTAAAATGGAATACCTTGGTTTCGATTAACAATGTTTTGAAGTTAAAAGTTATTTATTTTGACGCTCCTAACGTGTTGTTTACTAACTTCCTCTATTAAGGAAACTTCATCAGGGGTAGTATCATTATTTTGGGACCCTGTTGTTTACAATATTTTTGTTTGATCTTCCCACTTCACTTTCGTTCTGTCATTTTTTTTTTTTTTATTTTTTTTTTTTTTTTTTTTTTTTTTTTTTTTTATTTTTTTTTTTTATTTGTTAGCAATCAAAACACAAGGGTTCTATAAACTAGTTAGCTGGCTCAGGAGCAGATGGGCTCCTATTGGCGTGGTGAGGTCTTCTCCAGTGATACGACCCCTTTAATCGTTTCTCAGATCAGCTGGCCAGTTCCTTTTGAGTCTCCTATCGGCTTGAAGTTATAATAGGGGTTGGAGTAAGGGGTTACTGTGTGATTCCAGTCCTTCGTGGTGTTTCGTACTTTGTTCGGTGATCATATCCTGTACGAACGGGATTCTCAGGTCTTCATGGAGTCTTAGGTTTGACACATACCAAGGTGCATCAGCTATCATACGTAATATTTTGGATTGACTTCTTTGGATTATGGTTGTATTTGACTTGCACGCGCATCCCCAGAGTTGGATACCATACGTCCAAATAGGTTTTATGACAGCTTTGTAGAAGAGAATTTTATTTTCTAAGGTCAGCTTCGATTTTCTACCGATTAGCCAGTTTAGATCTTTTATTCTTAGGTCAATTTGTTTCCGCTTCTTAAGTATATGTTCTTTCCAGTTGAGTTTTAAGTCAAGGTGTATTCCTAGGTATTTGGTGCTAGAGGATTGAGGAAGTTGACTATTGTTAAGTGAAACTGGAGGACACTGGTCTTTTCTCAAGGTAAAAGTCACTTGGACGGATTTTGAATCGTTCATTTTAATTCTCCATGTGACCACGTCTGGGTTTCATTTAGTTGTACCTGAAGAAATACTGATTTAAGTATTGTTACGTTTTCTGAAAATCATTGCCTTCGATTGAATACAAATGAAATGAAAATAAATTTAGTTTCAATACTCATGTAATTATATTTTTAAAACTTAGTTTCTAAAATAAAAACCGTTTATAAATTCAAATCTCAACTAAATGAAAAAACTAAATCAAAAATCATAATATCATATCGATTATTGCAGTATTGTTTATTACAACTTTTTGCCTCAATACAATAATTTCAACGTATACAAAATGCTTGTATACCTTTTATATGTCCTTAAAAAAGAGTTGAAAATAATTTATCGTATTGAATACATCACTTCCGTTTTTATTTTTGTATAAATTGTTTAATTCTAAAATTCCAGATTATTTATACAGTTGAATATTAAAACGTTCCAACTTTCCTTGGAGAAATATTAGAGTTAATTCATTCAATAATCCGCGATTTAAAATAATGAAGTTTAAATATAGTTTTTTCTACTTAACAATTACTATTTTAAACTAATATATTAAATATTTAGAATTTTCTTTACATAGTTTTAAGGAGATTGTCTGGTAAAGAATGTTTGAATTACAAAGTGTATAGTAGTGCTTGTTAACAATAATTTATGAGGTGATGTGGACTCTTAGCTAAGTAAATGAAAACATGTTTTGTGCATAATAAATATTATTATTATTTATTTAGTCAATAAAAACAAAACTTGAAATTAGGTGCTGCATTAATTTCATGTATCTCTGTATATGAAGAATACAAGTTCAAAGCTACTCTCTTATTTTCTGTAGTCATTATTCTAAAACAATGTAATTTTCTAAGCTATTAAAACTAATTTTTATTAACCATTTATTCAATTATCTAAAAAATATGGTCACTACGAATGTAAACGTAAATGCGCAAATATGTAGACATAACTTGTTTTTAATTTACAGCAAAATAATATTTTACAATTTATATGCAAATTTAGACAAATTGTGGAGAAAGCCTGGCAAACGAACTCGAATTGCAGAAAATGTAAAATATTTCTTTAACTTTCTATTCCAGGACCGGCGATGGATAGAGTTTTAGATAAAAATATTTGTCATTTTATATTTGTTCTGCCGACTTAATCATAGTAAATGAATGAAAATGAAAAGAATACTCTTATCATTCGATTAGTATGTTCCAGACTTATATTGCGTCAAATACAAGTTTTAATATACTCTTCGAATAAAACCAAAAAAAAAAATCTGCAGTTAGAAATTTATTCCAAAATCATATTTTTATCTTACCATCCCATTCATTTTATCTATCTGAGCTTCCATGCTCCAGACCAGAAGAACTGTTTATTCACTAGGTTTCCGCTTGTTCTTTAAAAGCCAACTCTGACGGACGTTTATTTTAAAAACGTTGCATGAAAATTTATATCCAAATTTGTGGCTGGCAAACAAATATTTCAGCAAGACAAATAGAAAATGTACGAAATACAAAATACATTAAAGTTAAATGAATTGTTTCAATTCCTACATTCAGGCCCAATTGTTCTTGTTTTGTTGCTTCTTATTGTGAATCTGATGAATCCAAACTTAATCAAGCGTTCAAAAGACCGCGAGAGCATCTTTCAAGAAAGGATACACTAAAAACAGTTGTTGCCAAGTTTAAATTACTGCTTTCTCCCTTACTTAAGAGGATACATTCTACTATAAAAAGTTGTTCACTAAGCATCCATGGTACATATTTAACACAAAGAAATATGAAAAGGTACTACAAAAATGGAATAAGATATTTTATTAATATATATTATAATAGTAATAAAAATTATTGTTGATTATATATTTTGGTATGCGTGAAAAATAGGAACTTAATACAGTATAACACCTAAATTCACAAATGATATTAAAGAAATTTTAGCAACTGACTCAGAAACACTTTTAAAATCACAGCCCAATAATTTCTAATATGAGAAATTAAAAAATTGTAATTTAAAAATTTAAAATTTAAAATCTCTCAAAATTAAGAAAGATATTTTAACTTTTAAGAACTTTAATAAATAAAAATATAATAATGTAACATTTACAAATAATTACAAATCTAAAGTAAATGAATTTCTTGGATCAAGTAATTTAAAAAATCTAAGTAGAGATCCAACCAAAAAATTTTGAGATAATGTTAGGGAACTAGTTAATTAA
This sequence comes from Hermaeophaga mercurialis, assembly GCA_951812935.1. Taxonomy (NCBI): domain Eukaryota; kingdom Metazoa; phylum Arthropoda; class Insecta; order Coleoptera; family Chrysomelidae; genus Hermaeophaga; species Hermaeophaga mercurialis. The sequence continues at coordinate 28,992,526 of OX638360.1, forward strand.
TTAAATTTTCTTTCTAATTACAACGATAAAAAAAGTCCTCAAGTAACAAAATTATATAGTACGACTAAATTACATAAAGATATAAAACCAATTAGGCCTGTAGTTTCTTATGTCAATACTCCAAATACATACAAAATTAGCAGAGGTTCTTAATAAAACTTTAACTAATGATGAATATATATCAAAATATTCAGTAAAAAACTCTTTAGATTTAATACATAAACTAATACATAAATTAAATGAAAATACAAACTTGGTTTCATTTGATGTTAATAAATATTTTTATCAATTGCTCCATGTGAATGTATATCATTAATAGCCATATTAATAAAAATCTATTAATGAAAATTACTTTATTTTTGATTATAAATTTTATATTGCTAATGGGTAAGTCCAGTATCACCAACTTTGCCAAAAAATTTTATGGAAAATTTGAAACAAAAAATTTGTGATTAAAATATCTCCAAGAATGTATTGTTTTGGTACAGATATGTTGATGATATTTTGGCTGGTTTTACAGGTAGTGATAGACAATTGGATGTTTTCTTTAATTTTATTAACAATTTACATCCAACAATTTTACCATTGAAATTGAAGACAACAGTTGTGCTAATTTCTTAGATACAAATATCAAAAGAGTAAACTGTAATCTTCAGTATTCAATATATCGTAAACCAACTCATACAAATATGACTATCCCTTATAACTCGGATAACTCTATAACACATAAATTAGCAGCTTATAATTTAATGATATATGGAGCCTTTTAAGTACCAATGAGTGGAAATGATTTGAAAAGGGAAATTGATATAATGAAAGAATAATAATTATCCATTACATCTAATAAATAGGTTGATAAATAAAAAGGATGGAAATGTTGTCATTAATCTTATATTTCCAAAACAACCTAAAGATGACAGATCATACAGAACTTACTTATATTCATCAAAAATTATATTTCGTACAGCATCTTTTACAATATCTTTTAAAGTAAAAAATAATATGAGTTCATTTTTATTAAATGTATAAACTGAAATTAATACATTTTTGAAATCGGGTATTTACAAACTAAATTGTCCGGATTATAATGCCCATCTATCTTGGCCAAACCCTTAGAAATTTTGAAATAAGGTACAGTGAACGTTTACGATCTTCTAGATTAAATCAACCAGATAAGTCAAGCAAAACACCTCATTGACACCAAACACAAATCTATACTTAACAAAACAATTGAAACAGTAATACTTCATATGAGTGACAAAAAGAAGAACTTGATTTTTGGAGGAGTATGAAATTAAAAAATATCTAAAATGTCCTCAGTATATAGTACTGAATTAACAATTAAACCTGGGAAGATCAATTATTTTAGATTATCTTTTGGTCTAAATACCTATATAATTAAAAATTTTAAAAAAATAGAAGAATATTATCTGTGAATCTTATATCACTCTTTGATAATGCAGTTTGGCGAAAACTGGTCAGAGAAAGATATTAAAAATAGCTTGTTAATACTGTGAAATAAATATAATTTATCTTTTTTATATATAATAAAAATATTATTTATTATTATTAATTTGCTCTTGCAAATTAAGGAATCCTTTTTGACAAGCACTAAGAGAATGAGATCAGCAAACATTAACCCTTTTGCACAAAGCTTGGTCTAGATTAGGCCAAGCAGTTGCTGGTGAAGTAATCACAGTAGCAGGTACCAAGACGTAGTTTTTAAAATATTTAACCATAGAGCCATTACTAGCTACCGGTGTGTCCAGACGGACCTAGTAGCTGATATAAACTGCTAGCAAAGTTGACTATGTGGTACTTGTTGATGCATAAATCCGTCAATGTCAAACAATAGATTCAAGCATCTGCTTATTCATTTAAAAATAATTCCCGACAGAATTCATATAAGACTTTAGCTTTATAAATTAGTTGAAGTTTTACTTTAACTATTTATAAATGTGTTTACCCTTGAAGGAGTATACGAAAAAGGAAAAATTGTGGAATACGACATCAGGAGCAACACAACTAGACTGAGCGGAATTTCTTTGCACTGAAAATTAATAAGAAAAAGAATGTTGGCATATGGCCTATTTTAAATTTTATTCAAGTTTCTGTCTGCTCTGCTTTGAGCTGAAGGATAAACTTTTTGCATTCGTTGCATGTATAGAGCCAACCACGTTGCCAAATCTACACAATTCCAGACACATTTTCGCGTTAAAATCAATCCCAGATTAAAGTGAATAACGAAGTAGAGATCAAAATAATACAGATCAAGAATTTTGAGGTAGAATCTTTTATGTTATTAGAAATTCAAATATATCTGCTTACTAAATAACAATATTTATTATCCTACAAATAGTTTACAAGAAAATTAAAAAAGTAATAGAAGGAGTCAAATTATATATATATCTATAGAGGGTGAGGCATTAGTGTGGCAAAGCTCGATTAGTCCGCTATTATTGAAGTTACGAAAAAAAAGTTTTTACAAAAAGTGTAGGCAGTCTTGAGATTCACATTTTAAAATTAGTCCCAAATATACAGTGTGTTGAGGAACGCAGTGTCAGACAAAAATTTTGTTTTTTAAATGAAACACCCCGTATATTTTTACATTTTTAAAAACCTCTTGCCGAGCTAATTTCAACGATGTATCAGACTTATGTCTATTAAGTCACAGAGTGATCAAATATTTTTTAATGCCATAGCATAGAACTTGAAAAGTTAGGATAGGGACATGTAAAGCGTTTTTATTGATCTTCAACCGTTTGGTTGCTACAGATATTTAAATTCAAAAAAAGGTGATTTTCAGGTGGCTGTAGATCATTTATTAAACATAATAGACATAAAGTGTGATATATCGTTGAAATTAGCTCGGCAAGAGGTTTATAAAAATGTAAAAACATACGGGGTATTCTATTTAAAAAAACATAACTTTGCTCTGGCACTGCGTTTCTGAACACCGAACTAATCGAGCTTCTACGCATTAATATCGCACCCTGTATATATATGAAATATTCAAATTCTTCCCTGTGCGCCTAAAAAGGTGATGATACCATCTTTTGAAGAAGGAGAATTAAAAACTTAAAATTACTTTTCTCAGATTAAATAAAATTCTGTTGTTCCCTTCCCAAAAAAAACTCGATACTAAAATTTTACCAACTCCACATTTCTCTCTAACTTTCTCTCTCTCTCGAACTATATTAAATCAGATTAATATCGTTTAAGAATTTCGTTTGTAGCAAAAGCTCTAAAAACGAAAGTTTCGACTTTTGGGACTTCTTACATAGTAAACTGGTTTAGAAATAGATTTAAGGATGAAAGAAACATCCCTTGCTTGAACCTTACGTCGTCACATTTATATTTTGTATTCATTCGAAATACTAGTTCTGGAGATTTTCTTTTTTTTTGCTGACAGCTTATAACCATTAATACAAGTAATTACAAGGTGATCCAAAATTGTCTAGCAATACATCTAGGGGTGATGGTTCACCTAAAAATAAAGGTAACTTTTTATATACACTTCTTTCGAAACCTCAATAATAAGTGAGCTACAAAGGAAAATAAATAAAAATTTCAAATTCTAGACATATAACCTTTGTATAAAGATAGATAATTTTATTATTATTAATTAATTCATCTCTTCTGATTAAGGAGTAGTTTTTAGCTGTAAATACTACTGATTATATCATACTTTTTAAATATGCAAGTATTAAAATCACTTTTGGTAATTAAAATTCCCTGGCCTTTCTTACAGAAAAAGTACTGTTCCATCAATAGAACCGAGTAATTTAAACTTAAAAGTAGACCTGGATTTTGAAAATAATAAAAATAATGATATGGGTATTTTACAGATATCAGGATAAATATTACAATAATATTTTTTTATTCATCAATTTTTAAGTTAACTGTTTTATTAAAATAGTATTGGTACCTACATCCGGAAGATGAACAATCATAGATTATTTGTTAAGATCATATCCTGGAGGTATGTCCTTGAAGTTAAGTACATAAATCAAAGTAAAGTGTTAAAATGAGAAAAAAAAATGTTTGTACTCAATTCTGTGGAATGAGGAGCAGTTTTAAATCAAAACTTCTCACGCCATTTATACTTGATTATTCCATAGATATAAATTAATTCCTATTTCTAATAATTTTATTTTCTATCAAAGAATACCTCGAGTGACATTTAGAGCATTTAGAGTCATGAATTACCTGTACACATAAAGAGAAAAATAATTTCAATCATAATAATTTCAGTATATAAAACTCTATTCTAGTTGATAATTACGATACTCACAAGAGAGGGGAGATTATATATTTTTTGGTTTACGGGTTAATAAATTGAACGTCTATGTTTCGCTTTATTTCGCACTAAGGGGTCCTGCTTTTAATTCAGAGAAGGTTGAAAACGGTTTTATCTTGTTTTTTTCAATGACAGAACGGAAATCAGTGTGTCCTGAAAGTATGTTTTGTGGTATATGAGTGTGAGGTGAAAAACCAAGTCGGGCGTGACTGGTGGTCCACTCGCACCCGCGTTGCTATGTGACTCCATTTCCCGGGGATTAATGTGATGTTCCATTTCTCGATAACTTTTGTTATACATTTTAATTTGGGTGGGACCATCACGAACATTTTTTTCCTCTTCTTCGCAGGATTGTATTTAGGAGAAAACGAGATGTGCTCTTATATTATTTCAATAATAACTAGGGTTAGTTTATCTATAGAGGAAACAAAAAATAGGGAGTTTTACTTTCTTAGCGATATTACTATTGACTAAACATCTTTATAGATATCTATTGGACAATTCTAAAAAGTGCAAGATATAATATTTTACATTCTAAATAATGATGTTATCATTAAATTGATGTGGAAAAGTATAAGAATTAGGTATAAAAACCTATGCAGAATAAAAATGTTTTAAAGTCAACCGTTTTCAAGGACCTAAATATTAGTATTTTAGATATATTTAAATATTATTTACCAAGAAGCAACTAAAGCAGGCAACACCGATAACTCAGTCATGTATAAACAATGGTTTTTTAAATATTATAAAAATAAGTTTTTATTTTAGTACACTAGGATATTTAGAATCAACGATTACAGGGGATGCAGAAAAGTGAAAAATGTATTCTCTGAAATTATTACACACCCGAATGATTTCTACCACTTCCTTTTTTAGGTAATACACTGCACGTCTCCAACAATCTTTGGGAAGCTGATACAAAACATTGCGGATTAGATTAATTAATTAATTAATGTGATATCCCTGATTTGAACAAAATGCCATTTTGCAATGAACAATTAAAACAACTTTAGCAAACTATAAACTTAAACTATCAAAGGATTCGAATAATCTGCAGACTAACATAATCTTATGATTCATCAGGCAGATATTCCTTGGTTAAGTGAATTTTGGGTAAACTAATGATGTTAGAAAAAGTACCTGGAAAGAAATTTTGACATCTTTCAGACTTTCATAGACCAGGAAAAGGCCTTCGACAAAATTCCGAAATCTAGGGTGCCTAAAACTTTAGAATAGAAAAACGTACAGAACAAACTAATAATCTTAATAATGACCCTACATAAACCAAACAAAAACTTTATAAGAACGGACAACGTGCAATCCGAACAATTCCCAGTGAATTGTGGATTAAGGAAAGAGGGGGCGGGGGAGGGGAGTGTGTGTTATATATTTTTCAACATGGTACTAGAGGAAATGACAGGAAAATCGTCTGTACTTATATTTTTACATTTTTATTCTTTAACACGATAATACAAAACCACACGCACATAAGAGAAATACTGCCTAAAATTAATAAATTGGAGTCGAAGCTACTGCCTCGCACACCATACTCGCCTGACATTGCACTAATGGATTTTTATTTATTTTAATCGCTACTAGATTTTCCAAGTGATTAAACATGCAAAATTCAGGATAATGTCGATTCTGCATTGAAAATTTGCACACAAGATAATAAGTTGTTCGTACGAGGGTGAATACATAATTGATTAATAATAAAAACTTGTTAAAAATTTATTTGTTTAAATTTAGGGTAAAAAAAAAACGACTTACCGGTCCCCTAATATTAGAACTAGATAAAATTACATAAAAAGATAGTTTAAACTTGGTAAAACGATTATAATTGAGACAAATATTTGTATTTGTAGAATAAAATTAAAAATACCTATAAAACTTTTTTAATACAAAAAAGACAGATTGCCTCGAAGTACGATCACGTTTACTTCTGTGTAGTTGCAGAAGAAATAAAGAAATAAATAAAATACATTATATATAACTACGGTATTTCCAATATGGATGCAAAGCTACTCATCGTATACGGTTCGTTTGCGTGGAAATAAATTCTTATAGCCTGTAGCTTTATACGTGAAATTATTAATACCTCCTTGTAGTATTTCATTACACAACACTCCAAACGCACGTCTAGTCGATTTGCATCAATAATGGAAGCACCATAAAGCCTTAAATATTTTGTGCAAAATTTCAGTTAACCTAATACACACCAATTTCATAATAAAACAGTGGAAACTTGACAACAAACCGGCGGTATGTTTCTGCTAAGATAAAATTAGCCAAAACATCTTGCAAATAAAATAAGGAAATCCATTTATGTTCATATATTTCTTACTAATTTAAAATTTTTCTATTGTATTTAAGTAAATAATAATTTAAATTAAGGTTTAATAGATAATTTTTGCGTAATAAGATGTCAATTTTGAAGTGGGCAAACTAAATCTGCACCTAAACCCAAACTCAAGTAAAAAATAAAAAGTGTAATACTCACTCCCAAGAAAAAATTAAGAGAATAATGTAAATAAAAGGGTATACCTTCAGACGAAACAACATTCTGTGAAAGGAATTTTGCTCGTTGTCGTATTAAATGTAAATAAGTTGATATTTCGAAATACATCGAAGTATGTAGAATACAAACTGAAAGTAACTAATAGTGTATGGAAATAAATTAACATCAAAAACGAGAGTAGTTGTATACACTTTTAGGCTGCTTTCTCCCTCGTTTTGCCCACCCTGGAGAATCTGACCCAAGATGAAATTTCCTGGATCCGCCTCTTTTTTATTGGACTTGCAGCCGACTACGTTGAAATATGAAGTCTGTTCGTGATGTGATCTTGCGATTTACTCGTTTTCTCCGGACGGTTTCGTTTAGAATTTATTTATTATGTTGGCAGAGTTGTTTACGTTTTTACATATATACTTGGTACGCTTTAATTACGAGCTAAATGGGATAAAAACGTGTTCGTTGGGGAAATAAAATTATATAATATTTACAGCAATCTAAATTGGTCCCAATGGTGGTTGTAAAATTGCGTATAACGGTTTTATAAGAACTTTGCCGTTTAGACACATTTTTGAATTCCTATATGATAGAAATTATAAATGGAAATTTAGGTTATAATTTGGAAAGTGTGCCATATACGGCTTAAGGTTTTTATTAGCTATTTTCACATTTACACATTAATTAATTAATGACAAGTTAATGTCTTTTTCATGAATTCAAAATAATATTATGATCTTATTAAGATAGCAGCTATGCAAATGATACCCTATTAAATTAACTAAATCCTGTAATAAATACAAGAAAACTCTAGGGATGATTTGTGTTTTTTTATAAACGTAGACAGAATATCCCTTTGCTTTTAGTTTTTATATGGCTTGTTCGTATTTTCTGAATATTTTTGAAAAATGCTTAGTAATATGATAGTTAATTGAACCTTTAAAAGGATGATATTTCAAGACTTTGACCACAAATAATTTTAGTAGCAAATGATAAAAACTTGACGTAATCTATTTGTTTAATATTAAAAGTTTAATTTTTAATGAAAACTAAAATAGGTAGTTTATTTTAAATCATGATAAACTAGCAGTTGAGAAAAGTACATAGTATACCATATAATTCAATATATTTTTGGTACAGAAACTTCTTAATTGGCATTTGATACTCCCAATATATTCGATTTACGAACAGTTTCTCGTAACTCATCTCTAATAACTTAGTAAACCATTAATCAAACTTCAGATGAAAAGCATTTTATTTTTAAAAATCAGTCGATTCATTTTTCTTTTTCAAAATAAATGCTGTGGTTTGATGATGACATTTTGTTTCAGATACAACTTGTTAAGACGCTAAAAAATTAGAAGGTTTAAAAGAACCATTGTTTATAACAATATATATAAATATAAATATATATATATATATTTAATACTTTATGTACAGTGTGATGATATAGTTGGGAATCAAGCTTTTTACTCATTTGTACAACGAGTTTAAGAAAATTTCTGGGACATGACAATTTTATTTTTTTATACGACACTATTGACAAGCAAAATTTAAGTTGTACCGTCTTTATTTTTTCGAGGTGACGTCATAGTTAATTTTTTTGTAATGGAAACCTCCAATTTTTTCTTTGGTTTTGATAGTGAGACTTACTACTTGAATGCGATTTTGCATAATAATTTTGTTGAGAAAAAGTTATCTATCAAAAACTAGAGAAAAAATTGGGATTAAATTAACTATGGCCTCACCCCGCAAAAACTAAAGACGTTACAACTTAAATTTTGCTTGTCAATAGTATCATTTAAAAAAATAAAATTGAGTTAAAAGCTTGGTTCCAAACTCTAACATCACACCGTATATACAGTATACGGTATAGGATAACTCAGTGGATAAAATTAAATTGTAGTAAAAAAAACTCTAGAGTTTGAATTTTTGATATATTTGATATAATTTTTAACACTTTAACAATTTATGAATAAAGGGTCAACTTTTGAAAGCGAGAATCAAAAGAATATTTCAAATCTTTCCGACAATTTCCAGTTCCAGTTTCTGCAATCTACTGTGGGTTGGACGAAATAAGCTTCATTTACTTCGAAAACAGACGGTGCCTGAATGGATTTCCATTTGAGATAGATATCACATATGAAAGCAGGATTAGTAAATGTGGACTTATTCAACCAGTTCGGCTTTCTATAACAACATGGAATAAATTATACACGAATCATAATTAATTAGGGAAACCGCGACCTGTGGTTATTTCGTGTTCATTTAACAGGACGAATTCCGCTAAGAGAAGGCGAGAATCGTTTGTGGAATATCAGTGATATCAAATATATCGTCCTTGTTAACAAGATTACAGATAACTGCACCACTAGCTTTTATACTAAGCACTAAAAGTAAAATTAAATTCATTTTTGAACTTAATGATAAACATTTGCATTCGGTAAATTGTGAGTTTTAAGCCTTGTGGTACCAAAGGTCTCAAAGCCCTTATTTTGATACTACTCATATTAGAGAAAGCTACTGTACTAGCGATACATTGTTCTCCTGAACATTAACCCTTCCAACAGCTTATAACACATATTGCTACTCTACCCATAGTTAATTAGCCAAGTGCCACATAACTTAAAGCTAAAGAACCAATAAAAACTGGCTATATAAATTATTTATATTAATTGTTTCAACCCTTACTTTGTAGAATTAAACATAAATATGAAAGATAAATTATACTTATCTTAAATTTCCACAGTATTTCATAGCTATTTTTTCAATATCTTTCACTAACTAGGTTTCACTAAATCCTATTTTCAAAGAGTGACATAAGAAATCTGTCAATCTTATGTCATTCTTTGAGAATCCAATTTAGAGAAACTGGGTTAGAGAAAGATATTGAAAATGCTTTAAAATACTGTGAAAATTCAAGATAAGTATAATTTATTATAAATTATTTAAATATAGGAGAATATTTAATTCGTGGAAATATTTGTATATCCATTTTTTATAGAAAATATTTTATTTGAGAAAGAAATCGAGGTAATAGAATTATTATTAGAAAAATTTGAAGATGTGCATTGGAGAGATAGACCAAAGGTAAAATAACTCATGGAAGCAATTAACAAACATTACTAAATTCTATTCTTAATAGGCAAGGCAAATTATTTCCTTACTGATTTAAATAACATGTTAGGCCTAATTTATTTCTTTATTCTTAAAAATATATTTATAAATTTCATTCAGATTATTTCACTCTGTGAAATTTTATTTAGAAAAGGCCACCCGACTATAACAGGCAGATTAAAATATCTCCGACCCAGGTTCTTTTTATCATCAATTTAATCTTAAAATCTAATAATTTAAAAATGATTCCATAATTATTTATCTTAGGTAATTCATAGATAATTATAATATCGACTACTTTCTGAAAAAATCAGCTAGGTTTGATATACCAAGTGAAAAATTGTTAAAAAAAAAGAAAACCATAATAGAAGTGACCACCTTAATAAATGCTGCAGAAAAGTAGCTACTGTTTTTTATTTACTAAATATAATTTAATCTTATAGACTAATTTCATTATTACCCATCATATCAAAATCTGATTTAGAAATTAATCTTAAATAAAAATTATGTCAATTACAATCAGATTTAGCAGAAACAAAAATTAGTTCCATTATTTTCTTAGATGTAGATCATCCTTTCAAAACTCTATTCCCAAATATTCTCGAATCTTACATCTCACTTTATATGTTAGACTAACTTATACAAACGATGTTTCTCACAATTACATGAAATTAAAGCGGGTGTTCTACAAGGAAGTCTATTGCTTCGGTCCTATGCCAATAACCTTAAACTGGAAATTGTAGCCAACACCATAAAGAAGTTGCCAAAAATTATAAGAAAGGTTTCATTAATAGCGAAACCTTATTATAAACTGAAACTGTAATTTATAGAATCTGTAAATACATTTTTTAGAGATTTGTAAATATACTATTTTGAAGATGTCTATGCTTCAGAATCTAAAGAAATTATATAGTCAATTATACCCTGTCCAGAAACTCGCTTCACAGAAAAAAGATATCCTCATTTTGACAGAATATTTAACAAATTTTGACATTTTTACAAGAAAATGATTCTCTTGTCTGAAGTCTCCCCGATTAACCATTTTCGAGAAAAATCGTTTCCATTGGCTAACAAATACATTTTTGATTGATAATAGATGGCTGTGAAAAATGATGTTTTGTAAAAATGCCAAAATTTATTAATTATCATGTCGAATAGACGATATTGTGGCGGACAAAAAAATGATAAATAAAAGTATTCTATACCCCATTCAAACTACATTTAAAAATTTGTATTCAGACATTTTAACTGGGTACATTTTAAGAAATAAATGTACAAAATAATATCATTCAATAGAAATCCGTTCTGAAGTTATTTGAAGTAATAGGGATGTCATAACTCCACTTTTAAAGAGCTCTGGCTCCCTTAGGAAGCCTTTTTGGATGAGGTGATTTGCGTCAAATGAACACTCGAATTGAGTATATTAGGTAAAACATTAATAAATTAGGTAAGATTTAAACAGTTGATAACTATGACCAGATTGTAGTGTCCTATTCGAATCATCTGGTATATGCAGGTTTTACATGTAACAATATTTTTGTAAATATTAGAATAACTACCATTCTTTACAAGAAATGTTTGATTACATTTTAAATCATTTTTGTCAGAATAAATTATTCATGTAAGATTTCATTAAAAATAATAAACAATTATGAGGAGGAGCAAAATGAAAACCGAACACCCTCAATAAATACATTCTTCGTAAAAGTTGCAACGCTGTTGTCAATTATCCGTACTGCTATTTTTGGGGTAAAACAACATTCATAGTGACTCAGAGATAGCACAGTTGTTTGTTTTTTCTCTGTAATTGAGCGTAGTGAAAAGTGTGTTTGTCCAACATTAGAATGTCCAACATTAGAAATGAAAGCAAGCAAAAAAGAGCAAAAACGTGTGCTTTCTTTTTGGTGTGGAACACGCGATATTCATCGTCGCATATCTGCTGTGTATGTCGCACACTGCATATCACTAAACAACTAAGTGTACAAAAGTGGCATAAGAGATTCCAAGAAGGACAAGCAGACACAAGAAGATTCGCACCCGGGATGGACCCATCTATCCAGTATTTCTGATGGAGTTATCTAGGAAATCCGACAAATCCCACAGGAAGAAATTCATGTTCAAGTCGGAATTAGCCATGCCTCCTCAATAACCTCCTGCAATTCCGAAAAAATTGCAGGCAATCCGATCCGCATCAGCTGTTAATATTCGGCATACATAGCAGATAATATGACGATAAAATTCGCGTGTTCCAGCATCCTCAGATACCAAAAATCGAACCACAACTTTCTGTTGTTCTTAGCTTTCTTCTAGGTCTAATGCTGGACGAACACACTTTTTACTACGCTCACCTACAGCGAAATAAACAAACGACTGTGTATACCTGTAAGTTGTTAATATTTATCTCAGAAATGGCACTATCCATAATTAACAATATTGTTGCCCACTATTGCGAGAAATGTATTTTATGGAGGGAATTCGGTTTTCATTTAACTGTCACTCATATTTAGTTTTGTATTTTCGATATCTGGTGCAAACTTATTTGTTCTGAACTCACTTCACCCGTTTTAAATTGTACTATTTCTTTCATTTTTAATTAAATCATTTTCTCCATCATTACAGGATAAAAAATTATTTTGGTGAAACAGCTGAAACGAATGCCCTTTTTAGTTCTGCAACAATCCGCGCATTTTCGAGGCGCTCGAGACTGCGAGGCTGGGCCTGCCCAGCAGTAGATCGTGGGCCGTCGCGACGCTACCTCTTCAACGACGCACTCGACAACCGGCGCCGCATCTTTTACGCGAGTATAATTCGCTAATACGCCGGGAGTTTTCGCCTTCTCGCAATTCCTATTATTTTCTTCACGCGTATAAAACATGTGACCCTGTAAGGTAATTTTTGAGTGAAATATTGGATAAATTTGGATTTTTTGAGTTGGTGACAGTTTGGAAAGTTCGTATTTCGGAGTGATGTAAGTAGTTTCTCAAGTGGGTGGAAGTTTAGGAAAAGAGATTTGGAACCGGTGACTATAGGTAACGCGTAAGATGGTTGTGAGAAAGTTTTTAAAAACTTTCTTTAACAATGCACTTCCTCCGAATAATCGATTTTAAAATTGCCGATATGAAATAGCTAAAAATATTTGAATTAAATTTCCAAATAAATATTGCTCATATAGTAAATATTTTATATAACTAGCTCTATTTTCAATTATTATTTATTTTATTGTTAAAGAAATCAATCAATCAAATAAGTTTTCCCATGTAAAATTATAGCTTTTAGCTTTATGAATGTCCGGAATATTAGCTCCTTTTTGAATGTAATTAAAATGTGCCTATACGTATTATTTATTTATATTATTACATTTGAAAAGAAAAACGAAACATTCAGATTAGTGGTCCTTTTTTCAAAATTAATAAATAAATATTAATTGATTTCCTTATTAGGTATTTAACGTAATCATTACATAAAAACAGGCATAAATATAATATGATACAATCTTTTATAATAAAATTCTCTCTGTTAGGTTTAGCATCCCAAACATTTTCATTAATAAATATATTTTAATAAAAGCCAGTGGCGTACTCATTTTTTTATAAAAAAAGTCCCTAATAAAATTTCTGGATCTTTGATTATAAAAAAATATCGAAGTGTGCCTTAAAAATTGAAATAACTCTTTGAAACTTCGTCACCAAATGAAGCATTTGAAACACAATATTTCAAAAAAAAATTGTTGAAATCGGTTAATAACTTCAAATACTATGGTGTTGTTTCCAAGGTGGGTCACACTGTATATATGTAAATAGTCATAATGTATTAACCCAAATCTTTGCTATAGGGTAACATTTGAACCATATATATGCTGAATTTTTGTGTAAAATGTATTAATATAAAATTATTTAGTTATCGGATTGAGGATATATCATAAACTATATGGTCAATTCAATAACTCATCCTCTATTCTCGTTAATTAATAAAGTTATATCCGGTGCTACCTTTGATCCTAGATTACCATGACCTGCGTATCTCAGATAAATGTACCATGTACCAATATACCTAAAAATTTTCATTATTTACTTAAATGTGTAATTTATAATAATATTATTCTTGGTAATGTTGATTTAAAAGATATTTTCTTAAATTATTAAATATACAGGGTGTTAGGAAGATGAGTGAAAAGCTTTAAGGGGAAGTTAGCATAAACCTTTTAAAACCATTTTAGCTGTGGTTGTCTTACACAAAGTCAGACTTTTTTTTTATCTAATTTTTTAGTTGTTTGGTAAAAAGTTCTAAAATTTTATACTTAATTGTTGATAATAGCCAGCTTAAATTAGGTGAATTTTAGAATTAAACTAGGTTATTATTTCAAGTAGAAATACATTTTCTGAGCAAAAATATTATTTATTTTTGTATCCCAAAAAATTTAAATATTTAACCTTCAATTTGGTTTGTAGATCCTAATTTCAATAGTTTGTAAGATATCCGCATAACTTATACCTCAAAAGAAATAGCAATAACCAAGCATGTTTTCAAAAAGGCTTGAACAAAAAATGTTAGCGCCGCTTGTTTAAAAACATGCGGTCAAAAATTTTGGTGGACTTGAAAATGCCTGTAAAAAAAAAGGATATTCACACAGCTGATTAGAACATGATTTGTTAAATTGCTTACGCATTACTTTAACCAAATAAAAAAAATCACTTATCATTCAAGCTGGACATTATTAGCAATTAGTTGTAAAGTTTTGGGATTTTTTGCCAAACACCTTAAAAATTAGATAAAAAAACAGCCATACTTCGTGTAACATAGCTAAAATGGATCTAAATAATCTATGCTAGCTTTGCACCCATCTTTCAAACACCCTGTATAGTATAATATAATTTGTATATAAACAGCTTTACAAAGATTGTATACAGTGTGTCCACTGTCTGGAAACGACCAATTATCTCGTAAATTGCTAGTCCGAATTATACAAAATTTAGGATACGGAGATTACAGATTTGACATTTGCAATGTTGCTGGACTTTAAATAGATAGGGTGATATATTTAAAAAAAACAAAGTGACTAATAATATCAGAGAAACGGCAAATCTAGCAACATTGCAAATGTCAAATCTGGAATATCCGTATCCCAAAATAGGCTTATCCCAATTTTTTTAGAATTCGGACTAACAATTTACGAGATAATTGGCCGTTTCCGGACTTTTGGTCCACTCTGTATATTATAATATTGAAATAATAAAAAATGAATTGAAACAAAAATAACACTGAACAACAATAAGATAAGAACAAAAACCTATAATAATTCAAATCATTAACATAGACATCTAACATGTGTAAAATTTTAAATACATATAGATAATTTTATAAAAAAAAATCTTAAAAGACTTAAAAAGAATAAAAAGAAAAGGAGTTTCAATGTTTAAATTATTCATTTTTACGCTCTTTTTAAAAAACAAAACTTGATATTTTTGAAGCACTCTCTATTCTATGAATTATTTTTAAATTATGACCATATATAACGCATATACGATGTTTCTTCAAACTTAAACCACCATATATATAATGTAACATAAACTTTATTTACAAGAAAACTTTACAATTGCCTGTAGCAACAATTCAACTACAGAATTCAATATGAGCGACTCGGATTCGTCCCTTCCAAACATTTCAGTAATACTATTCAACGTCAATTCTCAGTATTTATACCGGATGTAAATGAATTATTAGCCACCCCTTTTGAACTCCTTGACACATTTTTTTTAAATTCGGGTTAGTTATGTTAGAGGCAGTCATGAAAATATAAACGGAATGCCCTGTATATTTTTACATATTTGGATTCTATGTGTTAAAATACATGTTGGTCAAAGTGTCAAACGTCAAATATTTTTTAAATGTAGAATAAGGTCATGACGACCTTATTCAAATTACGAAAAAAACCATTTGTGTTTATTTTGTCAATGCTATATTTAGGAATGTTTGTTTTTTAGCTGAAGCTCTCTTTTTTCAAAATAAACATTCGTAAGCCACACTTATACATTAAATAGCAGTAAAATTATGTAAATTGATGCTTTCTTGTTGAGTTTAAGTCATATTTTATTAATTTGAACAAGGTTTGAAGCGATAGATTTAAAAAAATGGAAATGTGGATCTACACTGATATTTTACAATTAACTAAGATGTACTTGAACCCATAGAATTCAAATCTGTAAAAATGAAGAGGGTGTTCCATTTAAGTTTTCAGCTTTTGCATATTTTCCTATGAAGTCAGCCATTGTAAATTTTTACCTCAGTTAATTCAAAACTGTTTCTGATATAGGTAATCCAAATTTAAAAAAAAAATTGTCAAACCGTTTATATACTATAAGGGTGTCCCATAACTCATTTAGACCCGGTATACACTTCTTGGTTTCTCGAACATTCCAGAACATTTTTGACATTTATAAGAATATTCCAGAAAATATCATAGACCCCAGCTATTATGTTATCCTGTTTTTCCTGGGTCTTCTCTAATACAGCCCTGTAGCCATCCGTTATCACACCCTTTGCCTTTGCTGTGAAACTAACCGTTACAATATAATTAATATTACTTGAGATAAACGCATGATGAAATAAATTCATTAATCATATACATAATAGATATTTCACATTAAGAGTAGGTACTTATTAAATGAAAATATTTTAATGACATTCTTTAAGAATTGTCCATATTGTAATTGGAGAATACTTGACCCAAAATATGACAAATTAACGTAAATCACTTAGGTAAAATATTCTTCTTAACCGAGATATAGGTATTTTTATCTAAAAATTAATTTTTGCTCATTGTTACGATATCTTCTGATATTTATAATATAAAATTAATACGAGCTTTATAATTTTGGGCATAAATATATTGAAAAACTACTGACTCTATCGTAATGGGACAGCAGTACAATATTTACCTAAAAAATAATGGGGTATTTAAAAATTGTATTATTATAATGATTACCGCACTAGCATAAAATAATGATGGGGAAAACTCCGTCTCTACTGTATGTCTCTGGTGATAGTGGAAAATATCTACTACAATAAACAGTTCGTTTTATGAATATACATTAAATAATTTAATGTCCAACGTGTTGGATTTAGTGTTTTAGTTTCTGTTAGATACCTAATTTGCTGCTAACATTAATATATAAAATAAAATATATTACTGTAACAAGGGTTTTAATTGCCACTCACATAATAATAAAAACTTTTTGTTTATCATAAACTAATAGTTATGTGGAGTAAAATAAATGATGATAATGATTTAGAAAGAATTACACTGATATATAATAAATAATACATTTATTTGGAATTATTCTACGACTTTCAAAAATAGATAATAAAGAAAGTTAAAAATTCATTATTTAAATTGTCTACTATAACATACTTTTTGAATAGGAAAAGTAGACATTTTTAATAGACACTTAATATTTTCCATAACGAACTCTTGTTGAAGTATGCAAATTTTCTTATGACTTAGTCTAGATATAATATCCAAAAATATCGAAAATGTTATGGTTAACCTGGTTGCTCTCCTAAGAGTAACCCTTTGAACCCTTTCTAGTTGATAATGAAAAACAGGGATAGAGCCTCTCAGCACGGCAGCGCTGAAATTAAAAATCCAATATCTTATTCCAAAAAACCGAAATATTTCATTTTTATCATTTATCAGCTCATGAAGGTAATGACGACAATAATTTCCTGAGTCTTGAACCAATTAAACATCAAATCAAAATGTTGTCTTCAATGTGCGTTTAGTATAACATCATCAGGATATAATTAAAACTATTTTATTGTCATTACTCATGTTTAAACTTCCTCTTTGTGGAATATTTTTATACCCGAAGCCACATCTTTTAAATATTAATGGCTTTCAGAAAAATTTGGCTGACGGTTCTTGTTATATTTCTGAAGTTTTGCATGTCACTCCATAATCGGTTTGACGTAATGTGTCTTCCAATTACTCCATGTTATGTTGAGATGCATACAGTATGATTTTTTTTGAGGTTAAACGTGGCTTGAGTAAAAGAGATATTTAAATAGCAAAACAGTTGGATATGAAGTGACTACAAAAAGACAAAAATATTTTTTACAATACAGAATGAATAGTTGAAAGTTGAATGTTTATAGTATGGAGAAGTTTTTCCAAGAACCGACCCTTTGTTTTGGCTTTGTCCATAGAAAAATAACAGCCTCCAAGATACATGTTATATTGATAATTAAAAATATGAAAAATAATAGAGACGAATTAATAAGATTGTTTATCACCACTAACTTCGCCTCTTTACAAATTTAGAGCCGAAGACATTCGGAATCTCAGATTGTCTAATAATTTCGTAGATCTTTTTGTACTGATTTTTTTTTTTTGAAAAATGGCACTCTTATTATTAATTCATCTTTAATGAATATATTCATCATGGGATGTATTGCTTATTTTAATGCGAAGAAAAAAAGATCAAACAAATAATATCAATAATATCAAATAAAATAAATTATTAAATACCCAAGCAATACATTTAGTACCTACGTGGTAGCGACTAAATATGTCACTCCATAGTGGATTGCCTCAGTTGCCGCTGTCATATTTAATTGGTAACTGCTATCAAAGTGGGAACAAATCTCACGTAGCTAAGTCGTATTTGCTACGTTCCGGCTACGGTCCCTACAACTTCATGGAACCTCGCGGCTACGTTATAGGAACATTCCAGGGTAGTTCCCGTGTAGTAGCGTTGATTTCCCATATTTTCCATGTTTGTTGTCTTTGTTTCTCATATTTCTGAACATTACTTACCTCAACTTAACTTGTTATCCCATTTACTAAGGTTTTCATATCATCATTCTTTTAATACTTAATATGGCGGTATAACCAGAATTGACAATATCTAGATATTAATGTGTTGTTCACGTCGGGTACAAAATTTACAAACGAATGAAAATTTATCGTAAATTTTTGAAAATTATGTTGAAAAAATAAAAGCGCCCTTAATATAAACATAACAAATTTTAGATATATTAAGATTATTTTGTTAGTTTATCGGAAATAGCATTATATTAACACTTTTTGAACTTAAAAATAATGGTGTAATTCCATATTTTAATTTTTTAAATGGCGGAAATGGTACCTATGTATCTCAAAGTACCTTTTGCTACTTGTATGTTATATTAGCCATCTACAAGGTGGCCACTTTATAAGTACATTTACCAAAATGTAAATTTAAACCAACCGCTAGTTAAAAATTTACCATATTCATACTTTTTGAAGAATAAAATACAATTTTTCTATATCGTGTTCCATATTGAACCACACATATAAATGTTTAGATGGTGAAAATACCTTTAAATTATTCTTAAAAATATCGATACTCCAGGTATCGAAATTATATTGTCAGTGTTATTTAGTTTGTTCTATGACTTATGTAAAAAATTACAAACTATTCACTCTATTACAAAAGAAAATATAGTGATGCAATTTAACAATGACTTGTAAAAAATTACGGATTCTCGAACAACCAATATTTTCGTCCGATACCTAATCGATATTTGAAAAATCGACTTTATCTATTGGCAATTGTAGGTGTAGGTTAAATTAGAATTGTTAAATAGATATATAGATTGTTATGTGTAATTAATAGTAAATTAAGTTTTGCTTGGTCGTTTGCTATTTTTTTTTAATTTTCTGTAAAAAATAGATAAATATCTATAAAACGAATTAATTTGGAAGCTTGTTTTTTTTTCAATTTAATGTTACTAAATAGTATAATGATACCATAATGTAGCGATTTTAAGTATAATTCACTATATGGTCTTCTAGTGGGTGTACCCGTGTTGTATATATGTTACTTAAACTTTCTTTACTTTTAGGTCCCCTTGCTTATTCCAGGTATGTTCCTAGAACCGCTATTTAGAACTGTAAAGTACCGCATCTTGTAAGTCACAATTTAGTTCCACAAACTAGTAACTGCCTCAAAGCTTTGCCGTTTCAAAGTAGTAATCTTTTGAAACGCTATTTTAATAGTACCCGGGTAGTTCCATTAAATTTAAAAATGTCTTCAAGGTGGCGGACCTTCGTTGTAGTCAATTTAAGTAGCAAATAGGTAAATGCTACATTTTTTCAGCACCATAAAGTTATTAATCTTTTTAAGTTAAAAAATAGGTAACAGGTTTGAAGTAATGACTTTTATAAAGTTACGGTTTCTATAATATCTGTACCTAAGACCAAATGTATAGCTTGGGTAATAAATAATAGAAAAAAGTATCGTTAAGTAAATGTAAATTTAATAATATAAAATAATAATAATGTTTCAGGAATTTTTGAGTTTGGAATTCTGTTGAAGTATGGGTTCGCACAGGTTTTGAAGTAGTTATTCTGCTGTGACATAATCCCACTTTAGATTTTTGTCAACTTTCCAATTAAACATTCTCCTCGTATCTCTAAAATCTAAATTAAAACGTTTTCTACGCTCATTTTTCGGAATCGTCTACAGCCTAAGCTGTTGAGATTAAGATCTTTCATCTTTCGCATTTTTTCACAAAGAGACTATTTAAAAAGTTTGCTTTATCTTTAGGTTGCTCAGAAGTTCCGCCATATCCCTGGTTATTCTTTTGCACTCTGATATCAAATGCCCTCGGAAATTTGAAAATTGGGAGGAAAATTTTATCATGTACAAGGGGAGCATTTTGTGTAAAAAAAAATTAAAAGTCTTACCATGTTCTAATTCATAATTAATAATTGTGGTTATTGTTATTATATAATATTTAAGAGATCTTAAAATGCATAAATTAGTTTTTGCCAATTGATCATTCTTTATTTGCGGTTCAAAAATTAAAAATAAATGTAAATGAGGTACTCTAATTTTGTGTCAGAATTAAAATGCACTGAATATCAGATAAACTTTATTTATTTCAAAATAATTACAGATTTTACCAAAGTTTTATTTCGTAATCTGTTGTATTCCTAGACCATAAATTAATAAATATTTTAAATTATCTACATCCCCCAGAAACTACTAACATAATTTCTGGAAAATTTGCCAGTTATTCGAATCCCGCTAAATAAACTTAACTTAAGTAATGGCTAAAATATTATCAGAGAAAATGTTGGTTATAAACTATCAACGATCAAATTCCCTACAAGTAGCTTTAGGCTCTACTATGTCAAGTGATTAGAAATTATTCACTATAGGCTTTGATTAATCTAACACTTTTGAAATTTTGGCAGCATCGATATCCGAAACATACACATAAGCGGAAATTGGAGTTTGTAGTTTAGACCACAAGAGAATGGGAAGCAAGAAAAGTCTATTTACAATTTAAAACTATTAAGGCAGATATTTGCGATCCTATTAAAAGCCCTTAGAGGGAAGCTATACAGGGGTGTTTCAGAATAGTATGTCATAAATTTAAGGGGTCATTCTCTGAATGATTTTTATAAAAAGAGTTTATATGGGCTTATGTTCGTTTTCGCTTCCTGTCTGAAAACAGTTTGCAAGTCCGAACTTGTAGGAAATATTTTTAACAATTTTGTTGGGCCTAAGTTGGGTATAAACAATTGCCCCCAAGGCCATGAGCCCGATTATTTTTTGTGAAAAATATGTTACGCCGCTACTTTTTCAAAAAATAAAAACCGTTTTCTTAATTCTAGCAATTTATAACGACCATTCAGACAAACATTTTTTAATAGGTTCTTAAAAGTTCTCTTACTTCAACACTGAAATGAGATGGTGCACCGTGATATATTCTGTTTCTCGTTAAAAGCGGAACTTCTTCAACTAATACGGGCAAGTCTTCCTCCAGAAATCGACGGTAAGCCAGCTAGCTTCTTCCGTAAACATTATTTCACTACTGAACAGAGGATTTAGCACAATCTTCTGGAAAAACCATTGGCAGAAACCGGTTCTCATAGGAAAATCCCGAGGAAGTAAAGCTTGAACGCGTTGAATATGATACGGGTACAATAAAAAATCGTGTAGCATTCTACAAACCAGAATATGCGAGATATTCAATTGATTTTCAATTTTTCTTGTACTCAGTTCAGGATTTTTTCTACTAAATTTATAACAGCTTCTTCGATTTCTGGAGTTAGGACAGTTCAAGGGGCACTTTTTGAATGGTTGTTTGTAGTAAAAGTACCAGTTTCCCCTAATCTTCCTATGGACGTCGGAAAATGTCTATCTGGCGTTTTTGATATAATAATAATAATAATAAAATGGATATCTGCCAATCCCGTATTAGTAAAATTAACCATTTTGTTTTGAAAATAACATTAAATGTGGATGCAATTTAAGACAAAAAGCAAGTGACGAGAACAGTCAAAGTAAATAACCAATGAATTATTATCCATTCTTAATCGTATAATTTATTTCCGTAAATTACAATTTGACAGTTTGGCAACACTTACCTACTAGATAGTACTCGTTTATTTCTTACTATTAATACAAACAATATCAATTTGTTTATCTAAATGGTATTTTACTCTAATGTATAAAAACTTACAAGTGGGGTATTAAAGTACTGAATTCCTCGTTTTTACAGATTTTTTACACTAAACCCAGTATGTACGAGACCTTTAAAATATGCGAAAATATACAGGGTGTTCTATTTAAATTAAAAAAGACGAGGGTATTTTCGGTTAAACCGGAAGTTTATTATTAACAAAAAAAATTACATCAGCTGCATTTCGCCCCATTCCACTTACTTGCAAAATTTCATAAATATCGTCCGTTTCGTTTTAAAAATATTTATTTGGTTCCATACTTTATCCCAACTATGTATTGAAATCATCAACAAACAAAATTTTAAAAAATAACAGGTTTAATCAAGCCAGTGAAATAGTCATTTACAATGTTTTATGATATAATTTATTTGAAAAATGCACTATTTATACTTTTCAGCCATAAAAATCGAATGGTAGGTAGTAAATAATTCTGTATAGATCCTTGAAGTTCTTATAGGTGAGCTATAAAATAAAACGGTGAATCTATGACCTAATAATATTATGTTCCTTTAAAGAAGTACTTATAATACATTGTTGCTAGTTATAGTTATGTTTTATTATTCGATAAAAATATTTGTCAACAATTTAAATCATACCAAAGTATATCGTTTAATTTTGGTTTTATAAATAGAAAGCTGTTTAAATATAAAATGGATAGAGATGAAAATAGAAACTAAAGTACTTTAGAAAAACTACTCTCAGAAATTTTTAGAAGGAATTATTTAATAAATTACGAATAATATTGATGAAAATATCAATTACAAAATATTTTCATTGTATTTGATTTGCTCTATTTAAATTCTAACAGATCAAAAAAATCTAGAATACATTTAAAATAAAATGGAAAATTCTAGATCAATATTTATATCAGAAACGGACGGAAAATTCTTTATTTAAGCTAAGAAAAAGTTTCATTATTTGCCGTCATCATCAAATTGAAACACAAATCATATCTTCGCCAATATATGAAGAGATTTTAATAAAATACGTTTAAATATTTTTAATTTTCCAGAAGGATTTTCATGGCTTGTATCAATTTAAAATATACACATAAGTGTCTAAAGTTTCCTCACCCTCGTTAACTCATGAATAAAAGAGTCAGCATCTTAATTTTTTGAAAAAAAAATTAATGATCTCTGCAGCGCACAAAATTCCATGAATGCTTTTTACGTTTGTATGTTTTGCTTTACTATTATTATTTAATACTTCTATCTATAAAACTTTCTGACCGAATTCTTTGCCAATTTTCAACAATTCGTTATGTATTATTTACACTAAACTTTTTATTTTATATGTTCCTTCGATTTGTAAATTTTATAACTAAAGTTTATAGACATGTACTTGTTTTACAGTTTGGAATTCTTGATGTGAGGCCTCATTTTTATTAAAGTCAAATAATTTTCAAACTATAAAAATGGTATAAAATGGTTTAAGTGCACATGGAGACAAATCATAATTTTTTAACCTGGGTGCCAATAGTTTCAACTACTAAGTCTCGTGTTCGGTGTAAATTTTATTATTGTTTCCCTGAGCTATTTTAAGAACACCACTGTTAATTAGTAGCCAACGGTGGGGCCATTGGAAACATCTACGTTTAACGATAAAATATTATGAAACTGAAAATTGAGATTAGCAAAAGTTTAGTTTTCTTTGTAATAAATATTACGTTCATACAGGACTAAACCAAATACATATTCTATAAAAATATGTTTGACAATTTCTCGTTTACCATTAGAACGATCTCTATTAATTCTCCTTATTCTAATTCAGCAGAGCGCATTGACATATAAAATAAATGTGCCAATTTATTTTTTCTCTGTCAGTCTTTTTTTTTGCAAAGGATTTCGAGGGGTCGTTTCATGAAATTATGCAGATCCAACACTGGGATTTTGGATCCAAATCCACCATTTGATATTAGTGTCATTTTCCACGCCTGACTACTTATCAGGATTATTTATAGTCCAAAAACTAATCGAATGTTTTAAATTTACGATGCAAGTTACATACACTGGAAAATGGTAATACAATGGGAGTAATGGTTTGAATAACAATAAATAAATGGCGCTTTTTATATAGAAAAACATTAATAATATAGTATCAGCGGTAGCTATGACGAAGTTATTTATTTCTATGAAGAAGATGACTTTAGAGTCCTAAAAACGAGTAAATTGAATACAAACTATTAAGAAATATTTCGTTACATTCCATTGTTCGACATAGTTTTGTAATTTTTTTGTAAAAATTGTTAGCGTGTTTTATACAGTTTTCTATTTTATTTGAGAAACGTCTATTATCATTTAATAACCAAAAAATTGGACTGACTCCCTATAAAAGAAAGTGAAAACGTTAGTTAACTTTTTATTTCATAAAGTTATTCGCTCGCGAAAAATAAGCCTTGCACCAGGATTAAGGAAATTGTTTCTCTATTTCCGCTAGTGAAATGTACTTTTGATACATTTATGTTTTATAACCTGCTCAATTTTTATTGAATTCTCATAAGAGTGACACTATAATGCTGTACTTTTTACTGTTCTTTCGTACTGATTTCATTCCTAAACTAGTTTTTCCCTTTTTAATACGTCCTAGTGATCTGATGGCTGCTAGTTCTATCCAATTTTTGTTCTGAATTGTTTCCATTTTTCAATTTTCAACTTGGTCCAAGGAAAATTTAATAACATACTTAGCATTAGTCTCTTAAATTACTAACTGGATGAATAAAGAACCTAAACTTAAATATTAATCTTAAAGTTCTGTAAATTATTTTATTAAAATAAATCCTTTTAATCATCTCAATTTTACTATTTTTTGCGTCAGTAGTTATATTTTTGAGTACCTGTCAAGTTTGGTACTTGAAGAACTACTCAGTAAATTACTAATAAAAAAAGATTTAAGCTCATTTTCGAAAAAGTTTTATAAGAAATTAAACAAAGCAATTATTAAATGAGAAAAGGCGCTGAAAACCACTGTATAATATTAAATGTAAATTATTATACACAAATATATTCATTTTGGTCTTTTATTGTTGTAAATTTATTAATTTATGGTGTTATTTAGATAGAGAGAAAAATTGTATTTGAAAAACAAATTGAAATTTATTTAGTTACCTCAATAAAAAAATTAATTGAGTTTCGTTATTTATATAGATGGGATGTGTTCATGAGAATAAATGAAATAATAAAATTAATTTATATTAGTAATTAAAGTAATTATAAATTATTATTTTTAATTCTATTACAATAAAATATTCTCAATTTTAAATTTACTGCTAATAAATTCATGATTTAATATTTGAAAACCATCACTAAATATTATAGTGTGCGAAAAAGACCATTCTCAAAAATAGAAAAGCTTAATAATAAAATGTCTATGTATTTACGACTTGTGATAAATTTCAGTTTTATACTTTTTTCATTTATTTTGAAAAATTATGAAGTTAATTTTTCTTTAAATTTCAGCTTAATTAAATGAAATGAACCAAAATTTTATATATCACGACGTGAACGCCACAAAGTCTTAATAGGCAGAGAGTGTGTTAAAATTCTAAGATCTCTTTGTATCTCAACAAATTTAAGAGTTATTTATATAGTTAGAACTTAAACCATCCATACTCTTTAATAACTGGTATTTACAAAAATCAAATATTTCTACTAATTTCTAAAATATTTCACTTGAGCGTACTCATTGTACATACATTTTTTGTATCAAATCTGCTCATAAATATTTTAGCTTTAATTAGGGGCTGCAATATTAATACTGTTTTTTATTTATGTTTCGAAAAGCTGGCTTGTTTTTGACCCTATCAAATTATGGTGATGAACTGAATTTTATTACCTGCATGTATAAATTCACACACCAATGAATATGGATGCATATCAAGAGATTAATTATGTTGACACTTTTTATTACATTTTGAGATTTTACATTATTCTGCTACCTAAATAAACCTAACTAGCAGTTAAGCTGATCTCATATTTTCCAGTATAATTTTACTTAGTTAAATAAATGTAGCTACAGAACATGTAATTCAATTAAATTTAATGTGAAATTTTGTTAAAAATAATTATATGATGCTTAAATACGTGATATAATTTAAATATTGTTACTAAATTATAGTAAAAAAAAACTCCAAATTATATATATTCTAATTGTATATTGGTTTTTAAAAAAAGTATTTTTAAAATAGTTACAAAACTTTATAAAAAAATCATGCTTCAAATCTATGAATAGCTAACAAAGAGTGCATACAAAGTATTTGATATATGTAATTTATACAGGGTGTTCAAAAATTATACACGTAAGTCAGGTCGTCTTAAGACGAAAAAATCCGGGATTGATTTTCTGAAGTTTCTTCGGAAGAGCCATGTCTTAATTCCTTAAATTGTATTTCTTCTACTTTTAATATTTTTAGGGTATTTCTTTTCTAGGTTCTTTTTATGGACAAATTGTTAATATTATTTTCTGTTTACATTTCCACAGTAGTCCTAGCAGAAAAATATTATCATAAATAATACAGTTAGGCTTGATATCTTTTATATGGCGTCTACAATTTTATTGATTTCCAAACAATTATCGAAATTTATGTCCATAATATTAGGTATTTAGAATTATAGGGAAGTCTGTTTATTTTGAGTATTGAATACTTTTTCAAGTTCAAAATATTCTGCTTTTTCGAACTGGGCCTCGTTGTTCTTTAGGACCAATTAAGGCTAATTGGTAAAAATCAGGTTTAAGCGAATATTTTAACATGTCTATAATTTTTGTACTTAAAATTATTAAATTAAGTATTTAATTTTTTAAGGTAATTAATAATTATTTTCTAATGAAGTATTATTATATGTTTCTATTTTATTTTCAATTTGTACCATGAAATTATTACTTAATAATTTAGCTTATTCCTATCTTTTCTAACCGCAGAAGGAAAAACAGATAAAAAGGAAAATTGTAACAAAAGAAAATTTGCCTGTTACATTTTCAATGAAAAATGATGCAGATGTTCGTTTCTTAACTTTTAGAAAAACTCAACAATTTCCACTTAAGGGAACTAATACTATAGTTGGCACTAAAGGACAATTGTACCAAAAAAAATTTGCCTGTTACATTTTCAATGAAAAATGATGCAGATGTTCTTTTCTTGAATTTTAAAAAACCTTAGCAATTTTCACTTAAGGGAACTACTACCATAATTGCCACTAAAGGAAAATAGTAACTCTTGTTTTTCTGCAAAATATATAGGTTATCTCATTTAAATTAAAAAAGTTGAGGGTATTTCCGGTTTAATCGAAAGTATATTATTAACAAAAAAATGTACATCAGATGCATTTTGGCCCATTGCATTTACCTACAAAATTTTATAAATATCGTCAGTCTCGTTTTAAAGATATTTACTTGGTTCCATACTTTAGTCCAACCTTCTATATTTCTTTATTTAATTACTTAATTTGTCTTCTTAATATTTCAAAAATTTCATTTTAGAAACTATTTTCAATTTCTTTTGGTGTCAAAATCTTTTTATAAAATTTTCAAAACAGACATTGTTTAAAATATATATAATTGACATCTTCTAATCTGACATCTTATCAACAAAAATTTCTCCTAGTTACCTAAAAATCAATTTTAATTATTGATTCTTGATTATGAAATTGTCACGAGTTGTGGCATTAGTGGTCACAAACACTTGTTTCGGGTAATGAATAAAAAGCGTGATGAAAAATTGCCAATATTTTTACTATTTTATTTTTCCCTCTATAGAATAATTATTTCCTTATGGAAATAGATAGTTTTACTTTAATGTATATAATTCTAAGATGGTCTCAAGAAAACTATAAAAGAACACTATTTGCTCAAAAGAACTCTGCCCTCACCCCAGGAGTTCTTTAAATGCCTCGATTCCTTTTTTCAAGCAAATTCTTTTGACTTTTTGTTCGGCGAACGTTATTTAATTTTTGTTTATAAATAATTAATTGGACATTAAAATGCCTCTCTTGAGCTTACGGTGCTTGCCAAGTCTAGAAATTTGAACGATCATCGAAAATATTTGATTATATTTTTAAGTTTAAATGAAATAATAAAATTAAAAAATGTTATTGTTGAAAATCATTATAAAATAATAATTGAATCGTCAGGAAAAGATTAGTGACCTTTGTTTCATGTAGATTTTCAAATTATATAAAATTTTGAATTTTAATGCCACTTTCATTAGGTTAGGTTTAAGTATAGATTTAAAAATTGTATTTTTTTTTTAATTTAGATGCATATGCCTGTTTAATACAACTATAAATAATTTTTACGTACTATGAATAACATGAAGTAACGATTTTTCAGTTAAAACGTAATTAATTTTAAGACAAAGACAAAGAGCACCTTTATAACGATTAAAGTACATTCGAACTCATATCGCGATCAGTAATGCTTCCCTTTGTTGAAATCCTTGGGATTGCAATCTCCTTAACCTCTAACAACAATTGATGAATAATTTTATACACACACAAAGTTTAACGGATATCGGTGGTTAAAACGATTATAGCGTTGATGAGGAACTTTAATGGCATTGTATCAAAGCGTAGGAATTAATTTCGAAAATTAAATCAATCAATATCGGATTCATATTACATATTTAGCTTGCAGATATATTGTAAATTAAGGTCTAGGCTATTAAAACTACTGGCTACTGTGATAAAATTAAAAGGATATTCATATGATTTTTTAAATCACTATTACTCGAAATAAATAATAAAATTAGGTATATATTAAGTAGTAATCCCTTTATTATATTGTTTCTGTTTTGTAAGTTCATTAAATGATTAAAATTTTGAATGATCGTAATAGTTTTTATTAAAAAAAATAGAAACTCAATTAATCTCAGGTGAGTTTCAAAAAAATTAATTTAAACAAAGTTGAAAATTAAATTAAAATTGGGCGCAATTATTTATATAAAACAATTAATACTAAGTAAGTTGCTGACACATTAATAAATAAATTAATTTAAAAAAATCAATTTTACACTTTAACACTTAAAGAATTCAATTAATGTCATTTATCTTGATAATGGCGGGATCTCGGTATAAACACTCCTCCAATTGTGATGATGCTTCAGTTAATAAGTTCTAATAACTTGGAATACAACAGAAAAATCATATATTTTTTCAACAGATTCATAAAGAATGTTAATTTTAGTTCATTTCTATTTACTTTCACTTAATTAATGTGGACTTATTTAACATCGAGTTTACATAAATTTAAATAAAAATCTTTAAATAATTTGGATGTCCTTGCTTAATAGTCAATCATGTGACCCGATCTCAATATTTACTTCATAATATTATTATTTTATGTTTTAAAGAACAAATTTCTTTTCAAACTTGATCTTGAATGATATCCTATAATTTTAAAATGATTTACTAATATTATAAAAAATAAAATATGCCCACTTAATATTGATTAGAACTATTAGAACTATTAGAAAATATCATTATGGTCATTGTAAAATACACTGTAATATATAGGCATATTATACCTTTGATTTTAGTTTTAGATTGAACGGTACAAAAGCTATTTACTTATAATTGCATGAAATCTCATTAATCTATTTAATATCGTCACAATATATTATAGTTTAAAACAACTACTGATTAACTATTAAATCATTGTATATGTTTTAATATAAATTTAAAAACTAACATTTGGAACTTGGACGGACCATTATAATTATATTACCCCTTTAGTGCAAAAAAATGAAACGATACGTCCCAATTATTTTTTTAAATTATTGTGTATTTAATTAAACAATAAATATAACTAACAACGTACGTCAACGACACTGTTGCAACTAATAATGAGTCTATTATACGTTTTAAACGAGTAGTTAGTACAAATGGATGTACTAGGTCCCTAGACCTTACATTAATTACCTTTTTCTTATGCCAATAAATTAAGAAAGTTTATGCTCTCCTGCTCACAAAATGAGAATAGAAAAACTTAATTAAAAGCGATAATAAGAAATACAACATGAACTCTTACTAAATTTACTAAATGTACAATAATTCATTTAAAACTCAATCTCTAAATCGAAATGGAATACGTGCCGAAATTTAGAATATCGATGTCATAACGCGGTAAAACCAGATCACTTCACCGCTACATCCTGTTGTGGCCAAAACATCAAACTGGATCCGATCCGGACAAAGCCCAGTTAAAATCCATGTATGCTGTAATGATGTTGCTATCCGACAACGTTTAGACTGTTCGCAACGTTTTTATGCAGGGAAACATAAATTTGGTCGTTTCACATACCATTAGCCTCGGGCAGCCTGCTGACATAACTAAATGTATCGAGGTTTGCGTTTGATCTGAGCCAAATTCAGGAGTAACTCATTAAAACAACTCACTGAAATCTAAAAATATCACATTTATAAAATAATGATGTCTTAATATTAATCTTCTGGCTGCATGACTTCTTAAGTAGTCCTTCCTGCAATAAATGGAATATTTCAATTAAAATTAAAAATTAAATTTATTGTTTCAACCCTTGCTTTGTGGAATTTATACATAATAAAAATAAAAAGGCTATTTTTAAATATCTTTCTTGGCCAGGTTTTGCTAAATCGCATTTTCAAAGAGTGACATAAGATTTACAGATTTCTTATTAGCGTAGTTTATTTCATATCAAAAACATTTCAACCAATCATTATTAAGCAATATGTACAGTGTGATTTCTGGCTATATAATTATAAATAAAATAGTCTTCTTTTTTAAAAAAGTTTGATTAATATTACATAGGTATTTAGTTCAAAAAGTAATCTAAAATTATTGAACTTCCCAGGTTGATTTGTTCATTCAATATTATATATTTTATTATACATTCTTCCAATTTACATTCAAAAATAAAATTTACCGTTGAATTTGAAGAAAACATTTCTATAAATTTCATTTCATTTCATATCAAAAGGGTAAGCTGGAATCTTCAATATTCAAGTCATACAAATATGATCCAGAAGATTCTCAATTGGGCTCGAAAGTGGTATAGAAGATTAACCAAAAAAAACAAAGTCTTTCTTGTTTTTTTGTTTCATATAAATATGACTATCCCTTATAACTCATACAACCAGATAAATCACATTACGCAAAATACCTCATTGACACTAAACACAAACCTGCATTTAATAACAGAATTGAAACAATAGTGTTAAAATATGGGAACTTGATTTTTTGGAGGAATTTGAAATCAAGAAATATCTAAAATATCCTCAGTATATAGTAAGGAACGAATAAATAAACCTAAAAAGTTCAATTATTTTAGGTGACTAAATACGTATATAATATTAACCAAAAATTTTAGGAAAAGAAGAAAATTATATTTAAAATTTTATAGCGAGAAATCATAATGTACATACTGCTTGGTAATGATTGGTTGAAATGTTTATGCTGTGAAGTCAAGTAAGCTTCTAAGAAATCTGTCAATTTTATATCACTCTTTGAAAATGCAATTTAGCGAAACCTGTTTAGAGAAAGAGAAAGTATAATTTATTTTTAATATATCTAATATAAAAACTAGTTCTGATAAGCTAATCGATAAAACTAGTCGTTCCGAACCTCACTTCAATACTTTCTTTGCCCGATCAACAATTACGGTTTCTACAGTCATCTAAAAAATGTCTATTCTCGCCATTCTGATTGATCCTCATAGCTGATCAAAAATATTTCTAATTAAACACATTAATTAATACATTTTTTTTAAATGGTTTATTAAATATTTTTTTAATACGAATCTCCTCGCTGATTTCAATATTGACATGAGGAAAAGTGCTACTGGCCGACGAGGGTGTATAAGAAAAAAAAATCAATTTTAGTGATGACATTATCTCCATGGTTATATCTGGGAGATTAAATTCTGAAATTTTATTACATCGGTAAATATCCGAATTTTCGGGTAATATAGCCCTTCAAGGGTATAACGATTCAAATTAATTGGTCCCAAGTGCGCCATGTTGTGAACGGGGTTTATGTTTTCACGTTAAAAAGCTGTACTGGAGGTATTTAGTTATATATCTGTTCTTTGGTCCGGAGTTGCATTTCCAGCACACACACCGCAGAAATGGGATTATGTGGCAGCTATATGTGCCCAAATTTAATCAATAATAGAAACGTAATCTTCAAAAGAAAGTACAGGATTTACATCACAATTATAAATGTATCATTTTCAAATTTGTCATGTTTCCGCCACTTTACTGTGGTGCATTTGACACAATGTTATGAACTTAATCCATACCACGTATATGTATATTAGTAATTTGGAAAAACTAAAAAATATTTTATCGTAATTATAAATATTTCTTGATAAGGGCAAGTAGAAGTATTGGCGGTGAAAGTTTTATTAATTAACATGTCATTAAGATATAATGATAATCAATTAAGTTTAATGATGTTGTAATTAAAAATAGAGACTCTCACAGCCAAAATATATAAAAAAATAATTAAGGTATAATTCCCTAAATACCTATTTTTGGCATAGACTTACCAGAAAAGTAAATATAAACATAATTCATACTTAGGCGTAACAAAAGAAGTAGAAAATATATACTTGTTTGAAACATTGAAGAGTTTGTTTTTAATTTAATGACAGACAGTTTTCAAAACCGAATTATTATTGAGAAGTAGGTATTTTACACTATCGAAAAACTAAAAATAGATATAGGAAATTCAGAGCGATTAGATGGTTTTTATTTTCAAAAATTTATATGAAAAAATTTATTGTACGTTATTAATAAGCTTTCATAATATAAAACTGTGAATGATATTTTGAAATATATCATTTTGCCTTTAAATTATAAACAAACCCATCAAAGTGTATAAATTTCTGAATATAAAAATGACCTATATTAGATATCTATTAAAAACACACATATCGCTTGGAGGAATAATAATTTATTTCAAACAAGTACTACATATATTTTACACATTCTTGTGTTACGCCTATATATGCATTAATTTCAACTATTTATTTTTATATGTAGTTTTCTGGAACGTCTATGTCAAAACATATTAATGAAAGTATACCTTAATATTTTTTTATATGTATTAGAGTTGAAAGTGTGTATTTTTAATTATAAGGCCATTAAAGGTAATTCATTATTAGTATATTATAATAACGTCTTAATTAATAAAACGTTCACCTCCAATACTTCTACTAGGGTTTCTAACAAACAGTAAAATAAGAGTATTTAGAACATACAAAACGGACATTTTTGTGAGGAATTAATAGGTATACATTTTTTTTTTCGTCCATCATAAAATCCTGATTATACTAAAATAGTCATTGTAAAGAAGGCTGACCTAATTGTAAGATCACCGATGAAAACATATTTATGTGAGTTATAGTTGAATGATAAATTACTTAAACCAGTCATAAAAATTCAATTTCAAAAACTACTGTTGGCACAGACATCCAAATAGAAAGAACATGCGATAAATTTTACAGTTGGGAATTGTAAGTTTAAAGTTATCGAGAGAGGACTGAAAGTCCCATTTCACATTTTTCGAAATATGACTTGGATCTAGTTATTTTAAGCAGATCCGGTTTCATAATTCTGTCAAAGAAAAATTTTTTAGTAAACTAGAAGAAATCACAATTAATCACATAAATCTAAATCGTCTGGACTGTATAGATTAAAACAACCAGATAATCACATTATGCAAAACACCTCATTGACACTAAACAGAAACTTACATTTAACAACACAATTTAAACAATAGTGGAGGTATTTCATATAAATGACAAAAAAGAAGGACCTGAGTTTTGAAGAAATTTGATATCAAGAAATATCTAAAATATTCTCAGGATATAGTATTGAATAAACAATTAATCTGCTAAGTTTAATTTTTTTTACATTATATTTAGGACCAAATACTTGTTTAATATTAACTAAATTTTTTTAGTAAAAGAAGAATATTACTATTTTAAAAATTTCATAGTAAGTAATCATACTGTACATATTGCTTCGTAATGAAGGGTTGAAATGTTTATGGTATGAAGTTAAATATGCTTATAGAAATATGTAAATCTTATCACTTTTTGAAAATGCCATTTAGTGAAATCTCATTAGAGAAACAGAGTAATATCTTTGAAATACTGTGAACATTCAAGAAAAATATAATTTATCTTTTATATTTAATATTACTAATTATTTCACCGAAATATCGCGTTCATTACTTATCACACAATTAAATTATGATATAATTCCTGAAGTAATTTTAAACGGATTTTTAAATTAAGACTTATTAAGAATAACTAAATGTCGGTAGATTTCGCAACATACGTAAAAGGGACATTCCTTATACAAATTATCTTATCTCTTTTGTACTAATTGTCCCAAATTTGCATACATTTAGCTTAGTCAAAGTAGCAGCTTCTTGCCAAGAATTATAGTTAATGTGTTCCAGGGATATTAACCTAATACTTTCTTTCGTAAAACAAAAAATTTTTATCCACGAGTATTTCACATTCATAAACTAACAATTCCAATACAAAATTATGGAAATATAAGATCAAAGACTACTTTTAGCTATTGGTTTCCAAATATTAATTAGAGTGAAATTATGTTGCAAACTCAATATTTGCTATGAACTAGAATGAAAATTAATTGAAATATTCTGTTTATTAAATAGCATAAATGATATTAGTTGAAATGTCCTTTTGATAACACAATTAAGGAACTGAACACACAGGGTGACGCATTAGTGTGGCAAAACTCGATTAGTCAGATCAGATGGGATTTCAAATTTTTGATCACTGTATCAAATATTTTTAATGCCATAGCATAGAACTTGAAAAGTTTGTATAGAGACATGTAAGGCATTTTTATTGATATTCAACGGTTTGTCTGCTACATACATGTGAATTAAAAAAAAAATTGATTTTCAGGTGGCTCCTTTATTAAACATAATTGACATGAAATTAAAATAAGCTCGATAAGAGGTTTATAAAAATGTAATAATATACGGGGTATTCCATTTAAGAAAACAAAATTTTGAATACTTTTTTTTCGTAACTTTAATAATAGCGAACTAATAGAGCTTTCCAACACTAATGCGTCACCCTGTATACTTTTATTCTTTTAATTTTTTTGTAGTACTATATTTTGTTAATTTTGCCAAAAGTTTAGATTTGTAAATAATTTTTTTCAAATACTTAATGAGTAATCAGTAGCCGAGGAAGCCTACCAAGGAAATATGTAAAGTATTATAAAATTAGAGGGGTTTGTAATTGTTTTTTTGTATCGCATGATTGTTTAGAAGATTTTTTCCTTGTTGTTAATGGTAAGGTGGTTTGAATTGTCCATTACATCATTTGAGCTATTAGAATTTCGTAGATTCCTTATTATTTTTTCTTTTTTAATTTGTTTACTATCGTAATGTTCACATCGTACACAAAATGATGTAGAGATTCTGGTTATTGTCTTGTAAAATATACGTGCTGTGGCACATTTGCTCAAATTTTCATTAAATAATTACGTTACGTCAATGTTTCATTTAAGATTATAATAGGAAGATGTTCCGATAAGAAAAAATTAATACCTGCAGAAAAATATTGAGCTGTACTCCAATATAAGAAGTACATACACCGAGATATTATTAAGATTTTGTTTTTAATTTTTTTTTTATTATCATTGTCATTATCATTAGTTAATTTAATATAAAAATAACTGCAGAAATTCGGGTTTATTTACATCTTGCCAATTAATTACAGTATGTTTTTTAAATTGAGATTTATAGTAGAGAACTAATTTCTAGTCAAATGATGTAAAAATATAGGACGAAAAAGTTGTGCGAAAATGCTGTATAAATGAGATTTTTAAATGGAATACCCCATTATTCAGATTTGTATTTTACGGTAATTAATTTTTATAATATAAGCCTGATTCCACTTCCAAAGGTACCCCGAGCCGTCAACAATAAAATTACAGGCATAACAAATCATTTTAAGCGATTGCAATTGCAGCAAATCTTCTGTGTAGCGAACAAAATAGCTTTTTGTTATTGTCTCTTGCTAAGCTTTTATCTATTAATCTGGATAGAAAGTAGCAGTAAAGCTTTTTATTTTCCTTGATGTATTTCATAGAGAAAAGTTTTGAAGTTTCATCTCCAATTAAATTATTAAGACATAATATATTTCTCTTTTATTTTATTTATTTCAGTTATTTTTGAGGGTACTTATTTGGCATAATTTTATTATTTTGTTCTGTAAATTTCATTTTATTTTATGTGTAATCAAATTTCTAACTTTTACTGGACATCAGTTATTACCTGTAGTTCTGCAGATATATTATTTTTATTATTTCAAAGTTTTTAATCTTCCCATTCAGTTATTGTACCATTGGTTGTCTAATAGTTATTTCAGAGATACTTTTCTTAATATAAGTAAATCAAATGTATCTCGAATTTTAGTGGGATCTGTTGGACAATATGTAGTTTCTGTTATTGCTACTACTTTTAGTCTGAAGGTCCTACTTTTTAAATGGTATATGAACTAATATTAATTTATTCTTTAACATTGTTGTTGCAAAATTCGAAAAATCTTAGGTTAATTAATATGCTACTCTACTATTGGAACCTTTGGTTTGTAGTAACTACATTTTGAATCAGTTAAACACCAAATTAAACCAATGAACTTAATGAGCTAACTATGTTAGCATCATCAGAAATAAACTTTTGTTCATATAACGTAGTTAGCGAAAACTTTGATTTGCTTTTCAAGTGTTTCGAGGCTCAAGTAATATTGCTACTCATTTTAACACTCGATTAATTTTTAACTAATGTTGTGTTATTTTTAAAAGACATGTAGGCTGTCACAATTCCATTTTTAAAAGTTTTAAATTTAATTATTGTGGTTTCTATATCATTTATTATATTATTTAATATAATAAACAGCGTTGATGTTATTTATTCAGGTCATGACTTATTGTATTGTATCGAAATTTTATAAAAACGATGTACGTAGTGGGTCCCATAAAAGATTGTTGACCGACCCTGCTTGGACTAGAATTTATCTGACAAACTGTAATTTCTTTATCCCCAAGATTGTGTCAATAAATCTGGAAAGATTTTGGGTTTAAGACATAAACCCGAAAAAGGTGACAATATAAAACTCGACAAAAAACATTACTCGAGATGGTATCAAAGTGCGAAATGTGTCCTACTATAGAAATGGAAAAAATGAAAGAATGAAAAGTGTCTTCCTATAAGAAGAACGTTTTTATTCGGGGTAAATGTATTTGAAACGGCGCCAGGACACTTCAGGTTGCCTTTGACAACATTTTAAAGCTCTCGAATGTGTTTGTATTATTTACGTTGCATAATTTAAGAAAATAGATATCTCGAGTACATAAAATTTTATGACACATTTTTGAAAGTTGATTTTAGTCGTAAAATGTTAGAGTATATACTTTAAATATAAAATCAAAGTCGTTAAATCTTACTCTAAATAAATGAAATGTATTGGAAGATTGAGAGAACACCAGAAACTAATAAATTCAATACGACTAGCTCCCGAATTACTTCAACTTTATTATTATACAAAGTGGTCCACTCAAAACAATCCTCCCTGATATTTGGCAGTATTCATTAGATTTTAAAATAATGCTGAAACTCGTAGATTTTTATTCCAAAAGGGACATATTTTCATGATACAAACATCTATCATAGGTCAACCCTCTCCCTTCCTCTTCTCCAACCTCTTAATTTTAAATAGGGAATAAACCGTGTTTGGTACACTATTAGAAAGGTATTGCGATGGACTAATCAGCCAAATGATCTAACATGAATTTTCTTACGATATTAACTCTACGTTTGTAAAAAAAGTCTTAATTTAATTAAAGTCTAATACCTCTTAAAATCTAATTGCAACGCCTATGTTTGGCTAATATGTCACATTTTTGCATCATATCAAAAATAACGAACTTTGTAAAGATTTACAAGTTCTTAGTAATACATTTGGTACCTTATATCAGTGGTGCTAATTAATCTAATATGTATTTTTTTATTACGTCCAAAATGGTCTATTCCATTGCTGAACGAGTTGAAATTATTTTCACATTAGCCAAACATAGGCGTTGCGTTTAATTTTTAAGTGGTTATAGATTAAATTAAGACTTTTTTTATAAAGATGTTAATATCGGAAGAAAAGTCAGAAATGATATAAATATTAGAGCTCGTAGAAAAAATTCGTCAAACAAATTATAGCCGACTTCCAAGGCAGTGGATCGGAAGAAGAGGCTTTATTGAATAACCACCAAGAAGCCCTGACGACACTGGATTTATTCTTAGTGGATTACTTAGAGAACAAGATTTAATAGACTGAACCTGCTTCTTTGGAAGAACTAAGACGATGAATAAAGCATGAATACAGTCTAATAACCCTGAAATGCTTCAAAACAATTGTATGAATATCGATGTAGAACATTTGGAACATATAATTCGGTAATTATTACTAATCTGAGTAAACGGTTTAGGGATCATAAATTGTTCTAATTTAATTAATTTACATTACATTTAATGAAGATTACTATTGTTTTTGCAAAATTCGCTTTAATCTATTTTTGAAGTAATGAAAAAATGTGGTACATTAGTATAACATAGGCGTTACGTTTAATTTTTAAGAGGTATTAGACTTTAAATTAAGCCTTTTTTTGCAAATTTGGAGTTCATATCGAAAAAAAAGTTATGGTTGATTAGTCACATGGTATGTTCCCTGTTTAAATTTAAGAGGTTGGAGATGTGAAAGGGAAGAGGTTGACATATGTCAGATGTCTGTATCGTGAAAATGTGCCCCCTTTGGAATAAAAATCGACGTGTTTCAGCATTTTCTAAAAATCTAATGAATACTGCCAAATATCAGGATGGACTATTTTCAGTGACTTATTGTGTATGTATTAAAAACCTATTTTTAGGTAATTTTTTGTGGTAAATATATTCTTGTGTCACTATTCGGTTATCCTGTTCTAACTGATTTTATAAAATATTGTCGTATCTATGCACTCTTTGCATTCAAGTTTCCTTATATGAGTTTCCTCTTCAGTTTCCTTGACACACTTTAACTCGAGTGTGCATGGATGCTCCTTCCAACTATAGTAATTAAAGTATTCCTTCATCCCGCTTCTATTCTTTAATTGAATTTGTTTAAATTTTAAAGAATATATTTTTGGTTTCTTGTAATAATGTTTTTTTAAACTTATTATACCAAACGGAGTATCTCATTAGAAACTATAACTTTGGTTTTTGAAATCTCTTATAATTATGTTTTATTGTTGACCAATTAGGAACTAAATTTTAATTTATTATTATTAAATATATTTTTAGTGTAAATTAACCTAACAAAAAAGTTACAAAAGGTCCAGAATATACCATCATTTCATTTTTGGAAAATATAAAAAATGAATAATTTATCTCAACTCAAAATTAAATTACATTGCCTATCAAAAAATAGGATATAATAATAAATTTATATTCCACATATTTTTTCTGTTTTTCCAATTAACCATGTAAATTTATTAAAACATTAAAAGTAATATCGGAATGATACACAATGAAAAATGGGACAACCATTTTTAATTTAAAATTTGTTACAGATTTTCAATAATTGTGCCCGAAAAAAATTTGTATGTTTTAGTAATGGAAAAAATTAGTTAAATATTTTTTGTGATGTGAAATTTGCAGAAGAAGGTAATCAATCGCGACAGTTGAATACTTGTACCGCTTTAGGTGACAAAATTATAGAAAAAAGATATTTTTATAAATTATTAAACTGAAGAAAATCTTTGTTATGCAATAGATTGTAAACGCCAATATTTTAAAAAATGAACGAGTTTATAGATAACCTTCTAATCGTATTAGGAGGTTTTATAAAGTTGTATAAAGTCGAGTAATCATACTTTACAAAACGGATACCCAATAATTTTCTAGACGCTCAGATTCACGACTTAAGAATCATGCATTTTTTGTTTCCGTCAACAATGTATTCTCACGTGATAAAATCTTCGGGTTTTGTCCCGAACAACAAATAATATTTTACATTTATAATTTTACCATCCAAAGTTTCTTAACATCTAGAGTTTAAAATGTCCCATTATTAATTAAACCAAAATTCTAGGTACATATTTCTTTTTGAATAAATCCCTAATATGAAAGGCTTATTCTGATTTCATTAAATTAGGAAACTGAGCTGTAATAACAACATTTTACAGTTTACAATTAGATTTGAAATGCTTGACTACCTCTATTAAAAAAACAACAATCATTGTTAGACAAAACTGTATTTTTTTGTTCCGCCACGTATTGCTTATTTTTACATCGATCGTTTTGTCAATTTAATCACTTGACAGCGTTTTAACTAATT
Source organism: Hermaeophaga mercurialis (assembly GCA_951812935.1). Classification (NCBI taxonomy): domain Eukaryota; kingdom Metazoa; phylum Arthropoda; class Insecta; order Coleoptera; family Chrysomelidae; genus Hermaeophaga; species Hermaeophaga mercurialis. Next base: position 29,033,351 of record OX638360.1, read on the forward strand.
TGATTAGTTTACCTAAAATATCTAACAGTCGAAAATAAATATGTACACTTATTAAATATTGCTTTGTATAATACAATGTCCAAAATGTGTAATTTTATACATTACATTTTCCAACTAAATTAAATCGAGAATAACATGTAGTTTCCTGTTTAAAATGGATATGGTGAAAAGAGAAAATAAAGCAAAAATGTGAAGAGCGTTGTCAAAAAATTCATTCAATAATAAAAGCTTTAATTGGTTTATCGATCGGCTTTGTAATTATTGCCATACAATTGGGAGAATGTCGACGACGACACCAAAAGCTAAAGAGAAACCTCTGCGTTACAGTTTTGTCAATATTTGTATAGTCAGTTCAAATAATATCGGCTCGCCATAAATAAATCAATCCATGATTTTAGATGAAAACTGAGAAATTCTGACTTCACTCGAATGAAGCAAAACAAATTAAAACTTTTTCATAAATATACGTTTCATTATACTTATGTTCACCTACAACCTCTAAAAATGTGAGATATTTAAAAATTAAAATTTATAAAGATAAAATGTAAATAATTCAATTTTTCCGTTACATTTCTCATTAAAAACCATATTTGACGTGTTTAAAATCTATTTATTTTAAAAAATAAAAATTTATATATAGTGTGACCGTTCTAAATTGGAAACACCCCCATAGTATTTCAAGTTATTAACCGATTTCAACTATTTTTTTTTGAATGTTGTTTATTTGGAGACAAGATTTTAAAGCGTTATTCCTAATTTTAAGACATACTACAATATTTTTTCATAGCCAAAAATCCAGAAATCTTATTCGAGATTTTTTTATCAAAAAAGTGAGTAAGCTATTGGTTTTGGATGGCTCCTAAATAGATGTATTTATTTTTGTATAGTAAGTGTCTTTTTCAAAAAAATTACTATTTATTTTTTGGATAGCTGTTTTTTTTTAAGAAAATGAAGCCCAGAAGCGTGTAATTTTAAAATATTCTTTACCTTTACAGTCCATTTTTCGATAATCGACGCATATTAAATCGTCCAAAACGTTTATTTAATATTAACTTTTAGCATTATTGAGAGGTGAACATCAATATTTTGCTAAAGTGAACAATCTCAGGATAATGTACCTACAGAGATCACCATAATTGTTTCAAATTCAGTTGCGGAAAATTTCTAAAAGTTGTTTGTGTCAATTGGTGTAAAAATACTTTCATCGGTTTAATTTTAATCGGGATATATTAATTTTAGAAAAGCGAAAGCAATAAAAACAGAATCATAAAACGCAACTAGAATTTTTATGCCGAATTCTACTCGAGAAGCACTTTCGAGGAACACAACAGTTTCCGGATCAAATGCTAATCAACTTATAGAAATTCCTGAGGACTTCCAATGTTTAATTCAACTAGGATGAAATTCTCGACAGAGATATATTCGCATCAAGGCTTCTTCCTGGGGATTCTTAGCACGTCTGAATCCCTTAGGAGGGAATTTTGGATGGCCAGTCGGGGACTGACTGGCTGACCGAAGCCGAAGCTCGAAAAATTCTTGAATAGAACCCATTGACGTCCCGCAAGTCATGAATTATTTGCAAGAAACTCAGGAAGATTAAGTTCGTTGGGATTTTGTCGCATTTGTTATAACGGGGATGAATCTGATTTTAAGGACAGACATATTTCTGTCGCAGATTTTGTAAGGAAATAAACAAAGCCACAATCACAAAAAAATAATAAAATAAAAACTGTTTCTCTTTTTTCTTTTTAATAATATTGCGCTCCGGGTTTATTCTAAAAATCATGATAAAAAGGAAAGTGGTGGTTTAAGATGAATTAATACTTTTTTTAACAATTCTTTTTATTTACATTCCAATAAAATAACTGATAAACATTTAATTTTTAATAACTTTAATAAAGATATTGATATTAATATGCAGTTGTAAATCTGTAGTGCAAGGGGGTAAAGTTGTAATCAATAAAATATAATTTTTCAATCTAAATTTAGTTTTTATTTTTATACCAGCTTTTCGATAGCATAAGTTTCTGATATATTTTTTTTTTGTTGATAAGTAAATAGTAAAAAAGTTTATCATGCACCACAGATATTTTGGCAGACACTACATAAGATCTTATTAAAACGAATTTTAAATGAGGATATAAATTAATAACCTATGGATTCCTTTTAAAAATTCGTAATATATAAAATACGTAATTTTTCGGATAACATCATGAAGTAATTTTAGTGAAATTTATTATGAGTGATGATTTTATCTTTCCTCGCAAAAAAAAATCTGGAAATGGAATATATCACAGAGCCAGTGAGCACAATGTTTACTAATAATTCCAATTACATTATTCCATTTAATTTTCCACACAGTTCACATAATTAATTTTTGGGATAATGAGTACACAGTCCACGGAATATTCTAAAATTAGAGAACAACCACAATTCACGACCGACGTACTTGTCTAGGCGAATTGGACTCGATATTTAAAACAATATGTTTTGGTTTTACAATTCGACTAAAAGTTTTATCTCAATAAAAGGAAATTAGAAACTTTGAGTGTAGATATGTAGACTTTGAAGGAAGACATAAATTAACTAAAAATTCCCGAAATTCGAAGTGAGAGAATTTTCCCAGGTGAACTAATTTTAGTAACGTTAAAGGAGTATTTTTTTTTGTTTGTCAGTAGTCAAAGACCCTGGGAAGAAGTTCAGATAGATTAACACTAGAGAAGAAATGCAGAAACTCCACAATGCACTATAACAAAATCACTTTAGCAAGTAAAACACCAATAGAGTCACCAAACCAAGAAATAACATACCAGAAGAAGAAAAAGAAGAACCCGTAGCCAAAATAAACTTACTATACACGAAAGGCACTACAAACAGAGTAGCTGACGTTTTACAAAGACATAGCTTCGAAACCGTATTTTCAACAGACAAAAAAAGAAAACTACTTAAAAATCCGAAGCCCAAAATATCATTAGAAAAGCGAGATTTATTATCAGGAACGTATATTGAACAAACAAATAAAAAGATAAACATCAGGAGGAATGAACACAAAAATGCCGCTCGAAAAGATGAAAAAATTTCATCACTTGCGCAACACCAAAGAAATTGTCAACATTAAATAGACAAGAAACCAAATAATAAGTTGTTGAGATCGAGAAACGACAAAAAATTTTAACATGAAAAGATGACACCTAAATGCTTCTTTCAGCACGGAAATAAATTCTTCTCAAAAAACAAGTAACTAAAATAGAGCCAATAAATATTTCAGCAGTTCAAACCAACGCCTCAGCAACGGCCATATAAAACTCAACTACACCTTTTCTAAACTTTACGTTTTGTGTGTCATCCTCTTTCAATCTATGCATTTCATCATAGCCATTTTGCATTTCTCTATTCTGAACTTCTTTCTACATGTCCCATCATTCAAACTCTTTGAGCTCTAATAAATTATTTCAAGGTAGTCTCTATTTTCTGGATCTGGAATTTAAAATTCTTATTTAGGATTGTTTGTGTGTAAAATCGATTATGATAAGGTACTGTTAATACTTGTTTCGGTGATTTTTTTAAACAGAAGCTCTGCTTTAACCATATAACTTTGCTATATTCTATATGAAAGTTCAAATTAAAAATTCCACAACAGTAAAGCAAGACGATTTTGTAAATCGATTTGTGAAATATATATCGTCCTTTTATATCCACGATAAAATCATTTAGCTTCCACAGATCGTCCAGATGTCACTTTCCGGAAAAGAAAGGCTTGTAAATAACGATTTCTTTAGCTTTAGCGCCAACGGAACAAATTTCGGAAAGGAGAATCCCGGGTCCAAATCTCAACCCTAAAGACATTTGTTCTTAGAAGGAAATTAGAATATTTATGTACGGTTTTCCAGTCAGTTTTTCTACCTTTGAAGTTCTTCAGTTCGTATTTCTTTCAGATAAGGAGACTGCGTAAAATATAGGCGTCGAAAACACGCTTTGAAAAAATTATATTGGGATGTCGTTGGGGCTCCGTGTATAAAACCAATTTGTGATAAATCCAAGCTGATTGAGGTCGTATTGGAGTAATATATAGTCTGATTATATATCTCTTAAAAGTAAAATATAATTTATTTCATAGAATGAACAAATTAATGAAACGTTTCATTTTTAAATATATTTTGCCATGAAAGAGATTCACATTTTATTATTGTTTCTCTTATTTTTGATTGACGTTTCGTTACTTACATAAGTAGATAATGTACTTGTATTGAGAATTATATTACAGTTTCTATCGTTATTATAAACTACTGGAAAGGTTAAGGAATTTTCGTGGCCTTCTAATTGTAGCGGGAAACAAATATTTAATAGAATATTACTAACTATATACATTCTTGGAAAAAATTATCTTTTTCAATTATTTTTTAACATTAATACATTGTTTTTGTTGCAGATGATCCCCATGTTATATCTTACTCAGCAACGCAAGAATTTGTAAGACTTAAGTTTTACCATGAACCAACGATTCATATGTGTGATTTGTGAAATTTACACCCATATTTTCAATCTGCGGGAACTGGAAACATGAATTTTTTCGTGGACATGGAGAAATGGCCTTTTGTAATTGTTATTTTATCCGTGTGTATTTTTGATGTCTTTATTTATGCACAAGGTAAGTTATATTAAACAAAATATATAATTTGCATATAAAAAGAGATATGGATTTTTTTTAATTATGGGAAACTACCTTCAGCAATATTCGTACTTATTAAGTATCTTTCTATGCAATACACAAAAACAATAAAATAAAATTAGTAGGACATACTCGAGACACATATATCAATTTATATTTTCCAACATGTCTGTCATAAATATTGATAATATTAAACTCAAAAGAATTTGTAAATCTGTAAAGTCAGTAAAATTTTTGTAGGATCCTTGTTATATAAATACGGATCAAGATAATTTTTAATTCGCCTACTATTAAACAAAAAAAAATTGAATGGTGTCAAGGATAAAAAGAACCTAGAGATAAATAAATAAACAAATTATTAGGATCAGTTGTGATATATCTGCAAAGTATGAGGAGCTGTTCCTCCATCCATACATAAGTAAGATTAATTTTCTCATTTTTTTAAATCAAAGAATTAGAGTCGATTTACCATCGGAAAGGGAAAAGCCGTGATTACTGCAACAACATTTTTCATCTAAATTCAGATAAAATTGTTGTTTCCCTCATTTCTGGAGGCAAATTAATTTTCCAATTTCTGAGGAGGCGGCGCATTACCGCAATGGAGGCTAGTGTGTTCACATATTAGTAAAAAAACGGTATTTATTTACAATCATAAATTTCATAAACGCATTTAGAATTTTTTTTTTGACAAAGACTATATGCCGTAACTTCGTCGTAATTTCTTTCATTGTAATTTCATATTAAATTAAACTACAGGATGATCAACTTATACTCCAAAGTTTGATATCTCCGTTATCTTAAGAAATAGGAAAGGATGTTTTAAATAAAAGTTCTAGTCAAGCTTCATATTTTAAAATTATTTCGTAATATACAGGGTATGTCACAAGGTTACAGTATATCAAAGTTATGTTTTTTTAAATAGAATATCCCGTATATTCATACATTTTTATAAATTAGTTGCCGAGCTAATTTCAACAATGTATCATACTGTATGTCTATTATGTTAAATAAAGGATCTACAGCCATCTGAAAATCCCCTTTTTTTGAATTTAGATGTCTGTAATCAATAAAACCGGTTTACCTCTCCCTACCCTAAATTGTCTAGTTCTATAGTATGGCATAAAAGATTATTTGATATAGAGTGATTAAAAATCAGGTGGGATTTGAAATTTTAAAATTATATATGGGAATAGACAAAACTACTATGTACTATTAACTTTAATGTAAGTAGTCTAGGAATAAACGAATAATTCATTAAAATAATGATATTAGATATAGAATGTCCACAAATACCCTTCAAAAATAAAACTGTAAATTCTAAAGCTCAGTATGCTCTGTTTTTAGAAACAAAATCTCTACATTTTCTCAAAAACAAAAACCTCTTTATTTCTCCTTCTTTAAAATTTACTATTTTCTTGAGAATTCCACTAAATTAATGATACATTTTTTTTATTATTATTGATCTCTACTACTTTCTTTAAATTCGTCTATATATTTTGCCTACAAAGTATCATCATTTGTCTATGGTAGTAATTATAATTTTTATTTTCCTTTAACGACTTTTTTCAAACTTCAGTTTGTCAGAACAACTTACACAAATTTGATAGTATTTTGTTCATTATTCTATTTATTCAATTCCCTAATATGATTTTGTAACTATTGCTGCTATTAATTTGAACTAACAATGTTCCTTTAACAGGGAGTAACATAAATGGCACACAATATATAATGATTCTATTATAATATGATGACAGTGTGAAAGTAAATGGTAGTAATTTTCGTCATTTATCTCTTCCAGCCGAAAGGAGAACTGCCCTAAATTACGTGAATATATATCTATATATCTTGCTTCGTAATGTACGTATTTCAGTTTGATGCATACTCATGAACGTCGTTCTTATTTCTGTTTATTTTGAGAAATATATATATTTCGAATTACATTCTCAAATCAGACTTTAGTTTTTATAATTTTTTTTTGTTTATTTCCTCACTTAAACCTAACATAGGTTATTGAGGATACTTTATTTAATTAAGTAAGTTACAATATTTAAAAATAATAAGCAATAAACATAATTAACTAACAAACATTAAGCATCGAATATGTGGACGATAATGATTAAAAATTAAACAATATTAATTGGTTATATCCAGATGAGTAATTTACAATTTACTAGAAATTTTATTATATTGTCTATATTCTTGGGGCAAAAGATTTCAACTAAGCTGTTGGTAAAAATAGTCTGTTGTCTTTTTACAAAATATAAAGGACACGGCAGTAGGATATGTTTGACGGTTGGACTTCACAAACTTCACATGTAGTAGCGTTTTGCTTGTTTAAAACATATTGATGGGTTATACGAATGTGTCCACTTCTTAGCCTGGATATGATTACCTGATATTTTCTTTTAACGGCTTTATATTTCATGAGATCGATATTACGATTTATTTGTTTTAATTTATTATTTATGCAGCTTCCCACCATGCTATCCATTTAATATTAACTAAGTGCTTCATTTCATTAAATATTTCTTTGTGGTGAACTTGATTTATAAAAACAGACTGGTGATTATCATGTGCTCGGCGGGCAATGTAGTCTGTTCTTCGTTTTCCGGGATTCCACAATGAGATGGACACCAAATGATAACTATTCTTTTTTGTTGTTCTTGAAGATGGAACAGTTCGCATTTAATTTTTATTAGGAGATAATTTTGTGGATAAAGTTGATTATTTCCTTTGGTCACACTAAGGGAGTCTGTAATTAAAACAGTGTTTCAAACAGCTTCTGTCGGCATCGAGAGAGCTTGAAGAAATGCGGAGAGTGCCCCCATTATAAATACTGCAAGAGGCTGGTAGTGTATAGCTGGCAGCATTACCATTCATTGGTACAACTTCCATTCCGACACTATTGGAATTTCTAGAAGCATTATTGTAGATACAATTATATGCGTGATGCTTAGACTATATAAATAGAAAATGTTGTATAAATATGTGGGTTGTTTCAGTTTTAGGGTATTGGAGAAGATCAGTGTTGCATAAAGGAATATTTATAATCCAGGGATGTGGGATATTTTTTAATTGAATATGTGCGGTTAAAATCTACGAGGTTTTGAATGAGGTACGTTTAGAAAATGGATGAAGTTGTAGTGGTTGGAAGTGATGGACGTGTTTTGGCACGTAGGATTTTTCTTGTTCTCTGTTATTCTCGCTGCATATGTTAGACTCAAGTAATCTCTTCGGATATTGAGTGGAGGTTCACCAGACTCGACATAAAGGCTTTCAGTAGGAGATATTCTGATGGCTCCCGCTGCGATCCTTAGAGCTATATTTTTTATTGGGTTCAGATATTTAAATATGGACTTTTTTGCATTACAATAAACTATTGATCAATAATGTAACTTTGACCTGATGGTTGCTCTATAGATATGCATTAAAAATATGAAATCAGCGCTCCTTGTTTGATTTGCTAATGTTTTCATTACATTTAATCAAATTAAGTATTCCCTTTTATGATTTTGAATATGCGAGTGCCATAGAAGTTTAGAATCGAAGATAAGACCCAGAAACTTGATTTCGTTTACAAATTCACGAAGTTGATTATTCATAGTCATTACGGTTTTGAGTAAAGACTATACATGTGGTTTTTGCCGTCGAGAATTGTAAACCCTTTTGTCGGGACCAGTTTTCATTTAATTGTACTGACTTTTGTAGAATATTCTATGTTTTTTCGTATTGTATAGATAGCGACGTTGTCGGCGTAAAGCCTAGATTTTATTGGAGATTTTATATATATATATATATACTTGAAAGAGAAAATCAAAAATTAAAAGAAGAAGTTGAAGGATTGGAAAAAGAAAATAAACAAAACAGCATAGTAATATTTGGATTAAAAAATATACAAGCAAATCTTAAACCTGAGAATATTTGTTCAAGCATTAAAACGCTTGTCGACGTAGACATTATTCCAAGTGATATAAACTTGTTCCATACATTGGGAAAAGAAACCGATAGTCCGCTGAAGGTTGATTTTGTTTGTTCTTGGAAAAAAAGAGAAATCCTGAAAAACTGTTATAAGCTGAAGGGTAAGAATATTACAATCGCTCATGACCTTACACAAGAACAACGAGAAGAATCAAAAATACTAAGGAAGCATCTATTACTGGCCAAACAAGATAAACAAAAAAACTGTTTTATTAAACAAAATAAACTATTTGTAGACGGGAAAACTTATTACGCAAAAGATCTCTTAGAATTAAAGGAACAAGGTAACAGCTCAGAAGAAGAAAGTAAGAGTGCCCCATCTACTTCATCACAAAAACCCCGCTCCAGTGAACCAACAGATAAAACTAACAAGAATAATCCACAAACTTTAAAAACCATTACCAATACAAATAAACCGGTTACAAGGAATCAGTTAACTCTGACTAATAGACTCTGGTAAATAGATCCAGAGTAAAGTAATATAAAGTAATATAATCTATATATACTTTATTTAATATTTAAAAAAAACATTATTACTTGTACTACAAATATTAACCGATATTACTACATTTATTTTATCTTTTTAATAACTCTTCCTTTTACTCATTATTTATAGGTAGATAATTTTGTATAGAATAATTGTGCACAAAAATGGATCCTTACATTAGGGATTTGAATCATGAACCTTTCAATACAATAAAATTAAATTCACCAAATAATATTAGAAATTTCTATAATAATCTAAACGGTCATAAATTCAGCATTTTTCACCAAAATATATGCAGTATAAATAAAAACTTAGATATATTGAAAATATTTTTACACCAACTTTCATTTTCTTACGATTGCATAGTTCTGAGTGAAACCTTCTATGTGCATGACTATAGTTTATTTCAGCTAGAAAATTATGACCTATTATATAGCGAAGGTAATATAAACAAAAATGATGGAGTTATAGTCTTTATTAAAAATAAATTTAAATATTCATATAATGTAATATCTATAGGGATGTGTCGTGCCATACAAATAAAATTAAAAATTAAAAATAATAATCAAATTGCAATAACTTCAATATATAAACCACCGCCAGTAAATGAGGAAGAATTCCTTGGTCATCTTGAGATTTATCTTAAACAAATAAATAAATTAAAAATCACTGAGCATATTTTAATTGGAGATATTAATATTAATTTAAAAATGATTAGTGACACTGTTTCCAATTATTTAAATATAATGGAAGAATACGGTTTTTGCTCTTTAATAAATAGATCTACAAGAGTTTGCGGTATATCGAAAAGTTGCATCGATCACATTTTTTATAGATGCAACAATAAAAATACAAATAACTGCATAGCATCTGTACGTGACACTTTTATAACGGACCATAGGGCGATTTTTGCATTTATTCCACTGTTTCCAGAATTAAAATCCAAAAATGAGCACATTATAAAACGCATAAACTACAACAAACTTAGAAAAGACTTACACAAACATGACTGGGCACATTGCAAAAACATCGACGACGTAGATCAAAAAGCAACGTATATATTAAAAATTTATACACTGAAGCAAACACACATATGTCAAAAATAGACCGAACTAGCCTTAAAAGAAAACAGTGGATTACCAAAGGTATAATAAACTCTATTAATAAAAGAAATAAACTTTATAAAGAATATAATAAAGACCGTGATAATGATTTTAAAAAACGTGAGTACTTAAATTACCGCACAATAGTTGACAAAACTATTAAGGCGGCAAAACTGAATTTCTACGAGATACAGATAACAGAAAATAGAAATAGTTCCAAACACTTATGGAGTCTCATAAAAGGCTGCGATAATAACCATAATAAAGAAAAAATAGAAGAGATACTTAACGAAGAAGGAACCTCACTTAAGGATCCACCGAAGATAGCACAAGGGTTCAATGACTTTTTCTCAAGTGTTGGAGAAAGGTTAGCAGGCAAAATAATTAAGCCAGATAATCCTTCCTTTAGAAAGGATCGACTAGATGTGAATGCAATATTCTTTTTAACACCTGTAACAGAGACAGAGGTGATGAGCATTATAATGACATTGAAAAACAAAAAAGCACCAGGTATTGATAACATAAATCCGAAGTTATTAAAGAAACTGCTGAAATAATTGCACCTCATTTATCAGATTTGATAAATTCCATTTTTGAATCAGGAAAGTGCCCAATAGAATTTAAAAAGGCCATTATTACTCCAATACACAAAAAGGGAGATAAGAAATGTCTATCAAACTATAGACCAATCTCATTAATTTCAACAATTGCGAAAATTTTCGAAAAATCACTGAAAACCAGATTAACAACATACCTAAATAAATATAATATCTTATCGAAATCTCAATTTGGGTTTCGGGAGAGTCTTTCGACGAGTGATGCTATAATTACCTTGGTAAATCAAATCTATGATTCAATAGACATAGCAAAGCCTTCTATGTGCGTGTTCCTAGATCTTGCCAAGGTCTTTGACACTGTATCTCACAGTCAGCTGTTGGAGACCTTGGAGGATATAGGAATTCGCGGATTGCCTCTAAACCTGTTTAAAAGTTACTTAACCGACAGAGAACAAGCTGTTAGAATAGAAACTTGCCTTAGCAAATGTAATACAGTTAATTATGGAGTGCCCCAGGGTACAGTCTTAGGACCAATTCTATTTTCTATATATATTAATAACTTGTTCTCCTTAAAGACTAAAGGAAATATCATTGACTTTGCTGATGATACGGCAATATTCTACCAAGGTAATTCATGGCAAGAGCTAAGGAAAGTAATAGAGGAAGATTTTAGCATTATTTCTGAATGGTTTGACTGTAAACAGCTAACAATTAATTATGATAAAACTTTCTTTGTTCCCTTCTGTAGCTACAAAAATACGTTACCACAATTTTCCGAGCTGCAAATAGGTAAAGCAGGAAACAAAACAATAAATTTAAAAAACAATGTTAAATACCTAGGCGTAACTATTGATTCCCACCTTAAATGGGACATACATATAAATAGTATCACAAATAATTTAAGGCCACTATTATATAAGATAAAATACATGAAAACTATCTTAAAACCAACACACCTTAAAATAATTTATCATTCACTTGTAGAATCCAGAATTAATTACGCTATTTTATCCTGGGGCTCTGCTTTAAAAACTCATCTAAAAAATTAGAAGTAATACAAAAAAGATTCTTGAAAATAATTTATAATAAAAATAATACTTACCCGTCTGATTCCCTATTTAAAGAAACGTCACTATTGGATATTAGGCAAGCATATTTTTTCAATGTCATTATATATATTTATAAAAATAAATCTATAACTCAAGCAATCAATCATAATTACAATACCCGGTATAAACTTGAAGATAATACACAAATTGCCATAAAAAACAAGACCATTGGATAAAGATCATTAACTTTCTTAAGCAGTGTAATCTACAATTTTTTACCAGGGACATATAAAATGTACTTATCATCAATTATTTCAATAGGTCTTATCAAATCATTTATTAAAAAATTTGTTTTAAATATTGAAAGGACTATTATTCATTCTCTAATTGAAAGAAACTAAAATTAAATAAAGAAAAAGCCAAATTTGTATTATAAGTTTGTAAAGATTCTTTAATGAAGATTAGAGTTAAAGAAATTTATATTAGAAATGTTTTTAAAAAAAAGAATTTCATAACTAACCTTGCCGTCAAGTTTTACATAATTTTTTTGTCCTGATGATGGCATTGTATTGCCGAAAGCGCTCGACTTTTTGACTTGAGAAAGATATAAATTTCTTTAACTCTAATCTTCATTAAAGAATCTTTACACACTTATAATACAAATTTGGCTTTTTTTTTCACCACAAAGTGTGTACGCACCAACACGTAACTTTTGTTACTCTTCATTTAAAATTAAATAGTTTTAAACGTACAATTATTAAATAATGTCAAACATATTAAACTCTTTATCATTCAAATATAATTAAAGTTATAAAAAAATAGTTTATATGGGAAAGTATGTAGTTGTATTTAAACTGTGGAACGAGTAGACTCGCGCGCAACCTCTATAGGTCATAAGCGAGTTGTACGGTGGTCCATGTTTATTCATATACTTAGTACCTATTTTGTTAAAATGTTTCCGTAAATTTAATATGTTTTACTCAACTTTGTATACTTTTTATTGTAAAATTTTTTGAATAAACATTGTTATTATTATTATTATTATTATTATGTCTGAAGAAACACCATTTATGCTTATTTTATAACTTCTATTATATAAGAAGTTTTTAATAAACATTAACATATTACCATTTATTCTCAACGAAATTAATTTTTGACGGGGTCATATCTCCATGCTGCATCGTAGGCATTTTTGTTGTCGAAAAATATTGCTTTTTTTTGTTCAACATTTTTGATCTCAAAGTCTAGGTTTATCAGGTTGTCAAGTGTCGATCTATTCTTTCTAAAGCCACTTTGTTGTGATATAATAAGATTGTTTTGTTCAAGGAAAAATGTCAGTCGGGAGATAAGATATTTTTTCAAGTATCTTACACTTTTCACAAATTAAAGATATTGGCCTTTTCCACTTTGGGTCGATTTTCTTTTCAAAATTGGTATTATAATGGGTTCGGGCCAGCTTGATGGAAAGCCATCCGGTTTGGGACTAGATTTTTTTGTTTCAGTTAGGACATTTAATAATTCTGTTAATGAGATAGTAAATTTTAGAAGTATATAAATAAATACCTAAGCTAAAAAATTGTAAAAGAGTACACTACTTTAAATATACAAAGTGGACCAAAATACTCGAAACGGCCAATTATCTCGTAAATTGCTAGTCCGAATTCTACAAAATTTGGAATTTTGAGATAAGGAGCTTTCAGATTACTGTGATATTATTAGCCATTTTGGTTTTTTAAATAGGTCACCCTGTATATTCAGTCATTTTTGGAATCTTCTCTTCAATACGAGTTCAACCATATGTAACACTTATGATTTTATGTAGTCTAAATTTTGTAGAATTTGGACTAGCAATTTACGAGATAATAGGCCGTATCCAGACTTTTGGTCTACTCTGCCAAATTTAAAATATAAATAAAAGAAACTTAAATGTAAATCATATGACAAGTAAATTAAAATAAGCTATTTCTCCCTGTGCTTCTGCCTAAAAGAAATATGTACATAAATAACGAGAATCGGTATTAAATAAATTCAGTAACTTGTTTTTATTGACAAATCCATTTGTTCTCATAAATCTTTAAATTTATCCCCTGGTATCTGTTGCGGAAGGTAAGATTAGGATGCATTAAAAGTATAAAAAAGTTCAGAGAAAATATTGTTTTAGGAAAATCTTTTTGAAACTGGAAAATAAATCTGGCGATTATTCGTGTAAAATTTCAAAGTCGGCGAATTTATTGATTGGTTGGTGAAATAAGAAATTGGAAACATAGAAATCGGTAGCAAAAAAATTATAGAGTGAAACGAATTAAGTCGGTTGTAAATATTTCTTTATAATTATTATTAAAATTGTTCGTTTTCTAAAGATTCGCTGTTTCTTTAAAGTAGTGCCTAATAATGATAACTATTATTTTGTGAAACTTTGGCTTATGTAGCAAATAAGCTTTTGAAAATCCAGTTTTCTCTAGACATATAAAATAAATAGGTTATACAAGTAGATATTGTAAAGTCATTAAATTTGATATATTTGCATATTTATAAAACATACATCAATAGCTGAATGATTTCTGAAAAGCATCCAGGGATTTTTGTTTTTATTTTCTCTTTGAACATGTCTCCGTTATTTTCCAATCGAGTAAACAGTTCTCTGATCGACTATGATGTAAATTTCAAGCCCTTTAACCTCAGTACAGCAAATATTTATGACAGCACGTCACCAGTGTCGAAATAAAAGCTTTTAGGTGAAGTTTTCCTATGAAAGCAGGAAGCTTTACTAAATTTTTATATTATACTTTTTAAAAATGCAAACCCGAACACAGTATTTAATAGTCGAAGAGCTGTGTGACAAAAAAGTTGAAGTTTTATAGAATAAGTTAAAAATTTTCATCATTTTTATCCTTAAATTCCAGTTAAAAATATATTTATATTAACAATACATTTACTTAAATTAGAAAAACTAGTATTTTTTAAATCAATGGATTGATTTGCTTTATTAATTTAAGTAAATAAAAAATTAACGAGTTTTCAGAGACCCAAATACTAGTTATAATTGTCGAGTATAAAATAACTATTCTTCAGTATTAAAGTTATTTTTAATATATAGTTTAATATCACATACATACGTGCTTTAGATCTTTTTTTAGAATTTCGTGAAAAAATTTAGTAATTAAAATTGAAATTAAAGATTATAAACAATTGATGTAAACTTGAAAAATAAATAAATTTAAACAAATAATGAGTAAATAAATAAAAAAATTCCAGGGTCACTTCAGGATAATAAATTAGCTTAAAATGATGTAATACAAACAGCTGATTAAAGATTAATTTAAATGTACCAAATCCGTCACCCAACCATCAATAAATGTTTATTAGTTCAGTAAACAATTCTCAAATATATAGTCAATTAAAGACCAATTATTGTCTATTTGAATGCTTTTAAATACCTGCAAAAAAATAATTAGATAAGTATTCTCCCTTCCTCAAAGCCTCAAGGTCTAATTAGTGGTAAATCCTTTTAAGAATAGACGAATCACAAATGACTGGTGTTGTTGTACTACTTGATGCTAGGAAAAAATTGATAAATGCATCACAAAATCAAAATCCATAAGTAAACACAGGAGTTTTTATACAGTTTCACTTGATCAAATTTGAGGATATGTTATATAAGATAATAAAAATTCCTTTCCATTAATCTAAAAAGTCAGATATTTAACAAAAAACGATGTGGCCTGTACGATGTTCAAAATGGAAGAAAGAGAGTAAAAATTATGATATATTTTAAATACATTTTCAAATACCTTGGATATTTATATAAAACATGTTTCACATTTAATAATTAAATAATATAAAATCTTTATACTTTATTCTTTGATCTAAAATGTACAATATTTTAAATTAATTAATAATTCTTAAATTTGATGTAGATATGTTGCATACTTTATATTGTAATTTTTAGTATTTTCATAAAATTTGCTAATAATTATAATTATATCAGCATTTTTATTTTATAAAGTATTTAATTTTATAATTTTAATATCAAATTTGTTTCAAGAAAAATTTATATACAATATGAAACTAATATCCTTATACGATGTCATATTTACTATTTAATTTTTAAATTTATTAAAGACGAATTTCAAAAGTTAACATGTCATATGTCATATGAACTTACTAGGTAAGATTTATAACCAAATTACTATTAATTTCATTTATCTGAACTTATGAACTTGTAGATGCTGTAGGTTTTGAAAAATATTTTAAATTTGTTTCAATTTATGAAAAACTCAGATGGAATTTTAATTTGTCTCATAATAATTTAGAAACCTTATTTAGTACTAAGTAACATTAACATATTTTCTAAAATTTAATCACACAAATTCCTTTATATCAGCCAATATTAAGAACCTATTTTAGTAAAAAAATATCATTACTTCTCTTTAATCTTCTTCTAAATACTCAGTCAATCCATTCGTTATTGGATTCTCGACATATCAATTAAATTCACACGGAACGTATGCCAATCCCATTTGTTCGCAAATGGAATAAAAACGTTTTTTAATTTCCTTAAACCACATCTAAGGCTTCAATGTGCGTCCAACAAAAGACCAGCGCTGGTAGCAGGAAGAGCAAACGCAAACAGAGGAACGATGCATTAACAATTGAAACCGATAAAAAGGGTAAATCGATTTTGGAAGTAGACGGAATAGGCCAGTATCACTGAAATTAAAATTGAAATATATATGGATGTCTACCGAAAAGTAAGATAGTCTAGGAATTTGAAAGTATATAAATGTATTTATTTTGATTACCAATTAAACTAAATAATGATACATCTTTTAGACAACACAAAAACTGTGTCCATGAAGAAATATTCGGTGTGATGATAAAGTTTGAAATCAATAGTGCAGCGTATTTTAGAAAAATTAAGCAAAATGTAAGTTGTAACGTCTTTAGTTTTTGCGGGGTGGCGTCATAGTTATTTTTTTTTTAGCATTAACCCCAATTTTTTCTCTGGTTTTTGATCGAGAGACTTCCTTCCCACTTGAATGATGATATAAAAAAATAATATTTAGCATACTTTTTCGGAGCGATGAATAGGATGAAGAGGATCAGTGAAATAGCCACCGCGTTCTCCAGATCTAACACCCCTAGATTTTTTTATGAGGCTATTTGAAATTAAGCGTTTATTTCGATATACCTGCCAATTTGGAAGATTTGTACCAAAGAATATGCGTCCGGTAGTTGAAGGATTACAGAACATTTAAGGTGAACGTTGTTCTAAATCGTAGAATATTTGTTTTTTCTGTTAAATTTTATGTGGTGGTTTTGCCAAAAATAAAATTTGAATTTTTGCTGAAAAACATAACACAATTGTTATGCACGATATTAATTTTTTTATATCAAAAACCAGAGAAAGAATTGAGCGTTGCCATTGAAAAAAATTGATTGTGACGTTACCCAGCAAAAACTAAAGATGTTACTACTTAAATTTTGGTTGTTAGCTGAGTCGTTTAACAAAATAAAACTGACCTATTCGAGGAATTATCTTACACATGT
Source organism: Hermaeophaga mercurialis (assembly GCA_951812935.1). NCBI lineage: Eukaryota > Metazoa > Arthropoda > Insecta > Coleoptera > Chrysomelidae > Hermaeophaga > Hermaeophaga mercurialis. The sequence continues at coordinate 29,050,744 of OX638360.1, forward strand.
TGCATAGTTGAGTTAAAAGGCGGGGTTCCAAATTTTATCATCATATATGATTTGGTCTTTTCCATGAAATAAATGTACGTTCTGACACAATATCAGCTCTATAACTTGCAGTTATTTTTTTCAAGAGAGTTTGCTGACATCCTGTATATGGAGCCAAAAGTTTTCTACCAAACATTTTGATATGGGTATTAACAGTTATTATTTTTAAATGTTATGGAAGTGTACAGTAAAAAAACATTAAAGTTTTATTTATACCACAAGTATATGGTGTAATGGTGTATAAATGCTGTATTGGTGGAGATTAAAAATATGGTGGATACTTATAAATATGGCCAACAGATAAATTTGTTGGACAATTAAAAATTTGGTGGTTGAAGAAAGTCATACAATAAATTTAAATATTTGATAGAATAATTAATATGCTTCAAAAAATACATAAAGGTAATCGAAAAAATACTCATTAAACTCGTAGAATTGGAAATGGAAGTGGAATAAATGGCATTCAGACGAACGATAACATACACTTTCGAAAAAAAAAAAATAAAGAGAAGAGCTTCAGCTGAGAGAAACTCATCTTAGAAATTATTGATTCAAAAGCAACTATTGACTCGATAAAAAGGAAAGTAATATGGAAATGTTTGAAGAAAATGAAAGCTTCAAAATTACTAATTCAAGTAATTGAAGGCGTCTACAAAACAGTAAAAGGAAAACCTTAAATAGCTTGAGAAAAATCGGATGAATTTGAATAAAAAAAGGATTCAAATAAAGTGATAGAGTATGCCCAATGTTATTTATATTAGTAAAGAATTCCAAATCGAGAACTTACCATGTAAAGACGATAATAGGAAACCACAAAATGCAACTGCCTTCTTTCTTGTGAAGTCATATCTTAGTGAAAATTATCAATAGTTGTGTATGCAAATGAATCATCAAATCTAAAAAAAATAGATGTGGTGTTCCGCAAGGAAGTATTTTAGGGCCCTTGCCATTTAAGATTTTTACTATAAACATAAGGAAATGCTTGAAATTCTGTATTGCCCATCAATTTGCAGATGACGTTCAAATATCATACTCATTTAAGATGAATTCTTTGAAAACAAATTCGATTCTTTTTGGTCCTGAAAATAAAAAACTTGCTACATCTGATAACCAAAAACTCAACTTAATTTTTGCTCACAAATTCGCACCCATAATCAAAACTTGAAAAAGAAAACTCTCCTTACCATTTCAAAGTATCGGAAAGAACTATTTTAATAATGCTTTTCTTAGCAAGTACCATCTTTTATTAATAAATATTGTATATTTGAATTGGCCTCTTCAATTTATACTATCAAAAAATATTTAACCGAAGAAACGAATAATGAGCAAAATTAAATTAAATTGGTGCAAACGATCATGAGCATTGAACCAAGTACATTAAGAAGAAAAATACATGACACAAGAAATAGCGTAAAGAAGAGGACAGGTATGTTGCGTAATAATGGATGCAGCAAATAACAGAAGTTGGTATGAGAAATGAAAAGACATTGGAAGAGATGAAGATGATGGCAGGGAGTAAACAATGATAAAAAGATGGATAGAAAGAAACGATTGACTAACCCAAGTACGACACCTAAAAAGGTACAAGGAACGGAAGAAAGAAAGAATGGTAGAGAAATATAAATTTGATGGACATTTAGAAATTTGGTCGGCAATTAAATTACGATTAGGATTAAAAATATGGTGGAAAATTCTGATCTCGGTAGCGTCGAGATTGTTGGTGGTAACACAGGACACATGTAAAGTTAGTAATCTTGTTTGATTCGAAATTCATATATTATATAAAATTAACATCGATATTTTTTTTTGTATTGCAGTAATATTGCATTTTTTTGAACATTCAAATGCCCGGAATAACGGTTATTTAATGTACTAGATTTTAATACTATTGGCTAAATTGCCATATTTAATATCCTTATATAAGTCCATGGTGAAGAATTAAAAAGATAACGAGCATAATTTTGTGGAGAATTAAAAATTTGATGGAGACATTAATATTTATATTATGAACAATGTGATCATTTAAAATGATTTTGGAGAATAAAATAACCTAAAATATGGTGGCAAATTTAAAATTTGGTGTATTAATTTTGTGGTCTAAAAATTTGGTGAAAGAATTATGATTAAAAATATGATTAGTTGAAACGATATTGGAAAATATAAATAAGGAGAAAAATATATGTGGCTGATATTTAAAATTTTTTTGGAGAAATAAAAATATTGTTGGAGTATTATTAATACAGTTGTAAATTAAACATCTACTGGAGAAAACAAATCGTCAAATTATTATTTGCAACCCTTATTTTCCATATTGTTATTATTATATTAGCATTTCAACAAACACTGTTTTTAACTTGCTGCATCTGGCCTAAAATAGATATAGAAGCTTTAAGAAGCAATATCATCAAGAATCTGACCATGCACAATCAAGAAATTCTTTCATTAGTTTCGGATTGGTGAAAGGATTTACCCGGCTATTAAACTTGAATGGTTATTTTTTGTGATGGAAAAATAAATCTTTCACATTATCTATTATAACAAAAGCTCTATTATAAGTAGAATTTATTGCCTTATAAAAAGGAAATAAATTGTAATTAATTCACTTTGAAAGATGAACTTATTTACTAGCAAAAATAATAATATTTTATTTTTCTCAAATGGTATTTCAGTTATTTAATTACTAAGAGGGTATAATATACATAGTTAATGTAAGAAATAATTTAAAAGAAAATTATAATCCATGTTTAAATTATAAAACTAATAAAATTTCTACAACTGGAAATTTCGTTTTATACGTCAATTCCAATCTCAAAAATAAAATATTTTTATCAAATTTAATTTGAAGCACAAAAAAAACAAAAATATCTACATTTTTAAATTCTCTAAGTACCATTATTTTTTTATCAAACTAGGAACCACTCCTAATAAATTTTAATAAACATTGCTAGCTTAATTTAACTTTTGTTAATTTTTTGTTTGGTAATAGTTTTTAAAATTACATATTATTTTTTGTTTGACTATTCAAGTAATTGATATGTTTGAAAAAATAAATATTTAATGTATATAAACAATTCGCTATTTTTTGCAAAGAAATAATTTTCTGCCTTAATCCTTCATTAACAATTAGTACTGCAAAGTACTTTCTAATATCTTGGATATCTCAAGATAATATGAATGAAATTATATACAAAGATCAAATCAAATGTTGTGTATAATTAAACTGAAGTTTAAAAATAATTTGATTTGGAAAATAAATTTGAATAATTGTTAATAAATTTTTGGTAGTTATTAAAAAATTGCTAATTATTTTTGTGAACTTAAAAGTACCGCCAAAACGGTTTTCAATTTAAGTTCTCTAGTATTACTTTTTTATATTATTATTTATTGTTCTTTTATTTATCATGATATTTAACAACAATATTCTACATTATTTTTAGGTAACACGTAAAGGCAAGATTAAGCTCATATATATCTAGAGTTTACTTTATTAATTATAGTTAGACTCTCGTGAAAACAGTCGACCACTCTTTATTAAATTAACACGAGAAGCTGAATTTTATTCTGCTTCATAATTAATATTTATTTTAAAATATTTCTCTCGGTTAATATTAGATTTTTCGGTTTAATTTAATTTATGATTAATTAAAGCTCTTTCCCCGTTGTTGTTTTCGTCTTCCGCTCTTGTAAATAAAGATATGAATTTATGAATGGTTTAAGGAATCTTCATAAAACCAAACCACTTTACGTACTATTTTTAGAACATCAGTTATTATATTTGAAAGTCTATTTAAAATAAAAATACTTAAAAAATTATTTTATAATCTATTAAAGAACAAAAACTTATTTTTCAAAAGTATTCTTTTGTTTTGGTTAATTGCTTTCTATACTTTGGACCAGCAATTTTTTTCAATTTTCATTTTCTTCTAAATATTGTCTTGATAACTACCTACTGAGTAATTTCAAAAAACACTAATTAAGAAATGCATATTAAATGAAGTTGAACAATGTCTGTGAATGTATTTTAATGTAAACTCTGGTAATGAGAATTTTGGTTTTATTTATTTTATTAATCATTAAAAATTTTCTGGTAATTTTGTGCTATTAAGATGAATAAATCAAATATCACTTCTTTTGTAACGTCACTCTTTGAGTACAGGAAAAAATATTAAATATTCAAAATTTCAAATAACCTTTTTTTCTTCAACAATAAGCTTATTACATTTTATTTGTATTTAATAAAATATAATAGCAAAAAAAAGTTGTAATAATGATCAGGGTTCAAAAGAAATTTTTTTAATAAATAAATATGAAGTTAGTTAATGTTATGGGCGCCAAATTCAAATTGAGATTTTGATTTTCTTGTGTTTTGTAATTTGTATTATACTTAATTGATAAATATAAAATAGACACAATTTATTAAATCAAAATAATTAGTTAAGGAGTTCCACATAATTAATCAATTCCATAAAATGTGTTCCAATCTGACAATTCTTGATGAACTTTGAATTTACTGTAAGTATTATTGTTGCGCTATGATTTATAAAGTTTTACGAGTACCATATAATACTAGTTGTTTATCAAACTTTTTAGGTTATTTATTTTGAATGTTTTTATCCTTTTGAAAAAGTAAGACTATTTTTAATTTATTTTGACATTATTTTTTTCTAGGCCTCATTACAATCTATATTGTTGCTGTTAATCATTTTGGTAATAATTCATTTTTTTGTAAAACTTTATTAATATAAATAATTAGAATAATAAAATTCTTACTTTGCGAAAATAATATTTCCAGCACGAAAATAGGATAAATGTTTGGTGTGAAATTTTTTGAGGTGTCTTAATAGAGTAGAAATTCCCAGTAATTTCCTGTTAATTTAAATGGTAATTTATATTACGAATTAATCCAAACTACGCTTTTTGATAATTTGTAACATTTGCGATTTAACCAAATGCGACGTACGTGGTTTATGCAAAAAGATGGTCTACCACAATTCCCTTTAACTTATTTAAATATTCACTTGACAGATGGCAAGGGAAAGGAAATAAATTTTCAAAGTCAGCACGAAATACCGCAATTTTTTTTTACAAGAATTAATGTAAGAAATAGAAAATGCTCCGAATTTTATTAGAATTAAAGAAAATGTATGTTTATTCTACTTCAACAAACTAATAAAAACCATTTTAGACTTTTATTTTAATATTTTTTTTATTTTTTGTCATAAATAGATAAAAATACGTTTTTTGCAACCCAAATTATTTTTCTTGCTATTTTAATAATTTATATAAATTTAAAAATAAAAATCCAATCAATTAAAATGGAAATAAATATAATCACTGTACATATTGTGTCATCATTTAAATGAAAATATCTTAAAAACCACTTACTCTATCGCACATAGGTTAAATTTCATTTAAGAATTTTCTAACTACAATAAAAGACCTCCAATTTTCAATGTTTAATTTTTATAAAACTTAAACTCACAAACAACTAATATTTTGAAATATATTAAATATTAATTAAATAAAACAAAATCAATAATCATACGACTACCAGTTTCTACTTTCAGCAATAGGAAGAAATTATAAGAAAATAGTAAATACTCGAGGTAAAGGTGAATTTTTAGAGCAGGCGAAGTTCCCATTACTAAAAATAATTGGCCAAATAGGGTTGAAATCAATAAAGGATTTAAATAGAAGAAAAATACTAAGATATTAACCGTATAATCTGTATATATGCAACTGAAGTTAAAAAAATAGTTTTAATTTTTTATTTTGTACTATAATTTGTATTATAATTTTATTACAATGAGAAGCTATAATTTTAGTATTTATTTAATTTATCCATCAAAATCAGCACAAAATTAGTATGACTGAACACTAACTTTCAAATGATGTGTCACTTTCCATAGAAAAATTTGAGAAAACTTTCCTGGAAATTTTTGGAAAATGAAATTCATTTTTGACTACCCTGTGCAAAATAAAAAATTAAAACTTGCTCTAACAAAATCATATTGGCTTTCTACATTTGTAGTTTTGCATAGTAGGAGTTATAGGAGAACGACAGAGGTTTGCCGGACCCTGTCTAACGATGATATTAAAGTGATCATGACTTTTGAAATGTCCAGTATATATCTGACAAATCTTATATTCGAAGACTTATAAAAGTTAGCAGAATTGAAATAAGTAATAAAAATGTAGCATTCTATTTGAAAAAATGTACGTTTAGGTTGGCTCGCAGCTACGGAATACTCTGTATAAGTGAAAATAATTTTAGGTTGTAAAGCTTTATGCACCCAACAATTTTTTGGTTCCGATCTAATAAAGGAACTATTGGACTTTTACACACTATTTGTACACCTTGTATATTACTATTAATTTTAAATAATTATAAAGCTAACCTCTATTTTTATCGCGACTGAAAGAAATTTATTTATATTTTTTTAAATAAGGAGTAAGTAATACCATATTTTTCTACGGGCGATAATTTATAATTTTTTTTTCAATTATTCAGCTCTCTCGAGGCTTAACAAACTGTGAATAATTGGCTTATCTTAAATATGGCTGCACGGGTCTTAACGAAGAAAAATGAAATAAAATAGAGATCGAGTAAAGCGTGCTAAATATGATCAGCTAAAATGTAAGATAAGGAGTACAGATTTAGTCTTGGCCAGAATCCTTTTATTTAAAAAATATTAATCCATGTAAGGATATAATATTCTTTAAATTTTGTACACGTTATGTTACTAACAAAAGATTATAAAATTATTTAATCTTGATTTAATTACAAAATATTTAGAAAATAATTCTGACAGTATAACTGCCATAATTTATAATTTTCACTTAATTATCTTGCCCTCTCAAGGCTTAACAAAGCGTGAATAATTTTTTTAAGTTTAAATATGGATACGGAGAATTTAATGAAAAAAATGGATTAAAATAAAGAGTCAAGAAAACGTGCTAAATGTGATTAGGCAAATTTATCAACGCAAAGGAAAAAAGGTTTAACGTTGGCCAAAAACCTTTCATTAAAAAGGAATTATCCCCCCTGGAATACTCTTTTGCTTTTCATCCTTGTTTTGATTAAAGAGTGTGTCTTACTGATAACTTTTATGAATAAGGTAATTAGTGTCAGTGTTTTGAAGAGCCAGAATTCAAAACAAAAAGAGCGTAGTCTATTTTGGCAAACGTAGTATTTATTTTCATTTAATTAATAAAAAGCATTTTGAACTTTTTATAAAGCTCTTCGTTTTATATCGATCCCTACTTTCCGTTAAGTAAAAAATATTTCTCTTTCATTTTTATTCAACAAAATTAAAGAATTTAAAAATAAATATAAAAGTAATTTTATTTTGTGTTCTTGTAATTTCATATTAAATATAACAGCTTAATGTATTCGTTGCTTTAAAAGAAATAATAATACTTAAATGAATAAACATAAAATTAGATGATGCTATATTGACAGGTAACTGTAATTTGGAATTCGATTATTACTGAATAGTTGGGTCGCTTTTATATTTTAGCCATCCAGGTTCCTTGTTCTCATTCCTATAGATTTTTTGTATGGGGTGAATATGTGTAAAATGTATAATAAAAAATATGAAAAAGGAATTTTTCAAAGGATTTCACAATAGTCGTTTCCAAAATATTTACAAATATAGCAGCCATTCGTAAACAGCAAATTAAGAAAATGTATTAAACATCTAATTAATTTAGCTTAAAAATAAAGTAAAATTCTTGTTTAAGAACTTGAAAACGCTATAATTTAAAGACATACCACTTAGTATCACTTAAAAAAATTATTTCTTATATACAGTATGACCCTACTAAATTGGAAATATCACTAAAGTTATTAACCAATTTTTTTTCAAATATTTATTTTGAGACAAGAAGGAATTATTCCTATTATTAAGGCACGCTACGATATTTTTTCATAGCCAAAAATCTAGAAATCTTATTAGGGATTTTTATGTCAGAAAAATGACACTGGATTTAGATTGCATCCAAATAGATGTCACCCAACTTATATTAAAATATGTTTATTAATAAAAAAGTTATGGGAGGTACTATTGGGTGTAATCTAAATACAGTGGCGTACTCGTTTTTTTGATAAAAAATCAATGGTTGACATTTTGTAAACTTTTACCTAGTATATTCTTGAAATCTGCCAACTTTTTTTGCATAATCAAAAATTTAGAAATCTTATTACGTTTTTTTTAATTAAAATTAGATGTGACCCAACTTTTATTAAAATACGTTTATTAATAAAAAAAATATGGGTTGGCAGATTTCAAGAATATACCAGGTAAAAGTTTACAAAATGTCAACCATTGATTTTTTTTGTTTTTTATTAATAAACATATTTTAATAAAAGCTGGGTCACATCTATTTGGAAGCCATCTGATTCCAGTGAGATTTTTTTAATAAAAAAATCCGTAATTAGATTTCTAGATTTTTTACTATGAAAAAAAGTTGAAATCGGTTTAAAACTTTAAATACTATGGTGATGTTTCCAATTTAGATGGGTCACACTGTATTAAATTTTTAGAACATCTTGCTCTAACTACTCTGTATATTTTCTTAAATAAATAAGAAATTGTTATGGTTTAATGAACTTAAACCAAAATTTTATTTTTAAATTAGCATAATAAACTAAATTTTGAGAAAGTATTTTTGAATTATAATGATTTTTAAATTTAGTCAAATCGTGATGTAATAACGCAAAGACATAGCAAAGAAATAGCAATTAAAAAATATAAAAATATACGAAGTGTAATTTAAAAATTTTGAAATAGTAACATGGGTGTTATATATTAATGAATCTATTTTCTATGCATTGGGATTTTACTACCATTTCATTTTGATATCTCAATTAATTTTTGCACTCAACGTTACTGAAAATTTCACCAAGTGCTTTTAAAATACAAAATATAAAATTTTATTTCAGTCTTACCCAATTGACTATTACGTTTTATTTGAAAAATATGAAAATCAGATTTCGTAACTTGCAATGAACAAGCGAAGACAAAATAAATACTCCAATTGTATTTGCTACCTATAGGAAAATAAACATATTCAATTTACCAAATGGCTGTAAATTACCCCTATATTAAACTTTTTGAACGCATGAAATGGGGGTGAACATTCCAGTTTAAAACTGAAGATGTTCCGAAAATTGAGTTCCGCATTTAAATTGGGTTATCAACAAAGGCGGATACATTGGATTTATATTAGGGAAAAATAATGCTACATAATAGAAGTTTATATTTGACCTATGTAGATAATAATTATTAATTTCACAAAAGGCATAGCATAGTAATTAGTTAAATACTGACAAAATAATACAAGAAACGTAAATCCTTTCCGTATTATCAAAAGCAAAACTTCAAATAACTCAATTTGCCAGGGTACCAAAATATTATTAGATTATAATATATCTAAGTTCAAAACGAATAGCTAAAAGTTTTATAAATATCGAAATGGGTATCAATATAAGAAGCAATTAAATTAAATCAGAGTACATTCTACAGCTAAATAAGATATAAATTTTTTTATTAAAAACATTTTCTAGTTACAGCAATGAGCTATAAATTTAGTATTAGCTAAATGTAACACCTTATTAATGCTTTCTTATTGAAAATTTAATTCCCCGTCCCTGTTCCGAACCCAAAATATTCTTCTCATTGGGTCTTGAATACTAATGGTTGTTTTACTGTCACAGAGTTATTGTACCTTTCGGCGATTAGAACTTTTAGGATGTAGTTAATATTCAGAGGATAATTGTGTCATAAACTCGATGGTGATTCGTTATCGCGTAATAAGAATTTTAGTATCTTTTCAAAGTTTTTATGGCTATATTTTTTAATTGGCTTGTTTAGGGTGCTACATCTTGATTTGATTTATTTAACGTTTATTTTAAGTGCAAAAGAAAAGTTTCAGTGTAGATATTTTTGGCACAATAAAGTTTCTTTAATGATTCTGCTTTTATTATCCATTTTACCTTGGTTTTTATAATTTTATCTTGATTTTCACAAAAAAATTAAAAAATAGGTGTGTAGGTAGTAAAAAACGAGGGCAAAATAATAGTTTAAGAGCCAAAGACCAAAACAATTTTTCAACTTTATAAAGGGCAAAAATCGTTAGATTAGATTATTCTGAAAAACGGCTAGGTAGGTAAAATTCACAAATTCGAGAGAGAATATTTCTACTATACATAAGCACATATTTATAACCACAATACATCTCATATTAAATTTTTTTAAATAAATTTTGTGATTTGATTATGAAAATATTTGTTTTCAGGCATTTTACGTTTCAATACTGACCTAATCATATTTTTAAAAATGTTAATAAATTTTACTAAACTGTCTTATAACAGCCGATTCAATTTTTTAAAACCTTTTGAATGACGATCAGGATTACATAAATAGTCTTTCAGATATTTTTGTTTTCACATATAATTTCAAAACCAAAAAAAGTTCAATGTTGAAAACAGCTATTTTAGTTATTTATGGACAAACTAAGTAAAGTTCTATGCACCCTATGTAATATATTTTTTGTTATTATCAAAATGAAAATGCAAATTTTATTTTGAAAATAGATTATTGTTACCTCGTATAACATTTAAAATGTAATAATCAGAATTAATTATTGAGATTTATAACTAATTTTTTATAAATTATTAATGCTAATAAATTATAGTTCATAAATTTTTCAAACCTAAAATTAAAATCATTCTATGCCGTTAACTATCCAATAGGACGGTTTCGAAATATGTTGGTTATAACAATATAGGCAAATTTAGACAAACATTTTTTTATATATTTTTTAGATATACCGGGTTTCGCAAAAGTACCTGGACGTAGCCATAAGTTTTTAACGAGTGAAGAAAAAAATCTGAAAATTTGGAGATCAGAAAAGGGCCATAAAACTACATTTTTAGATGGTTTTAAACTTTCATACACTGGGAAGTTTTTTAGAGAGTGGTAATCCCAATATTTTAAATTGCAACCCCTGTCAAGTTTAGCCTTATTTTAAAGGTAATGAAAAAAGAAACACCTCCCCAAAATCAAAACCCAGTAGGTTAGTAGTTATTTTAAGAGTTATACTACCAAATGAGAAAGAAAATGTTTATTACGATTTTTGTAATAAATTTTTAAATTGTCGACCTTCCTTGATTTCGTAACAACTCAAACGCTCCTAAATGGAATTTTGAAACCTTTGGAGCATATCCCTAATGATATTAGTGATCTCTTCAAGTATACGATTTTGCCAATCATCTATTGTTTCTGGATTTTTTGCATATACTCTACTTTTTAGAAAGCCCCAAAAGAAAAAATCGAGTGGTGTAAGATGAGGAGATCGTGGTGGCCACTCGATTTGATCTCTTCTCCTAATCCAACGGTTTGGAAACGTGCTACTTATAAAGTCTCGGACTGCTCGGCTAAAATGTGGAGGAGCACCATCTTCTTAGAACCACTTATTGTCAATACCAATTGATTTTCTGAGTATGATCTTCTTTTCTTAAATGTTTATTTTCGTCAGCCCAATAACGACAATTGTGCCTGTTACCTTTACCATTTAAGTAAAAAGTAGCTTCATCAGAGAAAACAATAATGACATGAAAATTTCTGTGATCACATTTTTCCCGCATTATTTCGCAGAATTCCAACCTTATATCGAAGTCGTCTTCGTTCAATTTCTGAACTAGGTGAACCTTAGAGGGGAAATAATTATTTTTTAGCAAAATCTTATGCATAGAACTTTTACTAATTTCATGTACCTGACACGCTTTTAATAAGATGCTTCAACAAAAGACAGTAACACTCCTTCGGTTTTTTCTGGAATAATATTTTTGTTTATTGAAATTTTTTTATTGTGTATTATTTTAACTATAGAATTTTTCTAACATATCCTCAACTGTTATACTTACTGTTCTATGCGTAACTTTTGTTTAACGATATTTTAATTGAAAGTTAATTTCAACAATTTAATGCTCAATTAACCTTACAACAAATATTGTCTTGCTTTTGAATGTTTTACACAAAAATTCCTTTTTTTTTTATTAATTGCCTCATATCTAGTTGTAAACTCGATTTATTTTCATAGAGGCTGCTTTATATTTTTTCTTGTCTCATTTTTTTTCTATTCAAATATTTTCCATTAAATTACTATGGTTGGGTAACATTTTTTAAATGACGGGAAATATGGCATTATTTTTCTCTTTAACCATATTTACATAACTTGTTGCCTGTCAAAAGCGATTAATAACGAGATATTCTAACTTTTATATTTTACCATGGTGCGTGGTTTCCGAGCTAGATACACTTCAAAAATAACTCAATCAAATGATAAAACAGCCTACATTGATTCTACCAAATATTTAAAAGCATTTGAAATCATTAAACATAAGTATTAGTATTGCTGAATCTCTAGGAATATTTTTATTGATTTTAGAAAGTTTTCTTCATTACAAGTTTAAAAATTCATCTCACCGATTTGTTGAATTTAACGAGCGCTAATTCTCCAAGTTTTAATTTGGTAATCTTATTTGGAATGTATATAGCACAATTTCACAAATCATTAAAATATGTACTGGGCAATATTTTATACGGTGATGGTATTACATTTTGAATAAAATAACATTCTTGAAGTTTATCAACAAATTAATTTCAATTTTGATTTTTTAATAAGATCTTCAGAATTAAAATATTCGGCCTAAATAAAACTCACCGAATATCTTTGTTTAAATATGCCGAAATTTCAGCCAGCCATCCACTAAAATTTTAAAATTGCAAAAAAGCTGTTTTTTTCAATATGGGTTGAGTGGAAAATCCTAAAAATTCCCTTTTTTTTATCTCGTTTATGAAATAGTCGACTCTATCTGTTAATCCATCATTGGTTGATATTTTTATTCACTTTCATACCGACGTTAAGTATATACGAAATTGTTAGTACTGCCAAAAACTAATCAATAAATGGTTGTGACAAAAATTCTAAGCAATCTCCTACTCCACTGTCAATTTTCTTTTTTGTTGTTGAATCAAATTCGAGTTAGTAATGTTGGTATTATGGCTAACATTTTTGTAGGTATAACGAACATTATTCAATAAATAAATAATGTTTGTTTAGAAAGGAAACACTTGACATTTAACGGCAATTTCTCGCCTCGTTTCAGATGAATGGATTTATGGTTTAGGGTTATTATTCATTTTCACAGTTTGTTGAGCTGAAAAATGACTTTCAAGTAAGTTAAAGGTACAGTTTTACTTATTTACGCTCAAGACTTTAAAAAAGTATCTTGGATTAAATTTTCTTGGTTAGTAAATATATTTGTAGATTTGTATTTTATGCTTTGTGTCTGTTCTGCTTTGTATTTTTCTTTTTTACTAAATAAATGACAGTAGGATAACTCTTCTCTCACCTCTTATTTAACTTCTTTCTTAATGTAGGCCGTTCTCTTTTGAGTCGTTAAAATGTTGTAAATAAAAGTCTTAACTTAAACATTTTTTAATTACTTAATAATTCTTTGTAAGCACCACTTTTGGCACTAAAAACCCATTTTATGAAAAATTCAAGTGATAGTCACCGGTAGGATTTGCTACAGCCCTCGGCAGTTTTCCTTTGGGTTTACTTAGTCCTTTACCAGAGGCGGGTCCAGATTTGGAAAAGCAAAGTATGGATAGAAATAATGCGATTATAGTTAACACTACGACTGGAAAGAATTTACATTAGAAGTAAAGGAATATAAAATATATATTTTAAGATAATAAATATTTTCATTGACGTTAGATAAAGTAATAAAAGGGACAGATATTGAACAGATTGAAATTGAAATCAACATAATTTTTTGTCAGAATTAAAAGTATATTTATATTAAAATCGATGAATGAGAATATTGAGGATGGATGAAATGAAATATGTTGATAGATAGACATTGAATGATTATACTGGGTATTTGGACGATGGGTGCAAAGCTTTAAGAAAAAGTTAGCATAGACCACTTAGAAGCATTATAGCTATGATTATCTTAGACGAAGTCTGACTATTTTTTTATCTAATTTTTAAAGTATTTGGCAAAAAATGCCAAAATTTTACAATTAATTGCTGATAATGGCCAGCTGGAATGATAAGTGAATTTTAGAATTAAACTCTGTTATTATTTCGAGCATAAACAGTAATTTTTTGAGCAAAAATATTTTTTAGTCTGCCTAAAAATTTAAATATTTACAAGATATTCACGTAAATGATACCTCAAAAGAAATAGCAATATCCAAGTCTGTTCTTAAAATGGTTTGAACAAAAAAAGCTGTCACCCTTTCTTTAAAAAAATGCGGTCAAAATGATTTTTTTAATTTTTGAAAATTTTGATGAATTTCAAATATAAAAAAATGGATAACGATACAAATAATTAGAACATGATTTGTTAGATTGCATACATATTACTTTATTTAAATAAAATAAAAATAACTCACTTATCATTCAAGCTGGTCATTATCAGGAATTAACTCTAAAATTTTTGGAATTGTTTGCCAAATACCTTAAAAATTAGATAAACAAAAATAGTCAGACTTCGTTTAAGAGAACCATAGCTAAAATGGTTCTAAATGGTCTATGCGCTAGCTTCCCCTTAAAGCTTTGCACCCTCTTCCAAACACCCTGTATATAACAAATACCAATTAGAAGACATCCTCAAAGAGTCTTTTAGATCAAAATGTTACACCTAGAATACGAGTAAAAGGAGCAGATCGAGGAAAACTTCAAAAATAATAGAAGAAGAAGTATAAAAAATTTATGAAGTTAAAAATGCCACCCATAAACAAGAAAATCTGTCGTGAAAAATTTTTGAAAAACCCAACTTCACAATTATTGTGAACTTAAAATTTAGTCTTAAAGATATATATTAAAGAAAATAATTGAATAATTAAAGTTTTTTTAATAAATTATTTATATTTTTACTTCCAAGTAATATAGAATTATTCAAATAGTATAGCAAAATTCGGGGATTGAATTATAATTGTTTGTATGGTGTTTACAATTTTATTACTAATTATTAATATGGGCTTTTTTACAATTTAAACAATTAAGTTCATTCCATCACTAGAATATATACAATTAGGTTTTTTGCCTGTTTACAGTTACGAGAGTCGTTTGATAAGCCTGCTAAAAAAGTAAGTAAAACACATTGTTTTGGAAAAAATCGCCTTTATTTTTCAACATAATCTCCATCGAGGACGATACATTTGGTCCAACGAGTTTCCAATTTTTTTATACCATCGGAAAAGTAGGTTCTCTCAAAGCTTTCAAAATATTCATTACCGGCTACGATGACTTCCTTATTCGACGAGAATTTCTTCCCACCGAGCCAAATTTTGAAATTTGGGAACAGGAAGAAGTCACACGGGACAAAATCCGGAAAATCTGGCAATTCGTGTAATTTTGCCATTACGACATCCGACTTGTGGTCAGAGGCATTGTCTTAGTGGAAGAACACTTTTCGCGCGCCAATCTTGGCCCTTTATTTTTCAGCTCTTCTTTGATACTGTCTTATTATTGTCTTACCATTTGACAAGTAGATATTTAGGGTAATAAATTGGGAATCCCAAAGAACAGGGCCATCACTTTTCCAGTCGACAAAACAGTCTTCACCTTCTTTGGCGCACTTTCACCAGGGTTTACCTATTGCTTTGACTGTTGCTTCAACAATGGAGTGTAGGGGTCGAATCAAGTTTCGTCCACAGTTGCGAAAAATACTCCGAATTACGCTTAAGCATCGTTAAACATTGCATTGGAACGTACTTTCGCGTGCATTTTTGATCGAAAGTCAATTATCGCGGGACCCATCATGACAACAGCGTTTTTCTATGCAATTTTTCGTGATTCGTCTTCAGTGCTGATTCGGCCATGTTTAAATTCGTTTATCCAGAAATAATGTAGGAGTAGAGTCCCTATGAACTTCGTGAAACTCGGCTTTGACCAGCGCTGCTGTCTTACTTTAAAATATATTTTAGAAGTTGTTGTACAAGATGTAATTTTTGATATTTTGTTTCTAAAATCAATCAAACACAAACCTACAGTTAATAACACAATGGAAACAACAGTGGAAGTACTTGATTTTTTGGAGGAATATGAATTTAAGAAACACCTAAAATATCCTCAATATGTAGTATTGAATGATCAACTAAACCTGGGAAGTTCAATTATCTTAGATCAAATTTTGAACATAATAATAGTAACCAAATATATTTTTAGAAAAAGAAGAATATTGCCTCATAATGATTGGTTGTCAGGTTTATGATATGAAATTTATGTAGGTATTTAATATGTCAAACTTCTTTCTGTGGTATTGTCAGATACCGAAACCTAGGTGGACATTTAAATATATTAAAACGCTTTGGAAGACTGTGGAAATTCAAGATAAGTATTATTTATCTTTCCATATATATTATGAATAATTTCCATAAAGTAAGAGTTGAAACAATTAATTTAATATGTTCGACTAACTGGATTGTAATACTTAAGGATCTCATTTATTGCTGTATTGTAAAAACCAGTATTTCTTAAATCAGGCAAAGCAGAGTTCGTAGAAGGATCGGTCCTAATGATACTTAATGGAACATATAGAATATATCCATTTGTTTAGCAAGATAGAATTTAATTCATCAAGTCCCGACGAACAGCCATTTCTTAAGGTTTCTAGTTTGCTGGTAATGGATTCGGCCGTAAACTTTATACTGACTTTTAAAAATCTTAAGATGTTATTCTGGCAGAGGGATAAAGATGGGTTCGAGTCTTGAGTATAAAGTAGTTGAGTTGGGAAAGAGTTCGCATACAGGGTATAATAATAGCGACCCATGTTTTATGAAGAGATCAATATTAGACATTCGAAATTTGCATGTTTATTCAACGTTATATAACGTATTGCCTTTTATATTTCATAAATATGGAAGTACCCATTCAGAGTCAACTTGAAGAGCTTACAATTGTGAAATGAATTTCAATAATATGATTGACAAATTTATTCGATTGCACCAAAGAAAAAAGATAAAATTTAAAAAACGGTCCTGTTGGCGATTCACATTTTAGCCAGAATGAGCCTGCGGTGAAAGGTCGCTACGAAAGCCTAATAAAAACTTAGTAGCTCGAAAGAGGTTATTCTCTTAAAGTTTCAGTAAACTTTCCACTCGGAAAACCCTGAGATTACACAGTTGGAAACACCATCGGCCATTTCTCGCATTTCCCTTTTCGTTAATTTCCCTGGGAAGCGCATCCAAACAAGGATTTAAAATATTTACTTAACTTGTTGTAGTTGCAGTATGTACTTTAAGAAGACGAAACCGTCTGTATAGTTGTATGGTGCAATGAATAAAAGAAAATATTGGCTTATTTCTGAATGGATGTTTCATTCATAAATGCTTGGCAAATATTCATAAAAAATTAGAATTTAAAATGGAAAACAATATTTTATTAAACAAAAAACTTGGTATATATGTATAGTATTGAAGTGTCAAAGTATACAGTGTGCCAAGAAATGTCATTGATTTTCACGATAAAATATAAAAGATTGACCATTCTGTGGGAAAAATGTTTCCACAGTATTTATCTTGCGCTATATACATTTTAATGTAGATATAAAAATTTAAGATTTACACAGTCGACTTTGAGCTTCTGTCATATACGTCAAAATATTAATTTTTGACAGATTTGGTTATTTATGAATAATTTTAGGATTTTTAGAGATATTTTAGTTAATTCGAGATCATTTTAAACATCTTGAGCTATTTACAGATTTGTAAGTAATTTTAGGTCTTTGAGAGTTCTTTATAGACATTTATTATCTACTTTAGAAATATATATTCGATTTTATAGACTTTTGATATATGTTTACACATTTCAGAGTCCTTTTATATATTTTTGTCAGTTATTTTATACATTTCTAAACAATTTCAATTCCTTATGAGTTATTTTAGATTTTTATGAGCTATTTCAGAGATTCGTAGTTGATTTTAGAGATTTCGAAGTATTTTAGGAATTTCTGTACTTTTTGTTAGACATTTCTCAGCAAATTGTACTTGTGATTAAATTTATTTATTTCTGAGCAAATTTCACTTTATCCGAGTCATTTTAAATATTTTTAAGCTAGTTTGGACATTTCTGAGCTATTTTAGAAAAGTATAACCAATTTTGTAGATTTTTGGGCTGTATTAGGTCTTTTTAGATAGTTTTAGATCTTTTTAGATACTTTTGGCTATTTTTTTGAGGATTTTCTGAACATTTCTGATCAATTTTAAATATTTTGGAGCTGTTTAAGTATATCTGAGATATTTTAGTTAATTCCAGGTCATTTTAAACATCTTGAGCTATTTACAGATTTGTAAGTAATTTTAGGTCTATCCTGAGTTCTTTTTAGACATTTTTGATCTAATTTAGAAATTTTTATATTTATAAACAATTTCAATTCTTTATGATTTATTTTAAATTTTTATAAGCTAATTTAGAGATTCGTAATTGGTTTTAGAGATTTCAGAGTATTTTAGGAATTTCTGTGCTTTTTTTAGACATTTCTCAGCAAATTTTACACTATCTGAGCTATTTTAAATATTTTTGAGCTATTTTATAGATTTCTTAGCATTTTTAAGAATTTCTGTGCTATTTTTAGACATTTCTGAGCCCCTTTAGAAATTTCCATTTAACACATTTGTGAGTAATTTTATATATTTCTGCGCAAATTTCACTTTATCCGAGTAATTTTAAATGTTTTTAAGCTTGTTTAGATATTTATGAGCTATTTTGAAAATTTATAACAAATTTTATAGATTTCGGAGCTGTATTAAGTCTGTTTAGATATTTTTGGACATTTTTGGGCCTTTTTAGAAAATTTTGTAAACTATTACCTTAAATATTCTGAAAATTTAACTATCTATAACTTTTTGATTAATAAACAGATTTTAATAAAAATTGGGTCACATCTATTTGGGTATAATCTAAATCTAGTGGCGTACTCGGTTTTTTGATAAAAAATTCCTATTAGAATTTTTGGATTTTTGACTATGAAAAGTATGGTAGTGTGCTTTAAAAATAGGAATAACTCTTTGAAATATGTCTCCAAATAAAGTTTTTGATGGACAACATTTAAAAAAAATATTGAGATTGGTTAATTACTTCAAATGCTATGATGGTTTTTCTAATTTGGATGGATCACACCGTATAAAAAAAATGTGATTAGACTAAAAAATGTTAATTTTAAAAAAAATTTCTTTCACACGGTCTATTAGTGTAAGTGTAACTAATTTATAAAATGTTAGTACTCAAGAGTTAAAAATATGTTTCACAAAAAATAAATTTAATTCGAATCCATAAAGGGTTTCAATTACTTTTAGAGGTAACGTGATAAATATAAATTAGCAAATAACAGTAGCAAGATTTATCAAAATTAATAAATTAGACATATGGAGTCCGTAACATATTTCAGTTTTGTCTCTGGCATTAAATTTAAATTTAAATCTCCTTTGAGAAAATACAAATTTGAGGTATAACTAAAAACCGCTAGAGAGATCATGTAGGTAACGGTGGAAATTCAATGTAAAATCAAAAGCCATATGGAAAGTAACTAAAATAGTACAATACATTGAAAACTGGGTTTTTAACTAATTTGAAATAAGTTAATATTTGTTCACTATAATCAATTTTTATAGATAACAATTTCCTCTCAACCGAAATTAAGAACTTACTAACAATATTTTCTTAAAATAGATCTTAAAATCGTTTTTTACCAGTAAAATAATTTCATTATTGATTAAAGTTTTACAAATAAATGTTAATTTTATTTCATGCAGTCGAAAACTAATATGGTTATTGTATCTAATTATATTCAGTTACAGGTTGAGCTGTAGTATAAAAATGGGAAGCTGATTTTTTTTCATAGCAGTAAATAAGAATACCTAAAAAAATCAAACCAAAATTCGAATTTTGGATGACGTATTCATGTACATTTAACTACAGTATATTAAATTCATCTTCGTTTAAAATTGTATAGCATTCTTCAAATTTTTCTTTTCCTTCATTGTGGACATAAAATAACAGTTTGTGATACACACTTGGAACATTTTGAATTTTGGCTGTTTCTGACAAGTCATCATAATATTGCTTAAATGGTTTTAAGAGAGAAAGACCCTGTTCTATTCTGATTTTTCTGTAGTCTATAGCATTTTGTATCATTTCTTCTTTACTTACTCTGAACTGATGTTTCAAATAAGCAAGAAATCTCATCTAGAATAATAAAAATATATTTTTAAGAATAATCATAGGATTATCTGAAAAAATAAAAAATATGTTTTGAAATAAAAAAAATCTGATCACTGCATTTGGTTCACGTTTTAATGTGTAATTTAGGAGCTAATTAAAAAATTAAAAAATTTTTTGGATTAATGATTATTGACAACCTGATCTTAATTATTATAGGTTTTAAATTTTAGGAAGATTACCTGTATTCCAAACAATGTAAATAAAAATGTAACATATGGAATTCCTAAAAATCCCATTGAAGGATGCTTAGCATTTATAATTTGTTTATACAAATACTTTGTATAATTATTTTCAACTTCTATCTCACACTCATTTGAGAGAAACGGATAGTTTGGTGTGTAGCCTGAAATAATAAAAATTGTACAGACGAACAAAAAAAACAGATAAAGAAAAACAAGAAATGAATATTTGATTTTGCAATTGCAATTACAATCAATATTATAAAAACATGTTCTTTGTTTGTTTATTATTAATTTAAAATATTGAAACGAAAATAATAAACTTGTAAGGGACATTAAATAAATAAATTTATCTTCTTACAGTAGATTTAATAATCAGTAATCTGGAAATACCTGTACATAAAAGAAGGTCAGTAATAGATTCCTCAGTTCCATCTTGAAATGAAACGGAGCTTTCATAAAATTCTTCCACTACAGGCTTAAGCTTAATATTTTCAGGAAATTTAACAGATGACTGAATAGGGCTACGGTGACTCAGAATAACCTAAAAAACTTGGTTAAATGAAAAAAATAACAGAAAAGAGTAAAGAAAATGTGTGTCATACTTTTAATATTTACATCCTTACACTTTCATATTTTTTAAATATTACAACTATTTACATAAATATTTATTATTTATCTTTTACATTTACTTTTGAAACAAATCATAGTTTCTGTTATTTTTTTTTAATCTCAATTTAAGTCAATTAGATTGAGCATTACATATCTTAGTATAAGTACATTGATTATTAACCATCACATATTACCCACTTTTTCTGCTACTTTGCTGATTATTCTCGAAATATCCAAACCAGACGGTCCGCTACCAATCACTAACACTTTTTTATTTTTGTAAGGGTTCGATTTTCTATAATTAAAGCTATGACCAACAGTGCCTTTAAATTTATCCATTCCTTTAAAATTCGGGATTAATGGTTTTGTGAAATTTCCAGTGCAAATGACAACAGCATCGTATTCTTTAATTTCAATTTCTTGATCAATGGATTTCCAATTTCTAATAGTTATTTTCCACCGATTATGAGCGAGAGGGCTAATTAATTCTACATTTGTGTGAAACTGAAATAAACTATTATTTCTTAATTATTTAATTTAGATTATAAAACATAAGTTTTTAATTTTAAAAACACTACGAAAAAATATACAATTAATGATTTAAAAAAAATATTTTTCCTTGCGTTAATTCTAATAAATTTTTTATTTCATTTTCATAAAAGAAGAAGTGAAAGTTTGTATTACCTGAATATGTTTATGTAATTTAAAAGTATGTGCGTATTCTTTAATATAGTTCAACACGTCTGAGTGATCAATGTAAGATCTCTGAATTTTTTTGAAAGGAAAATTTTCAAATTCCATTAATTCCTTAGGAATATTTGTTCTATAACAAAATATTTTTATTTATTATTTTTTTTGTGTTCTTAAGAATATAAAAAGGAATTTAGAATAAATTAGTTTAAAACCAATTAAAAAAAAACAAAATTCTACTACTAAGACAACCAAAATACATAATAAAAATATTCAGATTAAAAGAGAAAAGCAAACAATAATTATATACCAGATTGCTAATAAACATACTCAATCAGTGTGGTTTACAAATCTAAAATTTTAGTAATTAATAATAATATTATATGTAGTAATTCTTAGTACTAATAATAATAATAACATCGGCTATAATTAATCCTCCTATGTTTGAAACTAATAAGAAATATTGATGAAAAGTTAATATTTTTGAGAAAAATTGTATTTATATTACTAATAAAGAGACATACCTCAATCCTTCGTATGTAGAAGTGTGACTCCGAATTCCGAATGTGTTTATTCCCGTTTCTTCATTGTAGTTCCAAGTACCACCAATGAATTCACTTTTTTCAAAAACATCAGCTCCGTATCCTTCATCTAAACAATTTTTTAATGCGCATAATCCTGCTGGCCCAGCACCTATTATTGCGATTTTCATATCAAATTAGTAATATTTTAAAGAACCTTATCTAGATGGTAGGTACTGAAAATGTTCGGTGTGCTTAACTTTACATATAGGCCGAAAAAGTTTATTTGTAACTATTAAATATTATTTAATTATGATACTATTGTTATCAATTGTATTACAAATGTCACAGATAAAGACAAAAATAAATGTTCTAATCTTTCATTTAATTTGTATTTAATTTCTATGTAGATATGATTTTGAATTTTATACCGCATTTATATTATATTAAGGTTTATCTTATTCAATTCGAAAAGTTTTAATATTTTGTGAGCATCAAAGGAAATTATTTTAAAATTTTTACTTGGATTTTTTATTTAACTTTAAATTTAAAATCAAGTAACTAGAATAATTTTATCAGAATCTTGAATACGATAAATAGCGACTTCAAACGCTTTATGAATTCCTGCTTTTTAAAAGCATGGATTATTGTCAATTTAAAGTTTGTAATAAAATTAATCGCTTATATATGGAAAAAATCATTAAATGGATTTTTATTTTTTAATGGACATAATTTTTTAAAATAATTTATAAAAAATACTGAGAGGGAGGGGAAATAATTATCTTTCAAAAGTATTTTTGTTATTTTTTTAATCAGACTTCGTTTCCTTTTTACTACGTTTGACGTCTTTAGCGGGTTTACATTAAAAAATATTTAACGTCAGGAGTCAACGATATTAATTTTAATTGCTTTCTACATATTTTTTCCGACAACTAAATTTCCAAGTTTGTTTGTAATTACTTTTTCTATATTCCATTAAATAATTGTTAAATGTTTAATTCAATTCAAATCCGAACGCAAAATTTGAGTGCGTAACTTATTAATTTTTTTCAATTTTTTATATTATTAATATTACTTATTATTCCATTATCACTTCAGCCGAGAAAATAATCACTACATTGTCTATTTTAGGGGAATTTTGTACAAATTTGTAGTAAAAGTGTAATGAATCCTTTCTGTTATATTACAATAGGAGGATAATTTTTATTATTTGTATATCCAAATTTAATATCAAACATACTAAAAGGGCTATTTGGTAGCTAATATGTTATTTTTTAACTTACGGTAAATTTGTTTCCTTTACGTTGAAAAAACGACAGAAAAATTAATATAGGTGACAACAATTATTATTTATGAAATATTTCCATTTAGATAACGTTTCTATATACTTTATAATAAAACGAATAATCTTTGTAATTAAGGCCTATACAAGTTTCGCAAAGGAATTATTAATAGGCTTCAAACACGCCGCACATCTATAAATCATAAATCCAATTTGTCTAATAACGGATAAACATACAAGGGGCAGTGGGACTTGAAACCCTCCTTGTAAGAATTAGCGCACCGATACAGTAGAATATCTAAAATCTGTCAGTTTTTTCTGATTGTTAAAATTTTTGTCCGTTTGTAGATTATGTGGTCGTAGAATTTACGAAATATATTAAAAATGGGATTTACTCAAGAAAGCGTGCGTCATATGATTTATTATGATTTTTATTGTAGTCGAAAACATCGATAATACAAGGATGTTATTTTTTTGCATTTGGTAGCAAAACTCCATCAAAAACGAAGGTATATAGAGAGTACCAATAAAAACTCCCAGGTCTGCCAGATATTTTGAAAGGAATAGAGATATTTTATATTGTTAAATTCCCTTTGCAAAGCACTAAGAAAACTTTGTTTTAAATATGGCAATATTTTTTCGCTATGTATAATTACTTTCGAGATATTTAAGTCTTTTTATTGAATTTTTCAATTAATTAAAATCGTACTAATCGATATTTCTTATTGTTTTTAGAAACAGTACTGCTTTAACAAAAGGACTGGCCTCGACTATTCTGACAACCTATAATTTTTTTTGAAAATTTGGAAAAATTTTGTATGAGTGAACTTAGGAATAGGAAAAAAGAGTCCTAAGAATATTTTAAATAAGACGAATAATGAACAACAATTTATTAAGATTTCGTAGAATAAGCTGTTCAAAATAGTTTTCATTAATACACATGTTAAATGTTCTGATGAGTTCACCTTTATAAACTTTTATTTATATCGATTAATAGCTGCAAGACTGACATAGATTTTATTGTTGATAAAAATTATCCATTTTCTCAAATGTGGTAAATTAACAAATTGCAATTTGAGGTGAAGATTTTGAAATTTTTGATTGTGTCTAATTGATTTTATTATTAAGGTCGGCCTCTATTGATTCTTGGTAAGCCATACTTTTTAAATGGCTACACAAATAAAAGTCTAGCGGTGTAATATACGGAGATTCAGCGGGCCACCTGATTACTCCTCTGTTAATATTTTTCTTGATATGTTTGGTTTAAATAATTAGTGACGATATTAAAATTATGTGGGCATGCTCCATTTTGGTACAATCACATCATGTCCAAATGGATTGATAAATTCTGTAACAATTGCAGATAACGTATGTCAGTTAAATTTTCGTGATGCAGGTGTGGTTTCAAGAATTTAAATTTAGTCTTGTTTCTGTTTTGCTTAAGAATCAAACAAGGGGAGAAGGTCCCTCACTGTTATCAGTTGTTACTGAAAATATTGATGGTGTACGTCGAATGATTGAAGAAGACCATCATAGGATAAAGGAAGAGATTCAGACAATTTTGAACAATTCTTGGATTCAACATATGAACAACATATCAATGAATGCATATATTTCTGAAAAAAATCAACAACGGGACTTCTAAATACATCTATGATATTATTAATGATGATGAAATATGGATCTATTGCTATGAATCAAAAACAAAGCTACAATGGGCGGTTTGGGTGTTTCAAAATGAATTTTTGCCAACAAAAGTTATGTGGTCAAGAATCACTTCGAAGAAAATTAATGCAGGTTTCGTAGTCCAAGCTAATCATATTGCTTTCAAGATCACTCAATAATAAATTCGAAGTCAATTATTTGAAAATTCCAAACGTCGAATTAATGGCAAACTCATTCAACAGTCTTGGCTTGGCACTAAGTGAGTTTTTCAAGTAGTATAAAATTAAAAATTAAATGCTTGGTCAAATAAAGAAACAGTGGATGCATTCAAAAATTACATTTTGAGAATGGAATAAGCGTTTTAATAATTGGTTTAAACGTATGAATAAGGAAACGTACAAACTTTTTTCATTCCCGAATTTATCTGGCTGGTATAATTCGATTTCGGAATTTTTCATTTCATTTTTAAGAGGACTCCATCAGAATAACTTACCTAAAAACACTTCTTTCTTATCAAAAATTGTTTGAAACTTTTTGTTTGCTAAAATCTCCTCGTCATCTTAAAATTAAAACATCAAATCTATTCCTGTTCATAATAAAACTTTTTAAGTTCTGAGTACAAGAAATATTCGAAGTGGTGCGGAGGATGCAAAAGCTCTTTATAAATGCCATCCACTAAGTTTGAAATGTATTCAGAGCGCTACGAAAAGTGGTCGAATTTGTCTTTGGTGTCTTCCGCAGAGGCCGAAAAGAAAAAGGTTTATAAAATATTGTTTGATTTAATGAAAACGAAATGCCATCGGCCCATTTTCTAAAAGGAATAGGCTCTCATTCTTCAACGCAGAGGCGTAGTTTTCATATTCGGCCTATTTAAATAAAATATAACTTAATTTTTCCGTTATGTCAATGACAGATGAAAGTTTATTGGAAAAACTAAATCATATAAAATAACGACGTGTGGTTGACTTCTTTATTAGTGTGACATGGCAAGCCTCATTTTATTTATTTTGCATTCCCATTAAAGTATATTTTGAGGGCAAGTTGTTATTTAATACACTGTTCAAAAAGTGCTTTAAAAGTTATATATATATACACGAAATAAGAAAAATTAAATTAATGTTTTATTGAATTTAAAAATTACGTCACTACCGACTAACATATAAATAATAAAATATTAATTAAATCAGCCGTGTAAATTTGAACATTTATATTATCATGAAAAGCATCTTGGGTCGTGCTAATTAAAAGGGCACCTTCACCATGTCACAGCACAGCCCTTGTTCATGCGGTAATAAAAGGGATTAATAAAAATAATTCAGCAAACGGCAACCTTTCAGCATGTCATAGATTAAACTGGCCCTCCCCTGGATAAGGGCGGAGTTTCCCGAACCCTAAGTGAGTAAGAGTTTAGTAAGGAACAAGTTCAACAACAAGTACACTTTAATAAAGATAAAAAAAAGTGCTCGACAAGCATTAACAAATATATTAGAATACTTCAAAAAGAGTTTTTACTGATGTGTGTTCTTGAGGGGACTCAAGTCACTTAAGGCATTTAGACACTAAACCTTCCTGTGGCGTGTTTTATCAATCAATTTAATAGTAACGTATCAGAAATCGTGATTGAACTTTTAACACTGCAGAGTTGGTTCGCAATGACGGAAAAAGTAAGGTTAAATTAATCACTCTATACTCTAAGTTGCGACAACTAGTCATCCTATTTATTTTCATTTATAATTTATCTACACTTTGCAAGTCTTCAGTTGAAACTACTATAAAACAATAAGGTCGTGCTTAAATAAATTTTTATGTTGATAAATATGTTTTGTCTATAATTTTAAGCATACATTTAAGCAATAAATTTAAGCATAGTAAGTAAGTAAGTCATATTACAATAATGGTTGTAGGGAAGTATGCAGAGATGCAAAAGTTATAAGTATCTGAAATAAAGCATTATATCAGTGTGACTTTTAAGTTTGGGCAAAATGTATTGATTTTAAGTTATTTAATGAGGAAACAAATGATATATTTCTATTGAAAATT
The DNA here is from genome assembly GCA_951812935.1 of Hermaeophaga mercurialis. Lineage (NCBI taxonomy): Eukaryota > Metazoa > Arthropoda > Insecta > Coleoptera > Chrysomelidae > Hermaeophaga > Hermaeophaga mercurialis. The sequence goes on from OX638360.1 coordinate 29,078,073, forward strand.
ATGTTTAAATTAATAAACAAAGTTAGTAATAAACATATACTTTCGAGTAATATTTTAAAGTAAAAGCTGCCAAAATGTTCCAGCTAAATTAAGATTTATTTTAGGGTGGCGATTAACAATTTTAGCTTATTTTGAAGAATAAAAAAAAATAATTTGCCTAGAATTTTTTTTTATCAAATTAGTTATGATGTTTAAATAGCCTACTTTTGTTTCTACTAATTCTGAAAACGTTTCCTTTCCTTTTACTGGTTCGACTGTTTAAAACTTCGCACACCACCCTATATCTTCTTTATGTTGATATATTTCATAAATACCAGAATTTATATTCCTACTATTTTAAAAACTCATGATTTGTAGTGAAACAAGATTCCGGTCACCATCCAAAGTCATCAATTATGAATTTTACTTCATAAACCATGCAGGAAATACCACATAATATAAATAAATATTGCTGAATATTTGACATGTAACAGATTCCAAAATATGGCGTAACATTGATTATCAAATCGAGTTCATTTCAGTTTGGATAAATTACTCCAGTAACGAAACTGTACAATTCTGAAAGAGCCATTGATCTTTGCTTGTTTACTTGTTCGAAAACAGAAACTAGTTGCGATTAGGAAATTATGAGGTCTATCAATTAATATTGTAATATTAAAATTAATACTCATGTGTGTTTTGCACACTTTATTTTTTAACTAGCAGGTTTAGTTTTTTTTATTTGTACTATTTAGTTTGACTTTACAAGTATTGTTGTTTTAATAAAAAAGTGTAATTTTATTTCAGTTTGGTCCTCTTCTTCTCTAATTCCTGCTGACATATTCTTCTTCGGGTGTAAGTTTTTGAACTTTTTCCTATTGGTGCCTTTTTATAAGTACACCTCTGTCTTGAAGTTTTTTTAGAGTCATATGCCCTATGGATTTTTCTCCTTAATTTCTCTTGTTATTTGTTTTTATTCTCGCTATCATTTCTAATTTCTTAAAAATATATTTACGGAGGTTTTTATTTCTTACTCTGTTGTTCTGGCAGCTAAATATTTGTGTAGGTCTTTAAATGTCTAGACTTAGTAATATTTCGGTAGGAATTCATTTAATAAAATATGGAGTATAGAAGTAAATGTAATGTATTTGAGAGCATTATATATTTTTAGTTTCTTAATTTACCAGTATAGATCCAGGAAAGTAACAAAAATTATTCAAAGTTAGGTTAGATACAATATGAGTGGGCGATACAAAATTTTTACATTTCGTTTTTTATATAGTGCAACTAAGGCACAAAGACTATTTCCCATTTTTATAAACTTGTGGTTTCTTGTAGTGGAAGGTAAACTAACATTGTGTGGGTGGCTCAATACTACTCTGTATGTGTGTGTGTGTGTTTGGTTGAAAGTGATGTCAGAAAGGGCGAATCCTAGGAATTTTGTATTTGTGGTTATAGAACTTTCTCGAACGTATATGGAGTGGAACAAAATAATTGACAATTGTATTTACTTGTTTAAAATAAGTGAATTTTAAACAGATGATGATGCTGATTGATCTAGCAGAACCATCTTAATGGGTGCCTTCAATGCTAAGCACCCTATAAGGAGCAGTTAGAGGGCAAATACGAACGGAAATATATTATTAAGGATAATAAAAAAACAACATACCCAAATTTAATTCTAATTTGCCAAATTACTAATCACCCAAAGGAATCTATTGGCATGGAATAGCAAGTATCGAGGCATACAATCATTTGACGACATGACAGGATAACAGAAAGATAACAGAAGATAATGCTAAAAAAAGCATAAAAGAAATGAATTAAGGTAATTCTGGAGTAGGAATATTTAGACAATGAGACATAATTAACGACAAAAATAAAGAATGATTTTTGGTAGACACACTTGAACAAAACTACAGACCTTTCGGATTTAATGAGAGAACACCACTTTATTGAACTGCCCAGAGCTTTAAGGGAGAAGTGATTATTTCAGTGTCATCACGCCAGGTGACCAAGTCTGGATGATTAGATGGTTCCTGTTCTATGAAAGCTCCTAAGGTGGTTGGTATACAAATAAATAGTATAGAAAATGAACTAAAAAGTCTATACAAGCAGCATATGATTATAATACTACCCTGACGTTTGCAAGAATGCTATATTCTTGCCACTTCCAAAGCAAAGAAAGCATACGAAGGATCTAAATTCCTACAGATCAATCAACTAGATGCCTTCTTGATAATATATTTTTTTAAATATTGGACTAAAAATAAAATCTCGTTATTAAAGAGAACCAGCCAATTACGTGGGAGCAGTTTGGTTTCCAGAAGGGTAAATTAAAATTAAAATAAATCCAGCCAAATTGAAACTGCAAAAGACCCTAATGAAGAATCTCAATATTGTCAAAATAAATGACGAACCTGTACTAAAGAAGCTTTACTTAAAGTACATTGGCGTATCTTTGAACAGAATACCAACAAAACATTAATAATGAAAAACTTTATTCATCCGTATATTGGTAGACAATCGAGATTGATATATACTTAAAAAGATATACTTTACATTACGACAGTACAAGGTATTATGATGTACGCTTGTATAATATGTTTAAATGCATATAAATGTCGCTTCAAAAACTACTACCAGTTATTGAAAATAAATGTTTAAGAATCTTACATTTTTCAAAAAGTAGAAGTGAAGGTCAAAAATATATATACTTTTACTTTTACTTGCTAATTATTCACTTATTCATTTATTAATTATTGTTGTTTTTAAATTGTTTACTGATAAATTATTTTCAATGATAGTTTTTAAATATTACTCCACTATTAAGGAAGATGTACGTACCTACCAAATAATTATACGCTAAACTAGTTGTTAAATAATTAATCGATTCGTTTAAATTGATAATTATATTTCTTGTTTAATTATTTTATCTATTATCTGCTTATATACCAAATTATTGTGGTTTATGACAAAGGAATAATTTAATTAATTATTGTTATGTTTTGTTATTATTATTCGGCAAAGTATCACACTTGGGCCAAAAATTTACATTCCCATCTGATTTTTGATCACTCTGCATCAAATATTTGATTTATAAGATATATATGTATATTAGTCTGCTATTATTAAAGTTTCAAAAAAAAAGTATTAAAAAAAGGGTAGGCAGTCTTGTGATTCACATCTTAAAATTAGTCCCAAATATTCAGGAACGGAGTATATATATATATATATATATATATATATTTTATAAGAATATAAAAATATATTTAAAAAAACTTACCTTTGGTCTGGTACTCCGTTCCTGAATATATATCACAAGACTGCCTACCCTTTTTTTAATACTTTTTTTTGAAACTTTAATAATAGCGAACTAATCGAGCTTTGCCACACAAATTCGTCACCATGTATAATTATACTATACAAAATACCTATATCTTCAATAATTAAAAATCTATAAACGAGTTGCGAATGAGGTATTGATATGAATGTTCAAATTGCGTTAACGATATGATTAAGCTAAAAATGATTGATAAAAGGCCGTGTTCTAGCATCAATCTATAATTTAATATAGAATAAGTTATAGTTTAACTTAAACATTTGTAAAGTTTTTTTTTATAAATAGCGTTTGTTAAACCGCCAATTTTATTTACCCTGCATTCGTTATCAATCTTGTATTACCTGACTATTAATAGGGGTGTGATGTTTAAATATTGAAAAATGGTAGAACTTTGATATCCTGGCAGAATCACCGTCATTAGCTTTCAACCTGTGTGTGCTTGTTAGATCGTGTATTTTTACTTTTTTTCCAATGAGACAACAGAACGAATGCAGATTGGCAAAAGCCAAATGGACAAAAGGAAATGGCATGAAAATAATTCGACACTAAATTGACCATATGTGTGATTTATGATGACGTTTTATTTTTAGAGCTGCTAGCTCAAAAGAATATGTTACATATTAGCTAGACACGTCAAATATAAAATCTAGTTTTGAATTTTTAAAAAGAGTAATATACATGTTTAATAAAACCAGAAATTGAGTATTCGTGTATTGTGAAAAAAATTATTTTGTGAGGTATACTACATTCTCTCTTTAACTACAATTGAATATAAAGTTTTACACATGAGCTAGACACGTCAAATATAAAATCTAGTTTTGAATTTTTAAAAAGAGTAATATACATGTTTAAAAAACCAGAAATTGAGTATTCGTGTTTTGTGAAAAAAATTATTTTGTGAGGTATACTACATTCTCTCTTTAACTACAATTGAATATAAAGTTTTATTTTAGCTAGTTTTTAAATAATATTAAGTGAATAATTAAAATTCCGCTTTGTTAGATTTTTTTAGTGTGATCCTTGTTATATATACACAAATGTACTTATTTCAGAGATGTCACCTTGTATATATTTGGCTTTGTATATATAGATCATATACCAAATTTTTAATTTATCTCCTCCTTCATACCTGAAGAAATAAATTAATTTACTTTCACGAATGCACAAGTAATTTATTACCAACCTACATAACTACAAAAAATCGTGAATATAAGAAACATCTCAGCGAAAAATTTCCATTTTGTTGGTAATATTATTCAAGGGATGAAAAACGAAATATTACTTCGTTGAGTCGAATACGAAGTAGGTGAGTTAAGATATTCAACTTTGTGAAAAATCAGAATATTTAATAAAAACAGAGTGAATACTGTAATATTATGTGTAAAAGTCTACAAGGAATAATCTAAAATATTGTGATGAGCCACAATTTAGTAATGCCCGGTCTAACGTTAATATGCGATGTAATTGACTAGTTAATCTCAGGGTGAGTTCAAATAAAATTGTGGTTTCAACAATTTAATTATCTAAATTTATTTTTGAACAAAGAAAAGTAAATAAAAATATATCATCAACAATTACCACTTTATAGTTCTTTGTGCTATAAGTAAAAGTCCAATTCTTCTCGCTTCCTATGTGTAAATTCAAAATGTCTGTCAAACCACGGCCTTTGACCCAAATAAAGTTTATCACACTCCAACTGTCTAAGTATTCAAAAAAATTTCAAGTTTCACCTTTTAATATCCAGTCCATCTACAACAGGTAATGTTTATTTCCTTCTATTGATCGCATTATTATCTTTTTCTTATTATTTTCCTTCTTTAGGTTAAGCACTTTATTTATATTATATATTTATACAGTTGTCTTAATTACAATAAATAATACTAACTGTATGCTTTTAATTGTTCACTATCAGGTAATATCAGTTATGTATTACTTTTTTTTAAGAAAATTTGAATTTGAGGTTAAGTAATAATTTTGTAATAATTTTAAATCTCTTACAATAATGATGTTACTTCTCTCAGGTCACAAACATATGGAGGAGCTCCATCAAGTTCTGATGGAGCTTAAATAGTTTTCCGAAATTCTTTGTTTAATTTTTTTTAGTTTTGACACTTAATCATTTAAACTTCAAATAAATTATTGATTACAAATTACAATAAAATAATTTTTTACCCATTTTTGATTATATCCAAAGAATTAAAATTTACTTTATTATTTAGATACAACAAAGTCTAATTTTTTTACAATGAATTACTTTAATTTTGTTATCCGAAAATTTTAAACTCTTACATATTCCTAAGTAGTGATCAAAGTTTAATTAAAAATTTCTATTAAATATACAGAATTTTGATTAGTAGTAGTATTATATAAAAATCATTGAAAATGTTCTTATATTGTTTTAACCAATGTTATTTGATTCATGTGTTTGTACCTATCAATTTTTGTATAATTCTCAATTTTTTGGATTTCTTCTTTTAGACCGCTACAATATATTAATATAATGAATAAGTTAGAAATTTGTATATCTAATAAATTAAGAATTAAAATGTTTGAACTTTGGACTCTTACGTAACTTTCATGATCTTCCAAAAAAAAAAAGCATTCGTCGCCATGATAAATGCGTAGAAGGATAATTGTATTGCTCACGGAACATTACCCTCCAATTTTTTTGTACAATAAAACATTAATAAAAGGCTGGGAGAATAAGATCTTGGCTTTTTTCTAAGTTAGTGTTTAAGTCCACGCTGTATTCGTGCTCTCACGTAAGTAGATTCTTTCATAATAGAATTTAGTGGGCGTCCCAGCAGCTCTGTAACCTCATAAAATTAGAGCACAACTTAATTAAATATTTTGTCTACAGCTCAAACTTTTGGGTACATGTTCTGGAAATTATAATTTATGTCGTAGCACGTTGATTGCTTAGACACATTAAACATCCGACTAAAAAGCAAAACTTTTTTAATTATCAGGCTTGATAAATGATTTCCTAGTTCATAAAAGGGGGAGTTTTGCTTACAACGTAACTTTTTACCGAGAATTTGATATGTTCACACAATTTATATTCTTCCGTTATGATGGAAAACTTTTACGGATCTTCGCTAATAATTTAATCATTATTTAATAAAAAAGAATTTGCAATCTGGTTAATGTTATATAAACCATTTTATTCATTTGTAGTTCGTTATGTCTTAATAGAGAGTTAAAATGTAGGTGGAGATCCATTTTGTTCTTATTATTACTTTCAATTTAATTGATTTACATTTATCTTTTCCAATTTTCGCTTTACTCCAAATCCATGATTTTCTTGATTTGGATTTTCTTTTATCTTTGCAATAAAACAAATCGCTACCTCTAATAATTATTCCTTACGTCCAATAAATAGGATGATTAATACAAAGGAAGAAAATATTACCATTAACCTTATATTTCCGAAACAACCTAAAGAAAACAATCATACAGAACTATTACATATTTTGGAGATATTTCAAACAAATTATCACAAACTGTATCTCTTACAATATCTTTTAAAGAATGAAATAATGGAGGTTCATTTTTATTAAATTAATTGGGCAAACCCTTAGAAATTTTGAAACAAGGTACAGTGAACACTTACGATCTTATATTGTATATATTGCTTGATAATGATTGGTTGAAATGTTTATGGTATGAAGTTAAGTAAGCTTATAAGAAATCTGTCAGTCTTTGAAAATGCGATTAGCGATGCCTGGTCATATTTAAAAAGAGTTAAGAGATATTTAAAAAGAGCTTTGAATTACTGTGGAAATTCAAGACAAGTATAATTTATCTTTTGTATATTTAAATATTATTTTACTTTCGAATACTTTGTTAGTTTATCTGTTTGCATCCATTTTTATAATATATATTTACTGATTCAAATGTTTTTACCATTTTGTTTTGAATATTATAGACGGACTTATTGTCATTATTTTTTATTCTCAAATTAAATAAATGACAGTTGCCTACATTAAAAATCATGCTATTTTCTGCCCATCAAATAAGAGTCCTTAAAGTTCAATCATGAAAAAATGGATCTCTCTTAGCGTAGCAGTATTGAGCTTTATTTATCACATTCATACTAGTATCAGTCACACACAGTTTATAGCTATTTGAAAAAAAAATGTTTAGGTTAATAAAAATATAGTATAGTTTCTTGAAAGCAGTATAATAGAGCTTCTTCAAAAGCCGGATTAAATCTGAAAGCTAGTAATTTTTATTTTTCTAGGAATTTTTCAATAAAAGTACATATAATTATTTTTAAATTTGCTAATTCATTAGTCAAAAAACAAGCTGTCCTGAGAATTACAAATCTTTTAAATACGAGTTCTTTCGGGAAAAATATAAAAATATTCAAAATCAACTAACATAAGTTAAATTTCATTTTTAACGGCATATTACCGAAATATTATTTGACGCTTCAAATGACATCACAGATTAGTTTTACGGTTGTAATTGCATAAAACTAATGAACATTGATGGAGAAACTGAGCTGCATTTGGAGATGTTTCCAAGATTTTTCCTTCCATAAAAACGGTGTCGTTCAGATTATTATCCCATCATACAATATGTCTCAATAAGTTGGAACCATATGGGAAACTTTTTTATTATTAATTTTAGGAAAAAATGTTATTCTTTATAAAAAGTTCTGCATGGTCTAAAACCTGAAATACAATCATCGGATTTAAAATTTGTTGAGCCGTATACAAGGTTTGTCGAAAAATATAAATTTTGCTCAAGAGTAAAGTACCTTTAAATTTGACAATATCGAAAAATGTTACTAAAAAAAGTTGATCAGAATTAAAAATGACGTTGAAATATGCAAGTACAGTATTTTTTCGCAACATTTTTTAACAAATGTATGGCTAAATCCATGAAAGGAAAAGTGGTAAAAATTTTAATTGAATTTTAACAACTCTTTGATCCACGTACAAGCGGAATAAATGATCAATTTTTGGTATTTATTTTTTTTCCTCCTAAGGACATATACCACTCAATTAACAATGGAGATACACAAATTTTTGTTTCAGCATGAACAACACGCACAAAAAATTTTAATGTTGTTCAATTTAAAATAACCAATTCTCTCTGATCCGGAATCATTTAATGTATTCGCATACAACATTTATTCGAACATAAATTTTCATCTCACGTAAATCGTAACGCAGTATCTATTACATGATACTAATTTCGGACAGTGCAGTGGTAATTAATATATATTACCTCATGGTTTTCGTTTAAATACGTCCTTAGTTAAGCCCCACAATTAAATCAATATTTGATTTCGATTAAATTACATATTTGATCGACGGATTTCATAAAATCAAACTGAACGGTAATTCATACAGTTTTCGTTTTGTGTAGTGTTGGAAGTTTATTTATCAACATAATGAAAAAAATTACTCAAATTCAAATAAATCAAATCCATCAGACAAATAAATTAGGGTTATAATTTCACCTGTATTTCAATCCACAAGACATAAAGATTCACTAGTTCCACTACGTTTAAAGTTTACTGTTTAAACTAAACTTTGCTAGCATTACAGAATGAATATATTTTATTCGAAAAAAAAAAAAAAAAAAAAAAAAAAATTAAATTTTATTTATTCTTGCATTTAGATATGGAACGTTTCTTAGTTGTAACAATTTGATTCTTAATTTAAAAATTAATTTTGTTCTAACAAGACTCTTTCTCATTTTGATTATATAGGGTCCGGCAAACCTCTGTCATTGTTCTGTAACTCCTACTATGCAAAACTTCTAAAATTACTAAAATTATAATGCGAAACTATAATTTAAGTATCAAAATCAGCCTAAACCGACACCAAAATACTATGACTAAATTGATATTTTCTGTACCTTTCAAACCATTTGTCATTGGCCATAAGGATAATCTACTACTAAACTAGATAAATTTTTTTTTAAAACTGATCACTATTGATCAACCATTAATTTAAGTCTGGTAAAATCTTAAAACTAAATACTTATATACTACTAAATTTCTTCCAACGATGTCCTTTAGGTTGTTCTGACTATAACATGTACACAAACTCGCGCACTATACTCTGCTTTTTAAAACACAGCTTTACACGAGTTCGAATGGCTTGGTCCTCTTCAGTCTTCGAAATAGACGCTGATTGTCCAGCAGCTGAAGGGCTTCTACATTTTCATGGAGGTGTAGCCTCTAGATAAATAAAGATAAATAATACTTCTTGAATTTCCAGTCTTCCAAAGCGTTTTAGTATATTTAAATCTTTACCTAGGTTTCGGTATCTGACAATACCATTCTCAAGACAGAATGTACGTCCTGGAAATTTTTGAAAAATGAAATTAATGTTTGACCACCCTGTACAAAATAAAAAATTAAAACTTAGTCTAAAACATTCTTTTATCAATTGGCTTTCTACATTTGTAGTTTTTTAGATTTCAAAGTTAAATCTGAGAAAGCAAAGCTTTTTAAATAGGTGTATAAAAAAGTAATATTTTTGGGTAAATTTTGTTTTCTCTGAAAGGGGTGGGATATTAAAAATAAAATTTTATAGATATGCTCTAGTGACTATAGAGTATCTAAAAAAGTAAAAAAATTAAGTGATATGCCAATTCTACTTTTGGACCACCCTATAAATGAAAATAATTTTAGAATATTTGGTTTTGACCCCAATTGACAAACATTCTTTAAATACATTTTTAAGTTTGTTAATTTAAAGAACAACAACAGAGGTTTGCCGGACAATAAACATACTTCCTAAATATAGTTTAGTTTCATTATTAAAATATTAAATTGTTGACTCTAGTTCGTTTCTTTTCCCATCTATATTCTCCTTTCTTTTGACTATTTCCTTTAATCCACGTCTTTTTTAGTCCGTCCCTTTTCTTTGTCTAGTAAATTTTGGCTTTCCTTATCCATATTTGTTTAGCTAGTCAATTACTTCATATATTAACAGTGGCCCCACCAGTATAGTTATTTTTGTTTAATGAAAGAAAGTTATTAATAATTGTATATCTAGATCTTCTTATATTTATAAGTTCCTTTAATCAAAATTTCTTTGTAATTCCAATGATAAGCCTTTATGTTTTTATGGTATAGGTATAAACAGACGAAATGTAGGCCTGCAAACATAATGGTGAAAGGACAGGTAGGATTAGGCGATTTCTTTGTTGAGTAGCGCAACACGACTTTGTGTGCATTAGTTTGCAAGTCACTTTATGTTTATTGAGAATGGTTGTTTAATAAAAATAATTGTTATTATATTTATAGTATTAAATATCTTTGGAAACCTCAAAAAACTACTGATTTATTAATAAAAGAAACCTACTTAATAGTTGTTCTCGTTAATTTTCGACTATAAATTTCTTCTTATTTCGTTTTCGTTTTTCGTGGTCCACGACACACCAATATCCCTAGCGGCCTTTATAACGTCCGCTAGCGATGAATTATGTACGGAAATAAGTTTTCGTCTGCCGACATTGTTTTGCCAACATTAAACAAATGAAAAATGAGGCCAATAAGCTGGTGTAACACGCTGTTATTTTTGTTCGTGATGACAGGGCCGTTGACAGCCGACTCAATGGTAAATTATTTATTATGCCAAAGTCCCTGAACAGGTTATATTGGTCAGTATGGGAAAGGCTAGATAATTAAATTTCTATCTGGATAATAATAGCTCTATATTAATTTTTCACAGGTGACAATCTTTCCATATTATTTTAGAAACAAACACCCGCAGGAATTTTTAATTTCCTAGCGAGTTATACAGGGTATTCCTTAGTGGTATCCTAAAAGTAGTGTTAGTTATACGGGTGTTTTTATATACGAGGACCGCTCCCAAATTTTCTGGGATCGTCACGTTACATATCGTAAGATTAAGGCATCTTTGGACATTGGCATCCTAGTAATACATACGATTTTGCACAAAAGTCCGGAAACTTAGTATTCGGTGGATCCCACATAATTTAACAAAAGGTCAAAAAGAAGCTCATATAAAATGGTGCCAAGATATGCTTAATAAATTTGACCGAGGGCATTCAAATTTGATCTGTAACATAGTTCCTGAAGAAAACATGGATTTATATGTACGACCCTGAAACAAAACAACAATCGACCGTTTGGGTGTTTGAAGGTGAGCAAAATCCAACAATAGTGGTACGATCGCGCAGTGCTGGGAAAAAAATGATTGCTTGTTTCTTTAGTTTGATTGTACATGTGGCAACCGTCACATCGGAAGATAGAAATAGAAAAACAGTAAACGCCGATTGGTATACTTCAATTTGTTTGCCAGAAGTCATCTTCATATATTGAGAGCAAATAATCCAAAACGGCGCATTATTCTTCATCATAACAACGCTAGCTCCCATTCAGCACGTCAATCCATTAATTTCTTGGGCAATCCAAGTGTTGAATTAATGACACATTGCCCATATTCACCTGACCTATCACCTTGTGATTATTTTTTATTTCCTACAATAAAAAATAAAATGCGTGGTGAACGTTTTTCTTCACCTGAGGCGGCAGTAGAGAAGTTCAAAGCACTTGTTTCTGAAGTGCGTCCAAAAGACTGGAAAAAATGTTTTGAAACTTGGTTCAAGAGAATACAAAAATGTATTGATGTTCAAGGTGAAGCAATAAAGTTATTTAGAATATTTTTTTGTGTTTATACATAGATTCCAGAAATATTGGGAGCAGCCCCCGTAGTTGCAAAAGTCTACTCAAATGTTCATTTTTCATTTTAGGAATTTTTTATAATCTCCTTGTTGAGCTGACTTGTATCGAATAAGGACATTTGTAAGTCCTATTTTTTACTTTACATCTGATGTTTTCTCTTAATACTTTTTTCTCTGATTAAAATATTTCTCACAGTAAGATCATTTAATAAAAGCTTTAGAATTTGCTGAAAGAACAGTATTTTTATTTTTGTTGACACTAGCGACAAAACCAACAAAAATCAATGAGTGCGCTCATATTTTTCGATAAAGTGATTACTCCGAACATACATCACAGTTTTCTTCTCGAAATTCGGTAATCGGATAAAGAACTGGATGCGGGGCAAACAGAAAGTTTGATTAGAAAGTTGTAAAAACCGCTATATTGTTCCAAACAAATAGATATTTTTAGCCAGTGAATTCGTTCGGAATGGACTCCGACTAAATTAAATTGTACTAGTGAGCAAGAATCGATGACAATGACATATCAGCCACAAATGTTATTACTTCGAGTTGTATAGTGGCGGGATATAATTTGATTGCCCCTGAACGGTGCCAAAAATTTCAATAACAAAATAAATATAATTTTTTCATCTTATATAAAAAGCAATACTGTTATTCACTTTAAAGTTTACAATATTACCAGTAATATGATTATGTGCAAATTAAGTAATAATGAGAGAAACGGTTTCTTTTTTCAGTGGCTTTGGAATAAATAATGTAACTATTTTAAAATTTTTACTTCATATATAATATTTAAATATCTAATGTTTTACTTTCGCCGCCAACTTTATAAAAATATATTTCATAAAAAAATAGTCTTAACAAAAAGTTCAGTAACATTTGGAAAGACGTAAATTAACTAGCAAACCTATAAAATATAGTTGATACAGAAAAAGTAAAAAAATTATTTAGCCGTAGCTAAATAATATGAAAAATAATAAAAAACACTTGAGCAAATTGTGGATTTTTAATTGAATAAAATATTTTGAATTTCGAACTAGGAAGCTCTTGTATATCTCTTAATTTTTTTAACTAATATTTGACTCTGTTTTCAAATTACTTTTGACTGTTAGTTATAAATCATTACTTTTATTTTCTTTATAGGTATTTCAACCACTGTTTAATTAATTATATTTTTCTTTAGTGGTATAGAACTTTATATATATATATATATATACACACGTTTCTTCCATTATTATTGGGAGTTAGATGTGGGGGGCAATTATTTGGCTGACTTTTTCTTCAATTTTGATATGTTTCTTTGATCCTTGTTACTTCCCCTTTTTGATACGTGTGATTTTCATACAGATCTCTACCTTTATTGTTGGTTGTATGACTTGTGTAGCCACCAACCCTAACCGTTTTTCCAACCCATGTTGGAGTTTCCTCTGGTTCCAATTCCCCAACCTCTATTTAATTTTCATTTATAGGCTTTTGTTTTCCTTTTCCTTTCATGGTGATTTTGGGTTGATCATCGAACTTAATTTTACAATTCTACTTGGTGCCTATGTCTAAATCTAGCACTCAAATAGATGGATTCACTTTTGTTTATTTTAGCAAGATCTGTTTTACTGTCAAATTTTAAATGACTATTGTTTTATTATATAATCTATTTTTACGTGTAATTTGGAATATACTTTGACTTCATATGTTAATTATTATCGAATTTGTAATTTTGCTATGTTTAAACATTTTTTGGTAAGTTTTATGATGTTTTGCTTATATCTGTTATATTATATGACTTTGTAGACCTGATGATGACTGATAACAGTCGAAACTGGTCGTCAATTTTATTAAAGTCTTCTTTGGTTTAATGGTTAAATTAACAAAAAGGAGTACCTAAAACATATTCTTTACATAACCATAGTAAAATTCATAACATAATAATAACAGAATAAGTATGTTAACTTTTAGTAAATAGTGTAACTATCTAGCTCGTAAAAGGATATATTCTGGTTCCTTTAGCATCTAGACAAGAAAATTTCTGAGTTTCCTCTTCTATATAACGTATCATCCTTTTTGCCGTATTACCCAAAAATACGAACATTCCCTTCATCTAAAAATACAGAAAGTGAACAATAAAACCTTGATTTAAAACAAGAGACAGTGATTTTAGGAATCTCTAAAGCAACCGCAAGAATCATTTCGTCTGTGAAAAGGCCAATTGTAGTAATTCATTTGCTCATTTATTTATTTCAGTTTATAAATTATTTATAGTAGTAAGCTTAATCAAACAAGTTTGTTACCTTAAAAAAATATACAACAAAAATGTCATACCTGTTAAGTTTAAAAAAGTCATAAATTAAAAGAAAATCAGTTTTTTGTTTCTCCTGTAAAATAAATAATTTGTTAGTTATGACAACTGGCCTTTTCACAGTCGATTTTATGGGGTTTCCATACTCTATAAAAATAATTCAAAATACCTTATTGTGTCGACCAAATGGCAAAGAAAAGTAAGTGTAATGTGTTACTATTAATAATCGAATTATGGGTGCAATTCAGAAGACAGGTAAAAACAAATAACACTTCACCAAAAAATCTAACAAGATCGAATAACTTATTACGAAATATTTTCAAATATTTTTAGTAAAATTTAAACAATGACATAAACAAAATGAAAAATATTAAAACCTATAAATGTAAAAGTTATTAGATTTTACTAACACAAACAAAAATTCAAAGAAAAGAAATATCATTAAAAATTTGAACAGTGATATATTCTTCAATACTATTTTTAAAACTATTCACATAGGTTGCTGAAATAACAACATTAATCAACACTGTTTTGAAAAAATGGTAGTATTTGTAAGCATTGAACCTGTTTTTTCTTTAAATTTAATTCCAAAACATATCCTTGTACCGAATATTGGAGCCTTTGCTTCTTTTTGGCCAATATAAAGAACTATGCACGTTGGAGAATTTAACGAAAGTAACTACTTCAAGTACTATTTGCTGATAGAGATTAAATCTATTGGATATTGTAATGTCTACTAAGAATTTAGCGTATACAAGTATTTTCGTGTTAAAGTATTTTTTACATTGAAAATGAAAAATATGACGTAATCAGTGGTATTTGCCGCCAAAAACTACTCCTTAATCATAATGGATGAAATAACTAATAAAATTAAGTATCTTTATGCAAAGCTTCTATGTCCAAAATTTGACATTTTTTTCTAAATCAATTTCAAGATATTTAAAAATGGTATACTATGTTACTAGGAGTAGAAGGCTAACATTATTTGTTGTGCCCAGTGTCTCACACAACCGATGCGCTATCCAAGGATATGCAAACTGGGCGAAACTTATAATGAGCCTTCTACTCAGAGTGACATTTACTATTTTTTCTTCAAGCGTTAAAATCAAAAAATAAGTATAACATGTATTTCAACTATTATGTACGCTTTTATATTTTACTGTGTTGTTTTGCCTAACTCTGACCAGTTTGGTGATTTTAAAAATAATGGGTTGGCCACACTGTCAATGACATTATTCTTCTTGTTATTTTTCTAATTGTTGTAACGGTTGTCAATGTTAGCGTTGTAAAGAAATTATTTGCATTATCAATTTAAGAAAAAATAAGTTTTAAATAAATAAAAATATTATTACAATTTATTTATTTAAAGTACATTCATGTAAAATAAAAAAATACTCAATACTAAATATCAAAATGACATTTCTAATAAATCAAGGCTAGAAAGATCTATTTTGTTTAATCAGTTGCTATGGTTACTTTTTTGTACTAGTAATAAAATGAAAAATACTTTTTTGTACTAATACAATAATGCGCTATGTCTACAAAACATGTTACGTGATATAATGTACCTTATTATTATACGCTTCTATCTATCTCCCTTATTATTGAGCTTTCGAAACAGTCTATATAAAAAGTATTTTTAGGTGAACTTTCACCCCTAGAAGCATTGCATTGCAATTTTGGATCACCCTGTATAAATTAAGATGTGAATTGGTGTGACACACTGAACAAGTTGGAGTCTAGTAAGAAAGCAACCTATAGAAACCTAACTTAATATATAGTACCTTTCCCGACGTAAAACAAGAAGTTAGTTGAATCCTCTTTTGCCTCCATTCATGACCTTTTAGCATAAAAGGATTTCTTGCAATCAATGGATCTACATCTTTATCCACATATATATCTTTATCCTGAAAGTGCTTGAAATCTTTAACCAAATTATTTTTTAATTAATCTGGATCTCTTATTAGTAATGAAGGCGTTGTCCCTCTAAATATACCAACAAATGGGTATCCTTCATATTCCCTGAAAATATAGAGTATATAATATCCAAACATTGCTTGTAATTAGCCATGTGCTGCTCATTGCAGTTGACGCGTTTTGTTATGCTGGTTTCAGTTTTTATTAATTCGCATTCTCTAGTGGTGTGCACTTTTGCACACTTCACATACTTGGTTTCATGTTACAGGTAATTTGGGTGTGACTGCATCGCTGGCAGTTATAGCATTGCGTCAACTTATTTTCCTGCTATACGGCTCCCATTTTACTCTTATATTTAAAATCCCCGTTATATTGTATAGTATTTTTAAATTTATATTCTTATTTACTAATATCAGATAGCTTCTACTTTTAATTATTATGTTATTCGATTTTAGTGATATTACTTTTAATATTTTGACTTTAGCTTGCTCTGTAAGTTAATTAGTAATTTCGTCTAGCTCCACTACTGGAGCAGCCTTCATTGCTAATCTCTTAACTCTATCGCTTTTATGAGTGATGTTTAATGACAAATTTCTTCCACTTTTAGTTGTTTCATTAATTTTTCCCTATCTTCGATATTAGTAAATATCTTAGTATTGTTTTTGTTGAACTGAATAGTACAATTGTTATTCTATATCTAATGGTCTCTCTCACCTGATTAATAAATTCCTTTGGCTCTTTCATATGCATTTCCACGATTACTGGTGGTGCCATTACTTTTGGTTTTGGTTTTTCCACCTCCTTTACTTCTACTTTCTCGCAGTTTTCGTTTTCCTCACTTTCTTCCAGCTCCCTTCATATGAGATGTAGTAAGTGCGCTAAACTTTTTTGCATATTAATAATAAGTTCTCTGTTGGCTCTATAAAAATGTATGCTGTCAACTTACAAAATTTGTGTAACAATCCCTCTTCCTTCCACTAATTTTTTAATGTCATAATCACTGATGCGGTTCTTAATCTATATACAACTTCAACAAACAAATAAAAATTACACCTTATCTCTTGTCATGCCTTCTTTCCACAGTTACTAGTGACCCAAAATAATCGAAACCTAATCTAGAGTATGATCTCTAATAAACCGCTAGATATGCTTTAGGTAAGAAACCCATATTTGGTTCTGTTGCTCTACATAGGAACCTCTGAACTCTTCAGTTGTCTTTTTTTATTCTTACCTAACAAAACATTTCTTTTATGTCGCCGTAAATACAATTTTATTTGGCCTGAATTTCATTAAAACTCTTGTCCGCCTTTTCGAATTTGATTTTGAGATTATCTACCAGCCTTTGCTTAAGGATCCATGCTATAATAATTTGGAAGTCATCTAGTTCTGCAAATTCCAATTTCTCGCAAACATTATATAAAAAAACTAGCGTTCTTTGAATTTTGTATTAAATTTCTGTTTTCTATTTTCTTTTCTATATTTTCTTCACTGGATTTAGATAGTCGGCTTTCTTCTACATCTGAATAATAGTTGCGAGTAATTTTTCTCGTATTTTTATTGTACCAACTTATGTAAAAAAGCAGTTTATGCAAAGTTAATTTTTAGTCACCAGTTTCCATTTTTCGTCATTTTACATTTTCAAAAATAAATGACATATTTCTTCTTTATGAGCCTGTTCACATACTTGAGATATTTTTTATATGTGTTTTGAATTTCCTATTATAGCCAGTGAGGTATCTTTTTTTTAAGCATAGAATAATCAGCATTATTTGTTGCTTCTTCTGTTCTTGTTAATAGATTAACGATTCAACATGATTTTTTTAAGTTACTAACATTATTCAAATTCATAACAATTTCTCCCCAGTCCATCTTTAAATACATCGGCAGTTTTCTAAGTTCATCAAGTAACTAAGTGTACTGTTTATATATATTCCAAACTTTCGGAAAATAATCTTTTCATCATCAGGGAAAAACTACAATTCATATGAAGTATTACAACAAATTATTCTGATTTTTTATACAAACTTGTATAATCAAATATGAAAAAAAATAGGAAATTTAAAGATGTTAAGACTTATAAAAATAAGTTGTTAAAACATTGCACACAAAGATAACATCAAATTGGTCAAAAAATAAATATTTATAAAAATGTAGATAGCATACACTATTTAGCAAATAATTCTTTTAATTATAGTGCCATGAGTTTTTTCTGATACTACATGATCAGCTTTAACGTTACTACGCTGTTACTTAGATTTTATAATTATCTACATTTGTAATCTGATTGGACTTTGTTACAACATAGACCAAATTTCAATACCGTAAGTATAATGGAGGTTTTATCGATTTTATAGTACTCCCTATGGTATACTTTGCATACATCTGGCTTAAACCAGACATGCAAATTTTTGAATTTTGCACAACTTGAGAATATAAATCTCTTAATTATGCTTCATTACAGTTTATATTTTGGTACAAGTGCACAAGTTTTACCATGGGTTAATTATCCATCGTGTAAACTATTTAAGCGATTTTCAATATATCATTTGTAGGGCTTGGATTCACTTTTCCCTTCAGTACTTATATTATACTACCATATGCAGGTATTAGTCTTTTAGAAGACTGTTATTTTAGTTTATCTTAAATTTTCTTTTATGTTATAAATCCAACTGTCAGTATATCACAATTTTATAGCTTTTCTTATTCTTTACGATTTGATTTTCACCATGGTCTATTATTGATTTGCTCTTATTAACTGGATTTATTTTTAATAGCGACTTGCAAATTTAGTAGTGTAGCAAAGCGGGTTCTGCGGGACTTACAAAAACTGCCACCAGAGGCGCTGGTGGCGCTAGTGTCGTTGTTGCGCGGCAAATTCAAATTTCGAGAGCGGCCATTTTTAGTCCAGGCGGCCATGTTTAGTCCAATTATGTCAAAGTTCCACAAAGTGTTAGTAGATGGCGTTGGAGAGCGGCGGCGGCGGCGGCCATTTTTAGTCCAAGAATACTGGTCTTGAACGTGTTGGCAGTTCAGCCAACCTGTCATCTGTCACTAGAAATACTGGTCTTGAACGTGTTGGCAGTTCAGCCAACCTGTCATCTGTCACTAGAAATACTGGTCTTGAACGTGTTGGCAGTTCAGCCAAAAAAAGAAGAAGTCACCTGTCATCTGTCATCTGCCACATGTTGTCATAAGGGCATTAGCGCTTAACTTCACTGTTATTGGTCCAATTGAATCGCGGAAAAAACAGGCATTATCTATGAGTGACGTAGATGTCAAATTTAAAGAAAAGCATGCGCAATGAACGTTGCCGAAAGGACATTAGTGCTTAACTTCCTTGTTATTGGTCCAATTTAATCGCGGAAAAAACAGGCATTATCTATGAGTGACGTAGATGTCAAATTTAAAGAAAAAACATGCGCAATGAGCGTGGCCATAAGGGCACAAAGCGCTCAACTTCGTTGTTATTGGTCCAATTGAATTGAGGAAAAAACAGGCATTATCTATGAGTGACGTAGATGTCAAATTTAAAGAAAAAACATGCGCAGTGAACGTTGCCATAAAGGCATTAGCGCTTAACTTCGTAATTATTGGACCAATTGAATCGAGGAAAAAACAGGCATTATCTACAAGCGACGTAGCTGTTAAATTTAAAGAAAAAACATGCGCAGTGATGGTTGCCATAAGGGCACAAAGCGCTTAACTTCGTTGTTATTGGTCCAATTGAATGGTGAAAAAGACAGGTATTATCTATAAGTAACGTAGATGTCAAATTTAAAGAAAAACATGCGCAATGATGGTTGCCATAAGGGCACAAAGCGCTTAACTTCGTTGTTATTGGTCCAATTGAATGGTGAAAAAGACAGGTATTATCTATATGTGACGTAGATGTCCAATGTAAAGAAAAGCATGCGCAATGATGGTTGCCATAAGGGCGCAAGGCGTTTATCTTCGTTGTTATTGGTCCAATTGAATCGCGGAAAAAACAAACATTATCTATAAGTAACGTAGATGTCAAATTTAAAGAAAAAACATGCGCAGTGAACGTTGCCATAAGGGCATTAGCGCTTAACTTCGCTGTTATTGGTCCAATTGAATAGCGAAAAAGACAGGTATTATCTATAAGTAGCGTGGATGTCAAATTTAAAGAAAAAACATGCGCAATGAGCGTGGCCATAAGGGCACAAAGCGCTTAACTTCCTTGTTATTGGTCCAATTGAATTGAGGAAAAAAACAGGCATTATCTATAAGTGACGTGGATGTCAAATTTAAAGAAAAAATATGCGCAGTGAACGTTGCCATAAGGGCACAAAGCGCTTAACTTCGCTGTTATTGGTCCAATTGAATAGCGAAAAAGACCAGTATGATCTAGAAGTAGCGTAATGTCAAATTTAAAGAAAAAACATGTGCAATGAACGTGGTCAAAAGGGCACAAAGCGCTTAACTTCGCTGTTATTGGTCCAATTGAATCGCGGAAAAAACAGGTATCAGGTAAAAGTGACGTAGATGTCAAATTTAAAGAAAAAACATGCGCAATGAACGTTGCCATAAGGGCACAAAGCGCTTAACTTCATTATTATTGGTCCAATTGAATGACGAAAAAGACAGATATCATGTAAAGGGGACATAGACGCTAAATTTAAAGAAAAGCATGCGCAATGAACGTTGTCATAAAGGCATTAGCGTTTAACTTCGTTATTATTGGTCCAATTTAATTATGAAAAAGGTAGGTATTATCTATAAGTGCCGTAGATGTCAAATTTAAAGAAAAACATGCGCAATGAACGTGGCCATAAGGACACAAAGCGTTTATCTTCGTTGTTATTAATCCAATTGAATTGAGGAAAAAAACAGGCATTATCCACAAGCAACGTAGATGCTAATTTTACGAAAAAATTGCTTGATCATGATTGGATAATTATGTCACGTGATCTATATCTAGAGGGGGTTATTATATAATATTTATTAATAACGCTTGGAGGGATTATTGCTTTAAGACATGCGTCGTCAAGACAAACATATTTGGGAAAAAGTCCTTAAATTTGAAGAAAGACTCAAGCAACTTCGTAAAGATATTAAACTGTACGAAGACAAAGAAAACGTTATAAAGCAGTTGGGCGATTTAAATTTGGACAATACAAGAATACCGAAAAAAGTACTATGTTGCTGTTACCCCTTAAGACGAATTCAACCAACACCAGTTCTTCAGGTGCCGGTGACACCATGGATGTACAATTAAATGGTGAAATTAACAAGACATTTACAATATCGTGCCTCACGTTATAAATGTATTCAAAGAAGGTTTCGATCCTCATGTAATGTTGCAATAAACAACTAAAAATATGCAAAAGGTGTTTCATTAAAACTCAAAAATTTTTCATATCATTTATTAAAAATCAAAAAAAATTTCATTTCACCATGTGTAATATTTTTCGAAGAAAAACAAAAAAATTGTGCTGAAAGAGTATATAATAAAGAACGAAGCGTTTTACGTCACGCACCTCACGTTTTACGTCACGCACCTCACGTTTTACGTCACGCACCTCACGTTTTACGTCACGCACCTCACGTTTTACGTCACGCACCTCACGTTTTACGTCACGCACCTCACGTTTTACGTCACGCACCTCACGTTTTACGCCACGCACCTAACGTTTTACGTCACGCACCTCACGTTTTACGCCACGTGAACGTCAAATGTTTAACCTATTTTTTAGAGATACACTACAAGTTATTATTACCAATGTAATATAGTTAAATAAAGTGTAAATAAAATTTTATGTGAGATGCTCCTTTGTAAAACCGGGGTACCTAATTTGTGCAACTTATAAAATTATTGCATAAGACTTTTCACAGACGTGCTGTTACACGTGTCACCCCCTCTTGTAATAATGAACTCGCCCACGAGCGCAGCCATGTTGAATTTTGAAAACTTAAAAACAATACGAAATTATCAAAACCGCGAATGAAGTGATAACCTAGAAACACGTATTTTATTGAGAACGAGTATTTCTTAAAACATCGCGAAAAAGCCCCTTTTCACGTGAACATACCGTGATTATTAGACCCCCACTCACTTTTTTATCTTTCCATTTGTATATGTGGTAACGAAATAAAACAGAGGGTACAATTAACACAAGTCGTTCGGTCCTAAACAATCGAGATGGAAAAAATTGAATTTCTTATAGGTAAAAGAGCTGTAAATAAAATATTGCGTTTACCTGTAAAAGATCTTTTAATTGAACAATGGAGTCAAGAAACTAGAATATCTTGTTACATCCTCTACATCGGTGATGAAGTTGCAGCGTTCGCCTTATTATCAAGATGTGATTTCGATCCATTAGGACAACATGATGTTCCCAGAATATTAAATTATATACATACATTTGGCAAACACAGAAGAAAAGGTTACGCATGCAAAATAGTTCAACATCTAATGAAAACAGGGAATCAGTTTACAACATTTTGCAGCAATCCGTGGTCAGAAGGAGTCTTTACAAAATGCAACTGTACCAATTACGGTGAAAATAATTATTCAATAATGTTTAGATATCCTTAATAAATCATATTAAAACAAAAAAAGGTTTTTAATTTATGAGTAAAAAAGGTTGTTGAATGAAAATTAAACAAATAGTCAAAGTGGATTGAAAAATGTTGATAAGAAATATTCTTTTTTATTTATAGAAAAATCCGTTAAATGTGATTGTACCATAAAATGGGAAAGCTAAATACCATTCAGGCCTAACACACTGAATGTGCTATGGAGTTAAGAAATATAGAATCCCCACCCATTTTTTTCATACTAATAAATATTAAGACTTTCTCCGGTGAAGTTAGTCAGGCAGTCATCATGCAGTTTACAGAAGAATCAAAAGTGAAAAATATCTATTTGGGTGAACAAAGGTTCTACCTGAATAAATCGAATACGAAATATGTCGCAGTGAGTCTGTCGCATGATTTAAATTTTGCTCCGTGTGTGAAAATATCTGCAAACAAAGGAAACTGTATCGTGTTTAGTGAAAAAGATTGGAAGGAGTTTTTATCCTTCAAAGAAACTATTGAAGATTTTATAACAGCGGGAAAGGAGGAATCAATAGATGTTAGCCGGTTTTTGTTACAGTTTGAAAATTTTGAAAGCATTACTGTTTTGAAAGTATTAACTGGACATGCTACTGTCTGGTTAGGATCAATTTCCCTTTCCGAGCTCTGGAGATGCTTACCCTTAATTACGCACAACATTGAAGTATTAAAAAGCCAGCAGTTTGTAGGTTCCTTAAAAATTTTACAAATGGCGGTTAAAAACAAGGAAGATATCATCAACACAGCTCTTACTACAATGGAGCCTATAAAACAAGCGCATCCGATTACATATAGTTTATTACTAGAACTTATATTCAAATACCCCGATGTTCTTAAAGAAAAGATATGAAGAAAGTAACTTTTAATGAAGATTACAATCACGTTCACATATGGGAATCATTTGATGTTGAAACAAGTGATTGGGAATCAAGATATCTTAATCAACTACGTTTTAAACGCCGAATAGAAGAAGCTGCTAAAATTATTAATCCCGTTTTAAATATAACTCATAGAAATAAAATGTATAATACTTTACAAAATAAAACATTTAAACAATAGAATTTTTGTCTATCCAAGACTGATTTTGTATAGAATCTTATGGAAAATACGAACAAATTTAGCAATTCAAGGGGCCTTTTTTTAATAACCTTCAAACTTATCGTTGTCCCTCATAGTGGGGGGTATATAAATACAAGTGGGTGCGAACCTACATTTTATTCAGTCGTGTGCACCTACAATTTAAATCAACCAACAACAACATGAGTAGTCAAGATAGTGGTTATAGTTCTTGTGAAATTGTTTTTGAAAGTGACTCGGCATCGTCATCATCGTCGCCGTCGCCAACACCTCCTTCACCTTATGCAGTGACGCTTAATGATTGTGTTGAGGAAATCGACCAAGCTTTAATTTCATACGAGTATGCTGCTAAATTGGAGCGATACCATCTACTGGAAACAAACTTTTCCCTAAGAAGTTATGCACTTTTGTGCGGAATAAGTCCGACCAGAACCTTTAATCCTGCAATAACGCTAACACCTTTACTTCGACCCGGAAGAATTTCGTTTGGTACATTTGAGTGGACTACTTTTATTAAATTGTTGCGTCAGAGATATGATGACTTTTTCCACGCGAATCTATCATCACCTCCTGACGAATACGATCCTGTAGTTTTCCCTTGTGGAGACTTTTGTAAAGTCACTCAATTAGTGTACGACGATACCAAGTTCCTACTTGCAAACAAACATGGAGTCGAGTTCTACCTGGACGAGAATGATGTTTCCGACATCCTTGAAGCAAATTGCAATTTGGTGAAGAACTACATTTCGTTGCTAGAAGACTTGGACTTTAATACATTCTACTGTAATTTAATAGACTCTACACGAGCTTATTTGGCTATTAATTTCAATAGTATTTGTGACGACGACGATGATGCCACTAGTAGATTTAATACTTTAATTTTAATTTGTGCTGTTATGCCAAATTGTTTAGAAAAAAATGCTCTACAAGAGTACATGTATTACTATAAAGATGATGTAATTAATGATATATTAAATCATTGTTCAAATTAAAAAAATGTACCAAGTTTTTTGAAATAAAACACTTCTTTCTTATATTTTATTTTTTATTACCCAAGCAAACTACAAATAATACAGTAAGCAAACATATATAACTAATACATAAAAACTATAAATAATTTATTAGGTACACATAGTTCAGTCTGAAAATCACACTCGTTTATTTTCATGTAAATCATATCGAAACCAAGCACAATATTTCTGCATATTCAATAAATATTTCAAAATTATGGCAAGCTAATAATCAGTAATCACATCTTAATTTATTAAAATTTTGAAAAACTTTCTCCGTTAAACTCCACGGTAGGGCAAAAAAAGAAAAAATTAACTTTTATATCCCCACGGAAGGGTATCATGTGAGTGGGGAAGTAATTGACGCTTATCATCATAGGGGCTAAGTCCAATTTTAGTCTGACTTATGCTATATACATCATGCAAATAAGATCGAATAGTGTGTTGTGTAATATATTTTTTATTATTATTTTGCAAACAATTTAGGTAATCCTCGAATATGATTTTATTTTTTACGACATTGGACTTAACCCCCTTTGATTTTTTCACTACTTTGCCGCCTTGGACTTTATAGCTGTACATTTTTGATCGTAATCCCACAAAGTGTGTCATTATTTTACCATTAGCTTCATCCTTCATTAAACCGGGAATTTTTTTATTTACTAAAGGAATCTTATAGGCGTTATTTGAGGGGTAATCTGAAGTGTCAAATTTTTCTAAGTGTTCTCCAATAAGACTTTTGTAAACGTCATCGCAATTTAATTCGTAAATAAAACTATCGGTGTCAGTGTACATTAATTTTACATTTTCCACCCCCATAGTTGGTAACATGAAATTATAGTGAAAATCATACATACAGGTTTTAGAAATGTCCAGGATAGCCATGCCGATATACAGAGGTTTGTTGAAGAGTAGTTCAGCTTTTTTTAATTCGATAGCCATAAGTTTGTCGTCAAAAACTCTTCGATTATGGAATCGTGGGCTGGCTATCAAATTTTTTGCACCGTAACGACCCTCGTAAGAAGTAAGTAATTTCACTACCCTATGGAGTCTGATGTTTTCCATAGTCTTACCAAATATCGCATTATTGGCAAGTTTGAACTGGGTTTTTTTAAAATTGCTTGTGGCTACAGTCCTTAAGCGAGTATTCAGCTCGATATAGGACTGCAGCCAAGCCGATTGTTTGAATTTTAGTACTTTGTGAATTTTCGCCAATTTTAAACCGTGTTCGAGGGCTTGTTTTAAATTACGATAATGCAGAGTGTATTCTTTTTTCGGGTAAAGGGTGGTCATTAATTTGGACAATTTGGAACCACCGGGAGGTTTACGGTGTTCTGGACAAAATGGGAAATCTTTGTGCTCGTCATGTAAACTTTCGGGATACTCTAAATCAACTTGTAAAATATATCCGACGGGTGAATCGTCGGGAATCTGAGTAATGTCGATGTTTGTATTGGGCTCCCATTCAAACCCCCCGTAGGGGAGGAACTGTGACATTGCCCACCCATATAAATTGTTTACGTCAAAGTACATAAGGTACTTGGACGGTTTAGAAGAATCATATTCAGGCATGTATTTATTGTTAGCTTCAGAATATCTGTTTGAACAAACAGATATTCCTCCACGTATTGATGACTCGACAAACAACAACATGTCAACATCTTTTAAAATTTGTAATTTACATTTCGTGTACTTGAGCATGCAATCCCAAGTATATCCGGGCATAGTATAGTACCATGCCGGATCTAGTTGGTAAGTTTCCAGAGCAGTTGTTCGAAAGTTTTCCATAACGTCACAAAGAAGGAGAATGTCGGTTCGCATATACAAATCTGCATATTCGCCTAAATTTTGAATTTGGAAAGCTTGCCAAACGTTTTGCGCATGAGTGTAATCATCCGCGGAAATATGACAATCATTTAATTTGTTGTAAAAACTCTCAATTGCTGGAAGACTAGTGGTATCATTTAGCTTATCAATACTATCAATGTAATCGTATGGAAAAACACCTTTCCTCGTCAACAGTTTGAACGTTTCATTAGTCAAGTTACCAAATTCCCCTTTTAATGTGACCAACTCCTCTATTTTTAGTGTAGACACCAACTCATCGAGACTGGTACCCAAAAATCTAAAGGAGTCTATATATCGAAATTTAATTTTAGTTTTCGGTTCATACTGCGTAAAAGAAATGTATTTTTCCATGTTCACGGGTAGTACACTCAAAGGTCCACGTTTAGCAAGATCTCTAATAATAAAATGGCTGTCGTATCTGCTAAGATTATGGAAAACTATGGGCACTACAAATAGTTTTTTGAAGTTCAGATTGCACGATTGATGTGCGAACCCTCTAAATAATCCCGTAAAATGATCGTGGTCTTTAACGACGATGTCTTTTTCTTTAAACCTATTGTCGCAAATGTGACAGCAGACACCGTTTGCGACGACAGTAGGCATACAAATAGGAACAATATTTAATAATTTAGATTCAATAAATTTCGCGACTTCTAACATTTGATTCGCAAACCAGTCCATGCAATCTTCCCCTCTATAACTATTGTAGTAGGAAATCTTATTATCATAGCTGCATTTTAAGTAGAATCCTGCACTAAATGTTTTATGGTGTTGATACTTTGTAGTTGTATGAGATATCTTTTTAGTGCAGGCTTCTAAAATTGACTCGAAATCGGCATAAACGACAAAAGGACATTTCTGCTTGTATACATGATTTTTAAATTCGACGTTATCTTATGGGGGGAAAGAAATTTTGCAATCGTTACTATTTACGCATAAAATTGCGTGGTCCGTTAGTTTTTTTTCACTTTGAAAATAATTCAAGCACCTATCACAAATAAACTTTGTATGCCCCTTCTTGTTAAGTTGGCTTGAAACTAGTCTAGACATATTTTTAATCCAACAATAATGATATTTAATGGTGTTGGTAGTGGTGTCCTCGTTGTTGACGGGAGGAGCCTCGTAGTCGTTTAATTTTGGAAAATATTCATCTTGAATTAAAAGTAAATTTACATGACGCGGCTGTTTATTTTTAGTTAAACGTGCAGGTACCACTACGTAAAATGACTTTTTATTAGTTTGATTTAGTTCTAAAGCGTAAACGTTTACAGAGATTTCATTTAACTTTTCAAATTTTGAAATTTGTGTTAGTTTCATCGGTAATTCTAAACCAGCTGTATTCAAAACTGTACTATAGTGAGGGTAATTATATGTATATTCAGAGTGTTTTTTAGCAGGAAACAAAAAACTTGTTACGGCCCAGTAAAAACACGCCAGGTCTGCATTTTTGACGTTTATGCATGCCTTTTTCGCTAATATTTCTTTTGGCAGCTGAATGAAGGATGAACCGTTCCCAATTTCAAATTTGTTAATAGCTACTTCTAATAAATTTATTTTTGACAACGCCCACCCACTGTCTTTTTCTTGAAATTCCGAAAGTTTATTTAAAATAAAATCTACAATACTTTTATACTCCTGTGCTAAATCCGTCCCCAAATCAACGACGAAATTTGGGGATCCAAAGTATTTAATGTCAATTACTTCCCCACCATCACTATTATTTTTTAAAAAATCGCCACAAAATGTAACATTAACTTTTAGCGACGGTGTATCATTTTTTAAAATTTGTGAAATTTTTGACTTGAATAAATTAAAAGCTGCCTTCAAAAAATCTTTTATTTCTTTATGTTTCAAATTTATAATTACCCTTGTTCTAATTCGGTTATTAAAAATCGCGTTGACGTCTTCCCATTTAACGCCCCCTTTAGTACCGCGCCCCTGTCTAATGCCCTCCCCTACTACATGGGAAGACGCTAATTTAATGATACACCGCAACCTTTTTAACTGTCCCATTTTGGCGTAAATTTTTCTTTTTTCCCCTACCGTGAAATTACATTTTTTTATCGCTAAATTGCATTTTCGGAGGTGGGTACTGATTAGTGATAACCATTTATTTTGATCAGAATATGTAGAAATATTGTGCTGCGTTTTAAGAATTTGTTCAATTTGTTTAAAAACGAGTGCGAAATTCATGACTCACCTAATTTTTTTGGATTTTAAATAGAGTTCTGGGAGCACAGCTCTTTGATACCTCGTGCAGGCCAATAAAAACTAAACTGAAGTCTCCTTTGTTTAGATCGTCGATATGGTTCTTGTAAATTTCGGTAGACCTTTTGGGCAGAAAGGTGACGACGTTCTCCTCCAATTCCACTAGGATAGATTCCCCTCCAAATTTGGATTTGGCGAGCTGAACACGATAAATTTTCTTTGGGATGTTGGGTTGTAGGTCCTTTAGCTTAATTATGGGTTTGTTTTCGGTATCTGTAGATGAGGTAAATTCGTTTAATTTTTCGAGAAAACTCATCTAAAATAATAATAAAAAAATGGAATACTAGCATGAAAAATCCGCCGAAAAAAACACTTACTTTAAAAGCTTAAAGATGTGGATGACAAAAAAAAAGTCTTAGCCGGATTGAAGCTAACAGCAAAAAAATGTGTAGCACTGGTACAAATTACTGAAAAAATCAAAAATTTGTACTGTTAAAATTGCAAAAAAAAGTTTTTAAAAAAAATTAACTTATTTAACACTTTGAAGTTTAAATTTTTGAAAATTTACTACAAAAAATGTAGAGCACTGGTACAAAAAAGTTTTTAAAAAAATTAACTTATTTAACACTTTGAAGTTTAGATTTTTGAAATTTACTACAAAAAATGTAGAGCACTGGTACAAAAAAAGTTTTTAAAAAAATGAACTTATTTAACACTTTGAAGTTGATTTGCATGACAAAAAAACACTTACTTTAAAAGCTTAAAGATGACGATAGCAAAAAAAATCAAAAAATTTGTACTGTTAAAAAATTAACTTATTTAGCACTTTGAAGTTTAGATTTTCGAAATTTACTACAAAAAATGTAGAGCACTGGTACAAAAAAAAGTTTTTAAAAAAATTAACTTATTTAACACTTTGAAGTTTAGATTTTTGAAATTTACTATAAAAAATGTAGAGCACTGGTACAAAAACAAGTTTTAAAAATTAAAATTAAATGTACTTACAATAACTCCAACTGGAAACTGTTCACTGAACACTAACTGGTAGCACAATAAAAACAACTGGAAACAGCTCACTGAATACTAACTGGTGAAGAGACTTTTACGACTGAATTGTCGATTGATATGCTTCGGCTTTTATAGCACTCGAGAAAAACAACAACATTATCTGTGGGAAGATAACTAAATTCGTTTCGTTGAAATGTGGTTGTATTTTTCACCATTATCAGCCTTATCTAATTTTTATCCAGGAAGCTACATCCTGTGTGAACGGATGTAGATGTTTGTGCTAGAATTTGTTTTCTGTAAATGTGGTTTTATTTTTCTCGTTATCAGGCTTATCTAATTTTTATCGGGAGGCTTCATCCGGTATAACCGTTAAAGTATGTTTTTAAATTTTTTTAGAAAATGTAGATTGCAGGGCCGTATTTAAAAAATTTTTAGTTTGAAAAAAATTTTAAATTATTAAAAGTTTGTTTTTAAATTTTTTCAGAAAATGTAGACTGCAGGGTTGTATTTAAAAAATTTTTAGTTTGAAAAAAAAAGAATTTTGTGTGTTATTATTAAACACTTTGAAGTTTAGATTTTGAAATTTACTTAACTTAAGCAAGCTCAATTTTCGGAGGAATATTATAACACTATTGACAAAAATTATATCTTTTTTATTAATAAAATGTAAAATATTATATAATAACCCCCTCTAGATCACGTGACATAATTATCCAATCATGATCAATTAATTTTTTTCTTAAAATTAGCATCTACGTCGCTTGTGGATAATGCCTGTTTTTTCCGCGATTCAATTGGACCAATAGCAGCAAAGTTAAGCGCTTTGTGCCCTTATGGCAACGTTCATTGCGCATGCTTTTCTTTAAATTTGACATCTACGTCCCTTATAGATAATGCCTGTTTTTTCCGCGATTCAATTGGACCAATAACAAGGAAGTTAAGCACTAATGCCCTTTCGGCAACGTTCATTGCGCATGTTTTTTCTTTAAATTTGACATATACGTCACTTATAGATAATGCCTGTTTTTTCCGCGATTCAATTGGACCAATAACAGCGAAGTTAAGCGCTTTGTGCCCTTATGGCAACATGTGGCAGATGACAGATGACAGGTGACTTCTTCTTTTTTGGCTGAACTGCCAACACGTTCAAGACCAGTATTTCTAGTGACAGGTCACAGATGAGAGGTGACAGATGAGAGGTGACAGATGACAGGTGACATGTGACTTCTTTCTTTTTTGGCTGAACTGTCAACACGTTCAAGACCAGTATTTCTAGTGACAGGTCACAGATGAGAGGTGACAGATGAGAAGTGACAGATGACTGATGACTTCTTCTTTTTTTGGTTGAACTGTCAACACGTTCAAGACCAGTATTTCTAGTGACAGGTGACAGATGACTTCTTCTTTTTTTTGGCTGAACTGCCAACACGTTTAAGACCAGTATTCTTGGACTAAAAATGGCCGCCGCCGCCGCTCTCCAACGCCATCTAGTGACAGTTTGTGGAACTTTAGCACCACCAACGCCACCTAGTGACAGTTTCTGGAACTTTGGCACCACTGACGCCCTCTAGTGACAGTTTCTGGAACTTTGGCACCACTGACGCCCTCTAGTGGCAGTTTTGGGAAATTTGGCGCCATCTGGTGACAGATGACATGTGACAGATGACATGTGACAGCTGACATGTGACAGATGACATGTGACAGATGACATGTGACAGATGACATGTGACAGATGACAGATGACACATGACAGATGACACGTGACAGATGACATGTTACAGATGACATGTGACAGATGACATGTGACAGATGACATGTGACAGATGACATGTGACAGATGACATGTGACAGATGACATGTGACAGATGACATGTGACAGATGACATGTGACAGATGACATGTGACAGATGACATGTGACAGATGACATGTGACAGATGACATGTGACAGATGACATGTGACAGATGACATGTGACAGATGACATGTGACAGATGACATGTGACAGGTGACATGGCGCGCGCATGCGCGGGCCAGAATCGGCCTAGTCCTACTACTCAGGATTCAATTCCCAACCAACCTGGGGTTTCGATGTTAGAGTATATTACGATGCCAAAACGTTGCTGAAATAAATTTTATTTCTTTTTGTTTTCCTTTCTAAATCCTCGAGAATATTTCTCAGGGATTCCACTTACATTGAGGTTGAGAAATTTTAATATTGTTTCGTGTTTATTCTGGACTGATTTATTAGTTTGTAGGTTTACTGGCAAATTGGAATTTCGCTGATGCTGATCAGTCTGCTGCAATAAAAAAATTGTAAAACCACACGTACCTACCTTTGTTTCATACAGGATGTACTAAGAACCAAAAAGGTACATAAGTAGAGTATATAAATATAAAAATAACAGAATATCATTCTGAGATATTTTGAAAATTGTATAATGCGTATGAGGGTATCTGTATTTTTCATATATGTGAAATAATTACAGTTTTCAAGAGTAATATATTTAAGCCCCTATAAAATTAAACTCCAACGCAAAAGTCAACAAAAAGTTCCAACACGAAGCACAATAACAACGCAATATTAAGATAATAATTTTAATAAAACAAAACTGAATTATCCCCAAAAAAATAGTAGGGGATAACAAAGGCTACCTTAACTATAATGTAAATATTATAAAAAAAATCTGACTCGATTTAAAAACGTTATTGTTCGGCAATTAAATTAATATTGATAATAACATGATATATATTTAAAAATAAGTTTAAACTCCAACACAAAAGTCAACAAAAAGTTCGAACACCAACACACAAAGGCTATGTAAAATTAAGATAATAATTATGATATGTATGGATAATAATTATTTTTTTTGGTCGCGCTATTACCCTTTACTTTGATCACCTAAAAAAATGACAATGACTTGATTAATGTCGGCTACAATCATGGGAACTACTTTGGTTAAGTCTCAAGACACTAACCCTTCCTTTTAGTATTACATACCTACTTAACAATATATCCATGTAATAAAACCCCCAACTAGTTCATTTTACTTCCTATTTTGAACAAAGCTTTATTACTGAGTTTACTCAAGATTATTTCACTGATTGACAAATTAAGCTGGAGTTATTTACTAAATGTCATTTAACTCACCCTTAATACGACCGGTGGAGTACAAAAGTAGTTTCTTTCGAGTAGGAATCTATCTGGGGGACATATCTTCTTTTACTAGATGGAATCCAAGGGTGGCTCCAACGAAATCACCACCTTCCCTTGATTTAAATCACCCTCAAATTTTTTGAACATTTAACGAATGACTCGCCATTGGATAACGATTTACAATTACGTTGTTAAATACTGCTTCAAAAAAATCAATGTGTAGATACAGGCTGTATGTCTAAGCTTTTGACCCCAAATGACTTCAAAGAGAAACCAAGAAAATTCAACCACGATGAGCAGACCCTGTCAGGTTAGTTCCAAGAACCAAGAACCGAGAAAAATTGAAATTAATAAAATTACTATTTAGAAGCTGAACTTTAATTAAAAAAAATTACTTAACCACCGCGGAGGACTCGGCTTTGAGTCCTTTTCTTATCGACCACCCCAAATCAACTGAATACCTTTTCTATTCACATAAAACTGGTAGTTGCTAAAACATTCTACGATCTTTCAGCAAAATTGCTAAAATGCAACGTAAAAACGTATTGTCTTTCTGTACACGTGTTTGGACATCAGCGACTTATTTAAATAATCGAAGTTTTTTGAACACATTTTTAAATACTCAGTAGTGATATATTTTTTTTTACTTCCCACGAATCTAGAGCAGTTATGAAAATAAAATTTATGTGAACGTCGATATTATTTTTTTGTTTCTCAGGTAATCCCTGATTAGAACATATGCCTTAAATTAAATTTCTACGTATTTGATTATTAACTATTAGTTTTTTAATGGTGAATGTTTCAAACAAATTATTAGACATAAAAAATATATCAATTTAATGTTGTTTCAGGTACGTAATCTACATTTAGAGTCACAACAGTAGGTTTGATATTTGGTAAGTAGATAATGTATTTTTAATTTCTTATAATAAATAAAAATTAGCTCATTATAAAATATTATTTTTCTTCATTTTCTTATGTCCTCTTTAAGGTGTTCTTTTAATATTTTCCGACTCTGTATTTACTCACATATTCCGTTTTTGGTGTTCCATCGTTAAATTTTTCATTTCTTTCAATGCGCTTCCGCTCTTTTCTCCCTTCATCTCATTTTTTTCTTACCTCCACAAAAAAATTTTTGTTGTGAGTCAATTTAGCTATCAGCTACCTATTTTTAAGTTCCTGATTTATTGATTAAATAAAATGATACATATTATCCTGAATTGGGAAAAAATAATATTTGCATTTCAAAAGTTTACAAAACAAGCTGAATTTGTATTAAACTCTGTAAAAAGCAATTACCATTTTTACATAGAATGTTGAATATTTTTTCCAAAAATATGATACAATAATTCATTCAAAATAACAGCAATAGCATATTTTTATGCAAATATTGCTCAATTCCAATTGTAAATGTTAACTGAGATCAATAATACATCAGGCACGTTTTTTTCTCAATTTGAAAACAAAAGTTGGATATATTTTTTTAGAAATTACATATATTTTTAATTTGTAGAAAGTACGTAATTTAAGAAATTCCTCAGTTAACATTTTAACACAGCTAATTTTCTAGCTACTGAATATGCTGCAAATTATCCTTTTTAGCCAGTTAATTAAACTATAAAGACAAAGACGGCAGACATCGATTCGATAAACTACCTAATTACCAGCACGCACAATCCATTTTAAAATTCCTCTTCTCTAAAATGATTCTGGTACGCCGTCAGTATGTCAGCTGGCACGAGCGGTTTATAATTAAATTAAACACCACCGGAAACTAACTAAGCGTAACTGCCTCTGTAAATACATTAAATGCACAAAACAAATTATACCTTCGACCTACTGTAGGTTAAATGCCTTGTGTTCATTTTAGAAACCAGAAATTATAACCCTATCGTTTGCTAGCCTCTTTTAATTTTTTTTTGGTACCGATGTTTGTTAGCAATTAATTTTTTTACACACAAAGTTATTAAAACTGTTCCACTGGATATCCTCTAATTCAGTTTTGAATTTCGAATTTTAATAGATAAATATCTGTCCACTATGTAGAAATTCTATTTTTTCAATAAAAAACACACTACTAGAACGAACAAATCTTCTTTGTTCCGACAAATATTTATGAGAACAAATTATTGTGGTGCAAACGGTGGTTTATTGTAGTGGAAAGTAAACTAACATTGTGTGGGTGGGTCAAGACAACTGTCTGTGTGTGTCTGATCTTTTGGGGTGCTTAGGAACAACTGTCTGCCCGCAATTTTGTTTTGCGTTAATTGCGATGTGCGCGAGAAGGAGATGTGGGTGGTTCTAATTGGTTGGAAGTGATGTCAGAAAGGACGAATCCTGACAGTTTTGTATGTGGTATACAGAACGTACTCGAAAGTAGACAGGGTGAAACAAACAAAACTGAATATTGTTTTTACTTGTTTAAAATAAGTAAATTTTTTCATAGAGTGGCCTGTTTGTTCTCCGGATCTAAGCCCATTAGATTTTTTCTTTGGGGTTATCTAAAATCACGTGTTTAGTTTAAACGACCAACATGCTTGCAGGAATTGAGACAAAGAATTATTGATGAATGGAACTAATACATGGAGAAGTCTTGGAAAGAGTGATTCAAGAATTTGTTAATAGACTGGCATATTATCAGGAGGTAAACAGAGAGAATTTTGAACATTTGAATTAATTTTGTTTAAATTATTATTCTCATTAGTCTAAAGAAAATAAATTTACTTATTCTACAACTAAAAGTGAGTTATTTCTCGTTTTTATAAATTAATTTCACTAAACCCAGTATGTACAAATTCGAGAAATAATAAGCTCTTTCAAAATCTGCATAAATATACAGAGTGCCCCATTTACATTAAAAAATTTGAGAGTATTTCTAGTTAAACCTGGAGTTAAAATAGTAGTACAGGTATATTGTTTGTTTCATATTACAATTTGATAACGGTTTTTTCTAATTTAGAACTCAAGCAAACTTTTTAATACACACTTTTTGATATTGAACCAAAAACAATGATTCTAAGACAAAATACAATTAAGTATATATTTATGACATAATGTATATATGTACACATATATAAAAACGAGTTCTTTGCTGATCAATTATTAAATGAGGGAAACTACAAAATCAATGGAGCATTATAATAACAACTAATAGAGCTTTATTTAAGAAGGACATAGAAATAAAATTTTCCGATAACTTGGAATTATTTTAAACAGAGCACTTTCATTAAGCTGCGTTCCAAATACATTGTAAATCAATAAATTAAAAAATCCGCTAATCTATTTTTAAAAACATATTCAAATTGAGTGCTAAATTTAAAACAAAAGATCTATAAATAAATTATAAGGATCTCAGGGTGAGTTCATGTAACAAATCATACTTAAAATTAATTTTCATAAATCTAAATTTTAGACTTACATCAATTAAGTTATGATACAATTTTCAACTAAACTTTCATTGAATATTATATCAGTTCAGCAAAAGCAAATTCCCATAAATAGAATATTCAAAATAAATTAATTATTTAAACGTCTTTCAAAATAAATAAAAATGACATTGTAAATAGTTATTTTCTCTTTAATGAGGTTATGCCTTTATTATAGAGTAATTCTTTTTAGAAATGGACGTTCACTTACAATGTAAACTAATTTTCTTTGGATTAAAATGGAGGGTGGAAAATTCTTAAGAAAATCTAAATTTTATGATGTGACATTTCGTAAACTTAA
The DNA here is from genome assembly GCA_951812935.1 of Hermaeophaga mercurialis. Taxonomy (NCBI): domain Eukaryota; kingdom Metazoa; phylum Arthropoda; class Insecta; order Coleoptera; family Chrysomelidae; genus Hermaeophaga; species Hermaeophaga mercurialis. The sequence continues at coordinate 29,114,894 of OX638360.1, forward strand.
TTTAATAAAAAATCATTATTTGAAAACCCAGTATTTTTTTCTAAAACATGTTTCCGTATCAAATCATTATATCAGATAATTTTCTATACATTATTTTACTATCCGAAATACATTCCAGACATATTTTAAATGAAACGAGAATTTTAAAATTTTATGGAAATATAAATTGCATTTTAACTATTCTACAAAATTTGCTGTTAAATATTATTAAACAGCATTATTCTGATATAAATTACTTGAGTTTATATTTTTTAACATTAAATTTGTTTTTAAAATATTATTTAATTATTTATGTGTAAAAAAATATTCTCAGATTATTCCAATTTTCGATATGACATTTTCCTGTCTTCATGTTAGAATTGAGGAGAATGGTACACCATATCTTCTTCCTTGTTATCAATATATTATTACCGATCTACGAGTTTATAAAAAATGTTAAATTTTTTTGTCTGTATATACAAGTGTATATTTTTTATTCCTTGTTACTTAACTAAGAGTAGGTATATATCAAGTAATTTAGTTGAAAAGCGCAGTGTGTCAAGTCCATGTTGATTGATGATAACTAAACAAACGACGCATTTTTAACTGCACTCAGGTTAATTTGTGAATCCTAAAACAACTTTGCAATCTACGTACTACTACGCTATATTTGATTTTAGAAGTTACAAATATTTTCGAATTTGCACAGATAAAGTTGTAAAGTAAAAGTAAAGAAATTATTGATGTTACGAATTATTCAAAACATGTTTGCGACAGTTCCACGCATTATTCCACTGTCAAAAATGAGTCGCGATGAAGCAACTCCAAAAAAATCATTTGTGATTGTGATCGGAAACAAGTAAAGATGGCAAAAATTGCGCAAGACTTGTAATATGCTCCATCACAATAGATTATGGCTATGGGTCTGGTCGACCCGGGTTAAGAAGAAAATAGTTCAAATTTGCAAAAAGAATAGGAGCGATACTTAAGACAAGTAACTTCTCAGTGAAATGAGAATAGCGGGTCAATATTTGCCATGAAACCTGCAGAAAGTGAATCCATAAGGTTTTACAAGGAAATTTAAGTATGTCTTAGGTTTTTAAATTTCAAAATATCGATAAGAAATAATTGCCAACTAAAAAAATCTCTATTTACGGATAAACAAAAAAAATGATCGAATTGCCCCCAAGAAAGAAAAAATTGGATAAAGGAGTACCGTTATCTTCAATGAGGTATCTAAATTTGATATTGATGATGTAGAATTTTATGTATATCATAATTGGTTTTTTAGTCAACAGTGGATAGTAGAATTATCTATGCATAAATCTTATGTGCTTATCTTCTTAAAAACATTAATCTTATTTAATAAATAGCTTATAAACTAATTTATTATTTAACAACTTTAATGAAGATAACGAAGTTAAAACTTTACTCTTGATAAAAACTTTGACTTTTTGAGCGATTTATATACTTAAAACTAAACTAAATTTTAGTTATGTGGTCTGAAGAGTCATTGTTAATGGTGATGACGCTTTACTGGTTAATGCTGAGGGCAGTTTTCATTGATCAATTTTTGTAGAGTAAAAGTATTTTGGAGAATATGCTAATATGAGTTGGGTATTATCTTAAAATGAGTTAATTTTAAAAAGATGATTTTCATGGCTATGAAATGGCAGTTCTGGAGTGACCTAATCATAGTCAGGACTAAAACCTGTGATACATGTATTTGTAGCTACTGCACTACCCATACGCTCATCATAATACACACAAGATGAGATTACTACTCGCTACTCACTATCACCATCAATAAACAAGTGCAACCGCTATTCATTTAATACAACAAAATTTCAATTTAACCATTTTTGTACAGCAGATGTGATCTTCCCAAATGTAAAACAAACGATAATATTATCTATTTTCTGTATTTTAACTGATCCAAATTTAAATATTTTGTAACACCTTACAGAAAACATACAGAGTTAGTCTACTTTCTGCCTAAAATTTTCAAGGCTCTTATCTTATTTTACACACAAATCTAACCTAAGTCTATATCGTCACGATTTTCAAATTTGCTCCTTCAAGTATTAAGAACTCATTTTCATTTAACGTCCACTTTGTTTCTTCGGTAGACACTCATCAATTTTCCGTGTAAATATTTCAAAATTCCACGACTTGAAATTTCTCTCAGATTATATCCAAATCCACATGAGGATTAATTAACCTCATCTAACTAACTTGACAGGTAAATATAAACGTGGTATTATAAATTGTAGCAACTTCAAAAATGTGAGTTTACAGCCACATTATTTATAGTGTAGCGTCACAAAATGAGTGTGAAATGGATTTGAGTAAGAATATTGCGAGGAAAAATAAAAGGCGTAATATTTCTAAGTTGGTGAACGTTAAAAGATAAATTATTTAAGTCTATTGTAGAAACTTTATTTAGTATATAATTTTTATGAGAGCAGCAATCTTCTAATATATCAAATGTAATAGATGGTTTTCTAAACTTATTTTTGGAATTAATCTGTCACTGAAAATATAGAAAAACAATTTACATATACTACACCTTCACTTTTTAGTTACTTTCCTTAGTCATTAATATTTACTGAGAACTTATAAAAGAAACAAAAACAAAACTACATGTGAAGTAAATGCAAAGAACGCGACAGCTAGAGTTTCGTAGAAAACTTTGAATCTCTTTCATTAGAAGTTTTCAACTTATTCCTCTAGACGACATTCCACATATATAGGTACATCATCTTTCTTATTCAAGTTTTTAGACAAATTTTAAAAAAAATGAAAAAATGTGCTTCAACATAGTAACTTCTATCAGAACAATTCAAGACAAGACATATGTAGGTAAGATATTTTCAGATTATATTAGAATCTTAATTGTATATTGTGTCTCAGTAGATAATCTAAGATCTGATTAAAGGTGACAACCAAGAAATATTAAAAAGGCATCAGAATGACGTAAGTTACAAATAATGCTTTTTAGATTTTCGAAAGTGTATTAAACAAGTGTTACAAGAAAAACCATATTATTATAGAACTATGTTAAACATTGACGCAAATAATAATGAGAGTAAAGATACATGCATGTACCTTAACGGAATTGATAATTAATAACAACAAAAATTATTTCAAATAATTCTATAATTGCCTTGTTGAAATGATCTCTTATATGTTTTTCTTAATGATTCAATTACCAAGCGGAAGGGAGTTATAGAACTAAACAAAAATCTAGCTAATCGTTATCGGTTTTCGATTAGTATCTTGCGTGTTTCTCACAAAGTCTAATTTGGAGATGTTTTTTATCGTGCCTGAGTTATTTTTTCCTGTGAAACCTGGAGAGTGGATCTCAGGAGTCTTTAACTAATACGTTTATCTCAAATAATGAAGTATACCTTTCATATAATTTGAAGCAATAGGTTTTATTTATTTTATTTATTTTACTTGTTTTCTAAAAATAAGGCCTATAATTTAGATTTTTAATAAGAATTGTTTTTGTTAATGAACTTGCTTTCAAAATTGGCTGTTACAACATACATGGACTTAATTTCAAGTTACATCTTAAGATTTTTATAAATATGTATATTATAATAAAGTATTTATGACTTAAATTGTATAAATCAATGCAATACTTAAAAAAATAATAACATAGAATGAAGAAAACATATTAAGAAACTTACTAAAAATGCATAGAGTAATTTATAATTTTCAACATATCTGTCTAAATATTAATAATATTAAAATCAAAAAAATTTCTAGATGTTATTTTTATAAAAGTTCAGAAATCAGATAATTATTTAAATTAAAAGGACCTTTGTATAAAATTTAGATTAAACTTTTGTAGTTACGTTTTTCTTTATGTTGTAAAATAATTTATAAAAGTTACGTGAAGTTTTTCTATTAAGAGACAATGCTTAAATGAAAATAAGAGCATTTAGAACTATATGGAAATTGAATAAAAATATTCAGTAAAATTTTCAAAGGACCCTTGTTATATTAATATTAATCTACTTTTGAATTCGCCTAGTGTGAAGCAAGAAGAAGAAAATTGAATGGTGTTTAGGATAACAAGAACCTGGAGATAAATAAATAGAAAAAAATTGAAACTAAAAAATTTGAATGGTATCTAGGACAACATGGACCTGGAGATAAAAAATAAACAAATTATTAAGATAAGTTTTTCATATACCTTCCAAAAGTGATGAGCTTTTTCTCCGTCCAAAATCAGTAAGATCAATTTCCCAATTTTTTTAAGTCAACGAATTAGAGTTGATTTAATATCAAAGAGGGATGATCTGTGGTTCTTGCTAGTGATGGGATACTCGAGTACAAAGGATCGAAAAGTACTCCTTGTACTCGAATACAAGGTAACAGGATCGATCCAGAGAACGAGTACAACAAAATCTCAGTAGTTCTGCCGAGATGAATCATTCGAGCTCGAATCAAATCGGGTCTCGAGTCTCGGGTTTGGAGTGTCGGTTCTCGGGTCTCGGGTAACGAGTTACGAAGTTATGAGTGGAACCCACCCTGATTGTATACTTTTTATATTTCGAAAATATTTTGGGATAAAGTCTGACACAATGTTGCTTCTGAGGAGGCGCGTCTGACCACAATGGACGCTAGAGTTTTCATATACTAATGAAAAATACGGTACTTATGTACAATCATAAATTTCATAAATGCATTTAGAACTTTCACAAATTTGATAATAGTTGTGTAATAATTATTACCGCAAATTTGAGTGGCAGCAATAAACTAATGTACTCTTTATTTATTTATTGTTTCCATCATTAGGGAGAAAATATGTGGCGATTAAGAAAAAGAAGTTGTTAAAATACTGCCCATAAAAATAACATCAAATTGGAGAAAAACAAATATAAAAATATAGAAAATATATATCATTTTATGGTGACATAAATCATGTTTATACTTTCAAACATGCTAAAATATTTAGCAAGGATGATTCTTCAGCAAATTAAGTCGGTGCTGTGTTTTCGAAATAATTATCAACTATTCGAGAACCTCTATTACTATTTTACTGGTTTCTTTGTTCAAATTTATTATTTAGATTAATTAATTAGCGAAATTGCGCTCAACTTATAATGTCGGTAGTTTTAGACTAATTTGTAACCGCTATAATGTAAGGTAATTTAAGAACTTAAAGTACGATTATTTATTTATAAATATTGCAAGATACTGTAAAATCAACTTGCCGTCGAAAATTTTCAACTAAGTTTAAACGTTCATTCGGTATGCTAAGTGTCCATTAAGTTAAATTACATTATGTTACAGCGGCTATAAATTAGCTCTTGAATTTGCAATTTAATACTGATGAATATATTCTAATAACCACAATATCCAATATCTTGTTTATCGAAACCAAAATATCGCCCACAAGACCATAATTGGTTCCACAAATTGTTTCTCAAAGTAATTAATCAAACCAGCCAAATAATTGCTTATACTTTAATTGGAACATAACTTCAATGAAAAGTTTAAGATTAAAAACCATTTTTTTCGTTAACACACGTTTTTTCTATATTGATACTCGCGCCGCATAATTATTTTAATTCATTATTTTTTAAATTCAAGGGATATTTTAGAAACACTTTGTCGAATTTATTAGGAATTGTTTATTAAATTAGATATTTTATGCAAAAATTTGTTTTTTTGATGATTATAGGACTAGTAGCAATTAAGGGTTGAAAAAAAAAGGGGAGAAAGGTCAGAAGGTCAAAAGGTAGGTGCTGTTTTTAAAAAATTTTGATGGGGAAGATGAGCTTTTTTTATGTCTGTCTGCCTTCTAAATTCGGAACAGGGTTTAGTTTTTCTATAAGTAGGAAAATTCTCTTCTTAAACCCAAAATAATCACTATTTAAACCAAACAATTAATTGCAGAAATGTAGAAATTAAGAAAATTTCATTAAATTTTTATTAAAATTGGTTTTGATTCAACAAATTTCAATATAATTTTTATAGAGTGATACTAAATTATCACAAACTAATGTAGGACACGTAAAGACGATATACAGGGTGTCCGCGAAAATAATGCATTCCTTTAGAGGATTGGTAGAATGTGTTATTAGCAACAAAAAATTCTAATAATTTTTTTTTCTAACATCAATAGTTTTCACAAAAATGATCAATAAACTTTCCTTCGGAAATCACAACGTGACAACACCGCGAAGATAGAAAGAATCGGAACTATTTTTTTTTTTTTTTTTTTTTTTTTTTTTAATATTTTGGTAGTCACAAGCATAAGTAATTAGTCACTTACTAGATGCCACTGCCAGTTTTAACGTTGGGAGGTGTATCTAGGTGCTTATGGTACAAATTAATGTAAAAATATTAAGATGGCATTTTTTTCAACTCGCGAGTACCACGATATGCTACTTATTTATGGTGAATCACAGGGTAATAGTCGTGTTGCTGTAAGACTTTACAATGAACGATACCCAAATAGGCGGCAACCAAACTGTCGTACTTTTGTTTCCGTGTCTCAAAGATTGTTGGAAAACGGTAGTGTAATTCCTAAAAAAACTAGTGGTCGAAATCGCACGGATCGTGTATTAGCAGTGGAGGAGGATATCTTAGATATTGTTGCCCAAAATCCCACAGTGAGTGTACGATCTGTCGCAAGGCAAGTTAATGTTGGTAGAACTAGTGTACACAGAACATTAAAAGAACAACTATTACATCCGTACCACATTCAACGGGTGCAAGATTTGCATCAAGGTGATTTTGCAAGGAGACTACAATTCTGTACATGGTTTCAGAATAAAACAACCAGAAATCCTTTGTTTCCTTCTGAAATATTATGTACAGACGAGGCTTCTTTTACGAGACAGGGAGTTTTGAATTTCCACAATTGCCATATTTGGGATGATCATAATCCACACGCAACGCGTAGAACAAACTTCCAGCAAAAATTTTCCATTAATATGTGGGCTGGTATTATTGGACATACTTTGATAGGACCATACGAATTACCGAGACAGTTACGTGGAGATAGCTATTTAAACTTTTTGGAAAATGTTTTACCAGGGTTACTAGAAGAGTTGCCATTGAACATTCGTCAGGACATGTGGTTTCTACACGATGGCGCACCACCACATTTTGCTCGAGCTGTAAAATTATTTCTTGACGATCATTATCCTCGCCGTTGGATTGGTCGAAATGGACCATTTTTATGGCCACCAAGATCGCCTGATTTAAATGTCATGGACTATTATTTCTGGGGTCATATGAAGTCCCTCGTGTATGATAATCGTCCTGAGATTGAAACAGAGAATGAACTACGAAATCGCGTTTTCGCAGCAGCCGATACAATTCGTCATAATTTATTCAATTATGATATTAATGAAAATTGGGTTCGCCGCGTTAATGCGTGTGTGCGTGCAAATGGAAACCATTTTGAACATTTTTTATAAACAATATCGCAGTCGCTGAACCTAAACTTTTCGATATGCCTTAAATGTAGCTTGACGTTATGGTAAGTTATTTTGTGTATCTAGTCTAATTAAATTTTCCACATTTATCAAAATCAAAAATCAAAACATTTCAAAGGTCATTATTTCTAAAATAAAGATAGTACTTCTCAATTAAATTGCAAGAAAATAAGTTCACTTTAAACAAATTCTCAAGATACAAAGTCAGCTGTTAGCACTATTTCTTATCTATTACAAAAATAAAAGTTTTTTACTCGTATTTACTGCGATTAGCTATCATCGAATACAATAAAAACAAGACACCTGATTTTCTTTGCATAAAACCAACCCACTGACCTATTAAAGCCAGATATCAGCTGTTTTTCGTGGCGCTTCAGAATAGGCGGCGTTGTCGGCTTTAGTAAATTTACTGTAGATATCATACCAGGTATACAAAAATCAATGTTATTTTTTTGTTGAAAACCGTTGACTTTACAAAAAAATGTTATAAGACTTTTTTAATCAATAGCACATTTTATACCTCCCCCATAAAGGAATGCATTATTTTCGCGGACACCCTGTATAATATGTTTATTGATATATCGTCAACATCATCAACAGCAATGGCAACAATTGAAATTAATTCTATATTGCCATTTGGCGTACAATGAATACAAAATAATTTAATAAGCTTTAATCGGAGGAGTAAGTGGAAGAAAAAAAATGGAGGCTTCAAATGACCGTTATAATTGGTGGAAAAGCACGTGGAAGAATTGAGAAAGACGGAAAATAAACTAAACTGTGTTATTAAGCCGTAGGTCTTCTAGAATTGCAGAGCAGACATTATATGTAGTAAATTCCGGTAATTTTCAAACCACCCTTGTAGAAAAATTCAAACAAACTCTATATCTTTCTGTATAAAACTTAAATATACAAACAGGAAGAAAGTACAATAGAAAATGTTTTATCGCGTTTATTTGTCCAACGCTGTCTTAGTAAAATAATAGACAAAAATCCTTTATCAAAACTGTCTGTCCACCGCGGGCACACTCGCTGTATTTGTGTTTCGGACAATCTAATAAAAGCAAAATTTAGTCCTTTTCCTTGTAAATAGATCTACCGCGAGCCAGCGTACTATTTTCCTGTCCTATAATTCTCTTCAACTGTCGTTCGCCATAGTTTATTTTGTTTGTTTGAAAAGGAAGAAGGATATTGCTTGTCAGAGCTCCTGTTTTGTAAACGTTGGCCATAGCTGCAATGCGGTTATCTGCAAGAACTTTATAATATATACATGAAGAATATGTCAGCACATAATATTACCTGTGATTTTAAAATAATTTATCTATTTTTCAAAAAAAAAAGAATTCCATATAATAATAAAAATAATTAATAAAATTCTTTAACAGTTTTATAATAAAAAGGGAAAAAAATTCAAACAAATAAAAAATAGTAATTTATTAATAAAATCAGCTTAAAGTTTTAAAATTATAAAATACAAACAAAACAATAATTTTTTATTTGACAACAACAATTTTGAAATTACAAATTACATACTTACAAATAGAAATCTAAGTTTAAATAAATATAACAATATTAAATTCATCTTTAACCATAAAAAAAGTCAACAATAATAACAAACGAATATTTTTTTTGGATATTTTGAGAAAACTCACTGTGTAAGAAAACTTTACAATACATTGACATTGCTATTGTCTTGTATTCCTTAGAACAAAATGTATAAAAATGGACGTGTTTATTTTTCGAGATTGTACGAATAACGCCAGATAATTTTATCGCAGTTTATTAACTCTTGATATTTGGAAAGAAATAATTTTAAAAAATCTCAGATTTCACTAATAGTTGTCTAAGTGATACCCTCCATATAAACATTCTAATACCCCATACCATACCATAAATAAATACTTTTAAGAACAAACAAATAAATAAGCTCATATAACACGATACAATTTATCCCTATTAGAAACAAACAGTCCGATACATTATAATATGTATTACACATAAAAGGTTTTTATTTAAGAAAAAGTCGTAATTTCGTATTAAGAATATACTGTTACTTTGCTAGTAAAAATTTTTTAATTTGGATTAAACTAGCAGTTTAATAATTATCCCAGATCCTCTCTCCAATTCCCACACTACAGATCTGGCTTTGTGTGTCCCTAATTGCAAAATAAATAAATGAATAAACAAATAAACGCGAACCTCTGCATTGCGGTTGTAGGAAAACCTGAAAAGTTAACTTCTCAACACAAATTGAAGATGAAATCTAAATTGGGAAACAGAACAAGGCTTACTTTTTCTCTCATCGTGTAATCATCTGTTTTTTTCGCTTACAGTTAATTTAAAAAAATTATTTATAAACGAAAAAATGTTTTGTGCTCCAGTCTTGCTAGGGGAGAGGTGGTATGAAAGGGACATTTGACTTCAAAGCATGGTTTCAAGTAAATAAAATGATTTAATTTGATGGTTTTGGTACAAATCGAAACTACGTTTAATCAAAAACTAAACTTTTGTGGCGAATAAGTTTTTAAAAGATTTTAAAATGGGAATTTATTATTTTGAATTTTTAATGCGTTTTGTCCCATTCATAAATAGGTGGTATTGAAAGAGACGTCTGCATTAATAAAAGGGACATGTTGATTTATTAATTATTTTATTGAATGTTTAACATGTTAAACAGTTTTATAGTGCACAGTGTGCTGAAAAAGTAAGGGTGATAATGTGGTTTGTTCGCGCATATAACACTATGTTTATCGTTATGTGAGTTTTATGATTATCACAAATTATAAAAGCAGGAGACTCAGCAGAAGGTTTCACTTGTTGAATGAAATGTTTAAGAGAATTTAAAAAGCAATCTTCCGTTATCCATCCAGAAATATTTGCTTGTCCTAGAGCACCAGTGGGTCCATTTTTAAGCAAGTTCTTTAAAGTAGACGCGCGGAAATATGAAAAGAGGAGGAATGGTACCTCCTGCAGCATTTACAAAAGCTAACATGGTAACTAGTGATCCACGTTCCGCAGAACTGATTTGTCCAACTCTTTTTACACCAGCTTGTGCAATTATTTTGGGGGTATTTGTGACTGTACTACAACCTGTTTCATCTACGTTCCAAATCATTTGGGGAGAAAAATTGAATTTCTCGAAGCATTTTTCCAAATTATTGAAAAATTTTTCAACATTATGCTTATTAAAACTCGTTGTTCTTGCCAAGGAAGTACATTCCGGTTTTCTAACCGATAACGTATGGTTTCGTTTCAGAAAACCTTTTAACCAATCAGGACTGGCCTGCTTTGTGATGTCCCATGTGGTGGGTGTAATATCTAATCGTACTGCATATTGGTACGCTAATTCTCGTGTTTGTGTCGTTGTTAAGCCATAACACATTTTTGCAGATGTTTTTAAATAATCACACAAAATACTTTCTTGGTCCTTGGTAAAGACTCTTCTGTTTCCAATATTTGGCTTATATATAAAAGTATTTGGAGACTCGTTAGCTTTTTTTACCAATCGTGCCAAATGTGACTTCGCAATATTATAAAATTTTGCTACTGATCTCACTGATGTGCCTCTCTCAATTACCTCTTTAATAGCTTTTTCTATAACTGACGAATCCACACGCATTCTTTTCTTCTTTTCTGAAGGCATTTTATACTAAAACAAAAAAGAAATTTAATCTGAAGCTAGACATTGCCATCTTTTTGCATCATGTATTTATTTAAGTATTGAAAGGGCCACTTAAATATTGAAAGGGACACGTCCCTTTAATGAATTTTTATTGTGTCCCATTCATAAATATTTACACAAAATAATAAATTTATTTACCAACTGACAGTTTAAACATATTTACCTGTTATGATACGTCTGGATAGCCAAGTATGAATACTTTTTATGTACACATTAACTCTATTCGATATTTACCATAAAACACTTACTTAACACACTTTAAAAAATACATGCGTTCTTTACTATTTACGACAAAAAATTTATAAGCCCCCTTACTCTGAAATTACAAGTCCAAATGAAGCGAACTCAGGCGAGATGGGTGGTTATTTAAGACGTAACAGGAGAACAAATATTCGTTACTTTGCAACGAATACTTTTCGAAATAATTGTTAAGTCCCTTTCATTACGTGTCCGTTTCATGGCCCCTCTCCCCTATATACTTTCCCTTAACTTCAAGGAAAAAAGAAAAATGGTTCAATAGTGGTATTTAAAAGCTTACTTTTACTTACATATCTCTATTAAAACATATCATTATGATGGTTTTATTCTTTTCCATTTTAATCAGAAAAAATACAGATTTGGTAATTTTTTAAAAATTTTTTCTCTCAACTCTTCATTTTATATCTATATAGTATGAATAATTAGACCGTAAATCCTTGTTTTATTTGAATGATTTTGAAACACCTCGCTCTTCTTTTTTGTTTACAAACTATAAATATTCTCCACGACCATTACTGGAATGTGATAATTCCATAATTATTTTTAATACTATAGTGCAAACTTTCTCACTCTTGAGAGAGAATATTCATTCAGTAACACTTGCTTCTTATGTGTTTTGCATGTATTTTTATTCCATAACAAGTGATGGAATAACTTTTCGTAATTGTTTTAAACAATATCGATGGCCATGGATGTCAAAACTGCCAATGTCAGATGTAAATGTCGGCGCCGTAATAAATTTTAATTTAAATAAAATTAGGGAAAAATTGAGAAAATTTTTGTTCGTGGAGAAAACACAGTCTGTTACTCGGTTAGAATAACAAAATTCGATACTCGTTTTTTTTTGTCTTACTTAATGTATTCAAATATAAGTGTTAGTGGCTTAATACATCTATTTCTTTTAACTCCTCTATTATCCACTTTTTCTGTTTAGTATTAAAATAAGTTAATTGAGCGTTTTCATTTTAATCTTCTTTATTTATTCTTTCTTGCTATTTAAAAAAGTATCTCACTAACTAAAACTATTTTTTAAATTGTATGAAATACATCTTTTTCAAAAATCTAATCGTATATGAAATATTTTCTTTACTGCTGTCTACAGTAATAATAGAATAAAAGTTATTGCTTATAATCAATTGTATTTAAATGTTATACTTTACCTAGCTGTTTTATTTATTTCCTTCATGAACTCTTGGAAACTTGCAGTTCAATTTGAGATCATATTACAGTAAGGGAAAATCAATATGTTGTGTTTTCTTTTGACATTTTCTAGAAAAATAATTAAAGTCCGGACTATACTTTATTACAATAATTTAAATCTGCACACAAGTTGTTTTTTTAATTGCTTCAAAATTTTACACAAAAATTTTCTTAATTTCTTTTATCTAAAATTTCAAAATTTACCTTTATATTTCTTATTCAACCAATAACCTGCGCAAATTATTAATTGTACTTACACTGTTCTAAATTACAATACCCGCATACAATTATTTATAATTCTTCTGTTTTCTTGCTTCTATTCTTTTGAACAATTTTGATATTACTTGGTAACTCAATATCCCGAATCTTCTACTCATCTGCTTGATTCCCGAAATTTGCCCCTTGGAATCTATCGGCTGCTATATGTATGTTGTTCCTTTGGTATTACTTGTATTACTGTTCCATTGTTCTTTTAGTATTACTTCTTTTATTACTGTTCCAAATTACTATTTAAATTACATCTTAACTTCCTTTTCTGGATGTACTATTATATTCTTATGAAAATTTATCTAGGATTCTTCTCACTGATATTCTATATTTATATCCTGTTGGGTTCCAAAAATATTTATCTCTAACTTTATTCTATTATTTTCACGTATAGTAGTATATATAGTATATACAAATTTTCAGATATTTTCTTAATACATCTATTGACTTTTGTTTATTATTTTCTCCCTAACAACCCCCATTTATTTTGTTTTGATCACTATTGTCCGTCTTTTGTTTTTTTTAAACAAGTAATGAAATTTTATAACCATTATTATTTACCTTCTAACAACTTGACATAAAACTAACTTCCAAAATTAAAGCTATCTTCAATTATAGGATTTTTAGTACAAATACCGTTGCACGTCAGGAGTGACGTACCTCTTTCGTCATAGTACTACCAACTAATTAAAATTTCCCTAACTAAGATAAATCATACGAAACATCACGAAAATTCACGAGGACTCATGAACGTAGTCACAGTACTAAAAAACCGAAAAAGTAATCGTAATTATTTTGATAATTTTAGAATTATTTCAATTATATTGGCTTATATACGTTTTATTCTTTATAATATAAAGTTTATAAATCATTATTATATGTTTAGTACTCAAAAAACCATAATTTACATTAAATAATTTTGAAATTTTCTACGCCCATGAGACTCGTATTTATGATGAAGAAATGACATTGTAGCGATTGGCATGCCTTGATGCGACGTTGTCGAGTATTTAGATTGAAATATTTCAACGATTTCTGACGTCCGGCCGTCAACCAGTTGTGTGTTTTCACCACGTTTTCGGTAATTTTATAATATTGTCTTTATTTTTTTGCTTTGCTAGATAGTTAACTTATAAAAAAAACTGTTTTTTCAAAACAAACATAGTGTGAATAAGCTGATTATTGACGTTTATTTCTACAAAATGCCAAAAAATTTAGACAAGCCGACAACACTGCAGGGTCGTGATCTCATAATTGATATATGACGTGCAACGGGATTTGTATTAAAAATCCTATATGTAACATCATTAATAAATAAATCAATAGAAAAACGCTAAATTAATTCAAACTTTTTTTAAAGCACAATTCCATATAATAACTCAACAGCAGTCTCATCTTAATATTTTACGTTTCCCTTTATTTAAGTAATTAATCATGATTTGTTTTATAATTACAACTGAATATAAGAATTTAATAATACGGTAATACATAATTATATAAAAAGATACATCATGTCTTAAATTTAATTTAATTTAACCACTTTGATAAGAAGTACTAGTTAAAAGAAAATTTTTAATGTTATAAGAGTTGTTTTACTAGGGATAATTTTTTTAAGATTGTTTATGATTCAGTTGCTATAATTAAATTTTGAATGGACCATTCTTAATTAGTTTCTCCGATCTTTTTCTTTATAAGTAAAAGTCTCTGTAATAAGTAATATGCAACGATTTTCTGTAAAGTCCTATTTATTATATTTTACTTTCTTAAAAATTACTAAATATTATTACCAAATTTTTAAAATTTAGAATCACTGCTAATTACTTGTCGCTATTGTCTGTTGATATATCTTAAGTAAAAATCAAACTATTGCAAGCTTGTATCATTTCAACCTGATATTGTGGGAAAAACAGAACTTTCCTTAATTAAGTTTGAATTCTGAGTTACGAACTTGAACAACAAAGACTGCCCTATTATATATTTTCTGAGAAAAAATTAATATAGTATGTTATTAAATAAAGTGTTCTATGATAGAAGAATTGTGAGCAACTATTCCTCGACCACATCTATATTAAAAGCCTCTTCCTGAATAATACATAAACATGAAAAACAATCTCAGCTAGTGCATAAAAAATTTATATAAAAGTATCTGCTTCTTATCTTTGCTGATCTAAAATCTGAGTCTGCACTGTTTCCTTTTTTATTTTATATCTACGTTTTGATATATTTCCTACGTGTCTGCCTCAAGAATGTGTAAGTAGGAATAATCTCATAAATCGTTTCAATAATTATCTGGTGTAGAAATAATATTATAATGGTAATACCATAATTTATTGGAGTAGCTTCCTTTGCTTATATTTGTAAATTTTAGAAACTAAATATATTGTGCTCTTAAACATTAATGTTTTAATACTAATTAAACTTCTTGAACATTGACTAATCTATACAAATTAATTCTCAACTACTTTACAAATTATGCAGTTATATGTTTATGCCGACCATGAAAATTTCAGGTCAAGTTACAAACTATTCACAAAGATTTCTAATGTGAACAACTAATTTTCTCTTAGTTCGCAAGAGATAAAATTTCTGAAAGCGAGCTTCAAAGTTATATAAGTTTTTCATTCTCCACTAATTTAAACACAAACTAGATATAATATTCGAATACACGATTATGGTAAGTAATAAAATTCAATATTTATTAAAAGTTAGTATCTATCTATCTTCGAGATGGTGAAGACTATTAAACTTATAAGATATTATTAAAGTTTAAATTACTGATGAAAAACCTGTGTCATAAATAATTGTTATAAATTATTTATTACGATACTTCTATTACTTCAATTATTCTAATTGTTTTGAAATAAACTAACGAACCGATTCTAGTTGAAACTTACACGAACGTTTACGATCATCCTTGCGCGTGCTCAAATTACAACGAAAAGAAATACAAACGTGATTATTTGAAACATTTATAACTATTTCAATATTATTGATTTTTATGGATAAGATATTGTAAATTTACTATTGCCTAATCCAAATATTAAATAACTCTGTCAATCACTCTTTCTACGGTCCAGAAGTGGCTACAACTAATTTTAGTGGTCAAATAGCATATTAAATATGGAAAAAAAAATGCATGTATTTAATTAATCCGATGTTGCGCTTATTAGCCTTTCAGAGTCAAATAGCCCAAACTATAAAATATTTCAATATATATTGATAGTATTTGAAACGTAAGTAGGTAATACACATTATACAGAATGTTTACAAATTCGCGCCCCACAGATTAATTAATTAATATTTTTCAACTAAATTTACTATTCTCACATTTTTAGTTATGGATAATAAGCTGATGAAAACATAGTCCTAAATAATTTTCCAGTGGCGTAGATACGGGGTAATCATTACATCCTTTCAGAAAAAAAAATGTGCACCACTGGTTTTTTAAATCGATTTTCATAAAAATAACTTTGCTCTTTATTTATCTAAAAAACTCCAGACTTTTATTCTTAATTTCTCTAAAATTTTCCAAAACAGATGATTTTTTTGAAAGAAATTAGATAAAATAGGATTAAAAAATACCTAGCTTCTTTTAAAAATTATTTGCATTTTAAAATTTTGGAGAAATGAAGTTTTAATTTGATTCTAATACTACACAAAAATGTTTAAATTCATATTTGGCTGTTATTGTTACTAGGATCCTATACTTGGTTAGATGTAAATTTCCTTCATTGTTTGTGTTATGTTATAACATTTTTTAATTTAATCGGGTGAAATTAAAAACAATTTTGTGGTAAAGATATTGAAGTTTTTTTTGTTTGTAAAGATTGCCTTAGTAGTTTTACTATAAGGCTCGTAGGAAACTTTGCTTTTAAAGAAAAAAACAGATTATTTTAACTTACAAGAAGAATTTAAAAAAAAGTTAAAACCAGTTTAAATAACCTAAATCTACAAAGTCTAAAAGATTCTCTATACCGACATATAAAATCGATAAATTCACGAGATGTATCTATAAATAAAGAGCAATTTCAACTTATCGGCTTAAAATAATTTGGCTTTAGTCGCTAAGTTGATATCTTTGTAAGCACCTGGGATTCCATTTGCTTTCAAATTAATTTAAAAAACTAATACGGTTGGTCACTCTGTCATATTCATTAATCCTTCTTTTCTCTAGTTTTTTTAGAAATAAACATTGCTTAGTAAGTCAATTCTTGTTGAAAATATGTTATAAATTAGAAAAAGCTTTTATAAAAGGCATTCGTCTTTACTTAGTTGAGCGATGAAGACAGAAATATACTTATTTTAATGACTACTCCGAATTTTTTTCCTCACAATACATTAAATGGTGCAATATTTGAATATTTTATTGTTTTTCAATCCAAGAGGACAATTTCGTATCTATTTATTTTTTATATTTTTTGGAAAACCGGACTTTAAAAAATGTGATACAACTAAGTATACATTAATTGATTCTAATGAAATGCTATTCGTGATTCGTGATTCGTGATTCGTGAAACTGCTTCTTTTTTTAGTGTTCTTCTATTTCTGCTACTCTTTCAATCCTATTTCCCGTTGCGTCTTTTATTTAATCAAATCAAATGCGAGATCGGGCTCTCATCAAAAAGAAGGAGCACTACGCGAGTTTTTGCAATCTTATTTCATCTGTCACATTCTTTTCTGAAAGCGAAAAGCCTTTCTCGCGGATCCATCCTCCACAATTTAGGCTTAAATGGTCATGAGCCGGTATTAGTTAAGTGCCTTTTAAGCTACTATATTTTTGTATTTCCTTTGTCAATTTGTTTACGTCTAAAGAAAAAATACAAGCGTTATATTTATTAAGCAGGGAATAAAAGATTTATCACCTACCAAAATGGAATCTCTCGGCTTTACAGTTAAAATCGAATACTAAATAAACCAAAAAACTAGTTAGAATTACTTATTTTTTAGGGATTGAGGTGCTACTTTTAATCCCTTAATCAAAGAGAAAATGTGTTTGTAGAAATTTGGTTATATGTATAACGTGTTAAAAATGGACCTAATATCTCTATAATAATTCTAGTATTTTCTCGTCTGCTTCACCTTAACAGAGCTGAAACTCCCATTAAGGGCCAATTTCATAATGAAATTAAAAACGACTTCAATTTTAAAGTATCTTTTGATTTCTGTCAATTGTTTCATAATGATTGTAAAGGACGATTTAAGCTTAAAACTATAGACGTGACTAAGGGCTGTTGATGGTGATCACGTTTATTGGTTCAGAGAGGGCCGTTTTCATTGGTCAATTTTTGTAGAATACGTTTGCAAAATGTCGGTTGATTGAAGTAAAAATTGCGGACTTGACAAATTACATGCATAAAGTTATGTTGGAGAATGTACAGTATGTACTAATGTGAGTTGAATATTATTTTAACTTGTTTAAAATGAGTGAATTTTCAACTTTCGACATGTATATTTCCAAATAAAGTACATTTCTACATGGAGATTTAACAGAGTATTCTAAGAATTTAATATCAGGTACATACAACCATGTTATATATGTTTAAGAAGCACAAAAATTGTGCTCATTATTTCTTAGGTCTATATAATTTGAATAAAGTTAGATTGAAAGCCAGAAGAAATTATTTCTTTTTGGCAGAAAATAAGTTGTCTTTTCGATATGAAACAATTGTTTACTTAATTAAACCGTATTGTTCTAAAGTTATACTAAATAGTAAAATTCTTAGATAACTCAGTTTGAAGATCCCATTGATTTTTATAATACCTAAAATACGTTGTCACCAGTAAAAAGCGCGATATTCCAAAAAAATATCGGTGATTTTAGAGCAATAAAAGCTAAACAAAGTTTTATCCACCTTTTGCCCTTAGGGGACGTGAAAGGACCCACTAGTGCTTTAGTCTAAAAGGACAGATCGCTGAATTGAAGATATTGAAACCTTTTAGAAAGTAAATATATTGAATGAAGTAATAAAAGTGTATAAAACAAACAAACAGTAAGTTATATATTAAGAGAAAATAACACATAATTTGATTTAAAAATCTAGTAATTAGAAAATATGTGGACTCTTTCTTAGTCTGCATCAGAAGACCCTTAACTTCAAATAGTAAGTTTAATGCAAAAGAAAAAATTCAACTATTATAACAAAAAAATAGGCTACCCCTGATGGATGGCCTGGAAAGAAGAGTAATTTGATTTTCTTGATAAAATACCTTAATTACTATTTTGACTTTCGATGCTTATAGAAACTATAAGCAAAAGAAAATTCTAATTATCTCGAAATTACAATATTAAACCGGTACTGTCCCTTTTTTGGGACAGCAGTTAGTGTATCACATGCAAAAATATAATTTGACCAAAAATATGGTCCTTTAGTGTTTACAATAAAATTTAATCACCGGCTAGTACTACCAATTAGTTAATTTTGTTGTTTCATCTAGATGAGTTCTTGATTGATCTAACAATTGATTGTCTTTTTATGTAGGTTAAATACTTATGTGCATATGTACAAATTTAAATATTCATGATAAAATTATTTCGTATTATGTACAATTTGAATAGTATCTGTAGAGAGAGAGAGCATTGTCGCTACTCAATGACCTCAAACATGAACTAGATTATTACCAAGCTGACGCTTACCGACACTGTTAAATAATCATGCTGTCGTTCCCGATAGCTACATAATTAATTTCTCATCGTAATTTATCAAAGCGTGTAATATTCCAAATTAAACCTGATCAAGTATTTATAACTGATAACTATGTACACTTTGAGTTTTATATATTTTATAAATTAATAAATTCCTAGTAAATAGTAAACATAAAGGGCTATTTTAAGTACGTTTCCAAATTCAAGGGATAATAAATTTATAACAGCATGCTAAAATGACCAATTTTCTTGCACAATTTTCACTAATTAATTCTTTAAATTTGAGAAAATAGTATGTCCATCGACACGCTTCACTTTTTAACGCTTAATAATGACCAAAAACATCTTTTTGCGATATGTATTTTTTCAAAACATTGCGAAATAGTGAGATGCGTCAAAATTTCTGAAATTAATAATATTAAAATCCCCGGGCTTTAATTAGCATAAGCTCCTTCTTATCTTAGTTCTAGCTTTTCCCATTGCGTACTCTTGTCAGGTGCAATTAAGCACAATTGCCAGATTATGATATCTTAAAATATGTAAAAAACCATTTACACAATTTTATAATTATTATTAGTAAACATACACTTTTTAAAAAGTTTTTTCTTAAAATATTGTAACAACTTCACAAAACTGCCTAAAATTATCATGAATAACGTTAACACTACTTTGCTTACGTTGACACTTCATTACCTGACCTACGATCATTTTCTTCGTATTTGTATCTTTTATTGATTTGCTGAAAGATCTAAAAACTCTAGACTTTTACCAGAATATTCTTGACGCTGAACGCGCAGGAACTGTCATATTCATTAGCCAATGTTATAATATAAATTTAAAAGTCTCTTTTGATTGATTGATACCAGAAAACACTTTTGGAAAAAATAAATTCATAGGACACTATCGTTTGTTGAACAAAATATTCCTTTTTACATATAATTTAGGTTTAAAACATATAATTTTATATAATCTCAACTTAAGTGTGTTCTAATTATGTACTGACAGATACAAATATTTTTTATTCGAAAAATTTGAAATCTGAAATCTTATTTACACTTCGATTAGGTATATATATTTATTTGTATCAGAAGGAGTTTAGAAAATTAAGATATCACAAATCATTTTCTTTTAATGACACACCCTGTATTTTTCAAAAATTGCAGTTTGAAATGTAATTCTTCACTTATTGTTTTCAAATTTTCAAATTATTATTAATGATTTAGTAGTTTGTTACCAGCTACAAACCTAGAATTTAAAATAAAACATTGTAAGATTATCATAACATTATAAAACAGGGTATTTGGAAGATGGGTGCAAAGCTTTAAGGGGAAGACCATTTAGAACCATTTAACTATGGTTGTCTTAGCCGAAGTCTGACTATTTTTTTTAACTAATTTTTAAGGTCTTTGGCAAAACATCCCAAAATTTTACAGTTAATTGCTGATAATGAAACGTTGAGAAATAGCTCATAAAATGACGCGGTCCTCCGAAAGCAGTAATTCTCATCCTATATAATATAATTTCCACGGTCCTGAACAAGCTACAAGCTCAGATTCTCAATTAATACTGAATCTTAATGGAATGCATTTTGAATTTGTTAGAAGCGATTCATCTCTGCGAATATATTCGAGATTACAATAGAATATATTATACTTATACCCCTATATGGGATGCCTTTTGAATTAATTCTAAATGTGTTGGTTGACCTTCACGAATCAGGATACTTTATCCCGAACACGTACCTTTCCTAACGCTGTCGATGACTGAACGTATTGGGGATGTGCTCCGTGAACAAAATTGTTAACATAAACATCATTTACTTTTCGTTTTTTATGAGGACAATATTGGGTATCGGTTAAAGGTTTTATGTTTCAGTGCACCACTAACAATAATAGCTTTCAGATATTGAATTGATAGTTATACAGTTAGATATTTTCTTTAATTTTGTTAACAATTTACATCCAAAAATAAAATTTACCGTTGAAACTAAAGGAAAAAGTTCTATAAATTTCTTAGATATTACTATCAGAAGAGTAAACTGTAATCTTCAATATTCAATTTATCGTAAACCAACTCATACAAATCTGACTATCCCTTATAACTCGAATCACCCTATGTCAAATAAATTAGCAGCTTATAATTCAATGATACGCCGAGCTTTTTCTGTACCAATGAGTAGGGCTGATTTTAAAATGGAAATTAATATAATAAAACAAATCGCTACCTCTAATAATTATCCATTACATCTAATAAATAGGTTGATCAATAAAAAGGAAGAAGAGGTTGTCATTAACTTTATATTTCCAAAACAACCTAAAGATGACAGGTCATCCTGAACTATTAAATATTTTGGAGATATTTCAAACAAAATATCAAAAATTATATTTCGTACAATATTCTTTAAAGTAAAAAATAATGTAGGTTCGTTTTTATTAAACGTAAAACCCAAAATTAATTAATAAAAAAATTAAAGTATTTACATACTAAATTGTCCGGATTGTAGCACCATCTATCTTGGCCAGACCCTTAGAAATCTTGAAATAAGATACAGCGAAAACTTAGATCTTACAGATTAAAACAACCAGTTAAGTCACATTACGTAAAACACCTCATTGACACTAAACTTAACAATACAATTGAAATAACAGTGGAGGTTCTTCATATAATTGACAAGAAAGAAGAACTTGATTTTTTTGAGGAACATGAAATCAAGAAATATCTAACGATAGAGAAGGTATCAAATGTGGTATGTGGGATTAAACCAAAGAAAAACTCTCTTCTTTATCACAAATGCTTTAATTTAAAACAGGACTACTAGTTTCGACTGTGAATAGTCATCATCAGGTCTAAAAAACATATATAGGTCACATAAATACTATTGTTTAAGCAAAACATTCATAAACACCAAAAAAATAACAAAATAGCAAATATTACATGATTCAATACAAAGTTAACATATATAGTTAAAAAGTAAAATTCTACGAATACAAGTGAAAATTAATTAAAATATTAAAAACAAATATCTGATGAACTTAACATTCAATTAAACATTTAGTATTTAATAGTTAAGCAAATATTATTAAGTCAAAAAATACTAAAGGCAGAGACCTGTGTGAATATCACCCATAACCAAGTGGGAAGGTAAAATGTATCAGGGAAATGTATCCACCAAGTGGAAAAAGGGCGATTTAGTGAAACCAAGTTAGAGAAAGGTATCTAAAAATAGCTTTGAAATACTATGGAAATTCATGATTAGTATAATTTATCTTTTTTATTTATTAACTTCATAGCCGTCATATTAACCACAATTAATTAAAGCAAACTAATTATTCATCTACAAACGTTTATATTTACATAAAATTAACCAGGTACCACCTTTTTTGTTTTACCTTTGATATTTCTATTATCAACAATTTCTCTCTAATTCTAAATACTCAAGAGTAAGATCACCGCGGGCAATAATTTTAGCGGAACAAAACGAAGGTGATGTGATACCTCAAAGATACGTCTTACACCACCCCAAACTCCTAAAATGTTAATGAAGAATAAATAGATGAACCGTAAGGGGCTCGTGTTCGTAAATGCTTCAAACGAAGCGGAAGTAATCGAATTTTCTTTATAACGCGATTGCGTCAAAAACTTTGCCTCAAACTCGATATTCATTTTCAGGGACGTCGTGAAGACCTAAATAATTGAGAAGGGAGTGGTGTAAGTTTTTTCGACAGCTGTTAACAGAACCCCAATCCACACTGAAAAAAAATGTTTGGTTTTCAGGAAACTAATTTTATTTTCAATTAGGAACTTTTCTCTCCTGCATTCGATAAAGTTAATTTATAAGTTTACGTATCTTATTTCTCTATTAATTACTAGCGGTATTTTTTTAAAACTTCGTCATGTTATATTTTGTTTATTTTAATTAACTCTAATAACGAGTAGAGAAGCAACAAAAATATATTTTTTTTTGCCAGAAGGTTGTCGACAACATTTAAAGCATTTGATAAATTAGTGTGGTGAGATAGTCAGGATTAAAAGTATTTTGAATTTGTTTTAAAAATAATTATAAATAATTAATTTTTCAAACCAAAAATCACATATTGTTAATTGCAGATATATATATATATATATATATATATATATATATAGGAACATTTGTATCTAGAAATTGAGTGTTACAATAAAATTTCGTTAATTTAATGATTTATAATATTTATAATATTTATAATAATTTATAATTAGCGAATGTAGGTTAAGAAAATTAAAGAAAAAAAATATAGATTACTTTGTAATAATCAAAGATTATTGAAAATAAAGTGAAACGCACTGTATACATAAAATATAATTTTTTTAATAATTTATCGACATGTGCTGTGTTGAAATATGAAAAAAAAATGGGCAACTTTGGAAGTTTTAGAGTTAGGTCAAGTTTCTTAAGAAATGTTAGCCAACGTAAATATAAAGTATCATGTTATGAAAATGTGCTCGAATTTGCTGAAAAAAACAATTTAATGGGTTTATTACATTTTGTTTTTGAGTCAGTAATAATTTAAAATTGTTTTGTTCGCCTCGAAAATAGGCTATGGCGTTTTTCCTTCAGTAACGCCACAAATCAAGGAACACTATCGAGTAAAATATAATTTTTCATTTACTAACCCTTTATTTAACTGAGATAGTAATTTTTTATACATTTATTAATATTAATTTTCTCTTATAATAAAAAATTAAGTAAAAAACTTAATGCTATTTATAGCACATACAGCCGCTTTACCAAATAGTTAATAAAAAAAACTGTAAGTCAGTGATACGATCTTCGTTTTTTTTTCTGTGATTATTATTTTGTACGTTCAGGAAAAAAACATAAATGATTTTGGTTTATTTCTCATAAGACAACAGGTACTTTTCTCTACAAAAATCTTCTTAGTGGTCTGTATTTTGTAACAGAAAATTTTAAAAACGAAATAATCAAAAATATTTATTATTCCACTTTCTCATTATTTTCGTATGGTGACCCAATCTCCTTACTTAAGTAAGTATCAAGTTAAAAACATAATTATTAAATAATTGCCGCATTGTTTTTTGGTTACTCTATTTTACAGTTTAAATACAATTTAGCCAGAAATCAATACAGGAGATTTATTTTATTTTATTCTATAGTTGAAAAGGAAATTAAAATTCCATCCGAATAAGCTGTCACTCGACTTGTATTGCTATTTAAAGCTTTTAGGAGGGCAGCTACTCTGCACGTGGGTTGTAATTTGGAATGCTATTTTGCTAAACCATGACTTTTTTCTTTCATTACTTTTTGCCCATGTTGGATTCACTTTCTTATGGACAGAAATTTTAATCAGAGTCACACCAATAACAAATCGAAGATAGAAAAAACCTTCGGCGAATACCAGCATAACGTATCTGAAAAAATTATTATATTATTATTTGTTATAGTAAAGGGAAATTTTCGGATATTAGGATAACACAAAAAGGCGTTTTTAATTTGATTAGCAAGGTTTCGATCATTTATTTCTTCAGGAGAAAACGATATGGTATAAACGTGATATTGATTACATATACATTTTTTTCCAATCCCAAGTATTAATTATTAAAAAAAAGTAATTTGTAAAAATTAATTTAAAATTTAAAACTCAGGATCTAAAAAATTTATTTTTAAAACCCAACATTGTAAAACTTTAATATGTAAAATTACAACCAAAACCACAAAATTTAAAATTTACAGATTCAAAATTCAACAAACAAACTATTTTTATTTTTCTAGGAAATAACATAACTTCTAAATATAATGTCAGTGCCAAAAATAATTTGAAAACACGTGATACATGACACAGAAAAGTAGTTTAAATTAAATTAAATTAAATTAATTAATTAATTAAATTTAAGAATTTTGATTTGTTAGGATATAAAAACAGTTTTCATTGGTATCTGTCTTAGAAAGCATATATTTAGGCAGATATAGATGCTTCGGATTATTAATTGTAGGAATTTAATTTTTATTGTAATATTTGTTTCGCTTGCCTTAAGTTGTTGTAAATATTTCTAGGATTGGCAACATTACTTTTTATATCGGTAATTTGTATCTATTGTGAAGGATGAACTAATTGCAATGTAACTAGAATCATAAAGATATTAAATAACCAACGATGAGTGTTAGAGTTCGGGTAGTATCTTGACAGAGATCTATTTTCATCATGAGGTACCTAAAAAAATAAAAAGATATTTTGGTTATTTATTAAATAAATGGGAGAAAGACTAAATATTAATAGAATATAGGCAAAGAGACATTATGAATGTATAGAGATAAAAATACCAAGAATACAACTCTTGAGTGACCACATATTAGTGCTCAAAATAGAAGGAATACATTGTGTCAAGTTTTACACATTTAATAGTGGGCAAAAACGGAATAGTAAATTTACACAAATTGTATGTATTAGATAAATTATAGAAATACACATGAGTTGTCTGGCCTGAATTAAAAAAGATATACCATAATTTGTGTGACAATGTTGATGACAATATGACTCGGAAAATTTTCAATATTAAATTCAATGGTAAATCATGTTAAACCTCACGAAATTTTCACGAGCAAAATTAAATTATTTAAAATGTATCTAGAGATTCCAAATTTTCAAGGAAGTTATAAATCTTGTTATATTCAAGTTTTGTAGACGAGCATTAAACTTCAGAATAATTTTCATACCCAGTAGAGGGTAATTTTAGCAATTATGACATACAAACGACAGGGTGATTTTGAAATTTTATTTTTTACTATAAATAAAATCAAAAAAATTGTTAGTAAAGTTAAATTTCAATTTAAAATAAATTGTGAATACTTGTATTTGGCACATACATTGCTGTATAAAGATTTGTGCTAGTGATTTTGTGAAATTGAGCTCAGAAAATTGGCTCACATAAGTATATCAAGTCCAGTGATTGAAAAAACAGTGTTTAAACGGAAAAGGTATCTATCAACGTATCTTTAATTAAAGTGGAAATTTATCCTGTGTTCTCTTCACAACCTCGTCGAGTTTTCATCACATTCCAGTTGAAGTGTTGAAGTTTTCTACAAGTTCCAGTCATTAATTTGGAGATCGACCTAGTGGACTTCTGTATCGCTAATCCAAAGGTTGAAAATACCAGCGTCTAAGAACAAAAAAAATCATTTAATTTGATAACTTTGGTAAACTAATTTAAACATAAACAATTGATAAACAATTTTCATAACTTTTTTTATTTACATGTTTTGGTTATGGTCAAGCAAGCCACATTATTAACAGAGACATACTTTAAATTAATCATAATTATTTTTTTAAACTTTATAATGTTTAACTTATTTTATTGTGTATAATAATTGTGTTAGTTGTATTAAGTTAGCTTTAATTTTTTTTTTTTTAATAAATCGATTATCATATAGATCCGTTTACTGTTTATCACTATTGACACTGTCACGATTTTTTCGCCAATTTGTCAAATATCGTTTGAACCCCCCAGAGCCAGATATCATGAACTATCCAATTATTCAAATAGTCTATTAATAATTGAATTATAGATGGCAACATATAATTAAATTCAATAATTAAAAATCAGTGCCCAACGAATATTGACTTAATAATAATTAATCATAATAATTCATGGTGCTAAGTTTATACATTTAAAAAAATATCAGAAAAAAGTTCATGCACCAAAAATAATAATACATCACATATATATATATATATATATATATATATATATATATCATCTCATATACATCGTTTTACATAAACTGTCTTTTTATCAAGAATTTTTTTCAACTTTATCTTTATTTTTTAGCTGGCATTCATACGGTAGCTGTTTTAGCCTGTTACTCAATTTTTTGTTATTGATATAATGCGCACAAACCACATTTGCGATGTTTCCAAAGACCAAATACTCACATGATTTATTTGAAGAAATCGAAATCGAACTAAAACATATAGTATCAAAGTATTCATAAAAAAAAAGAGAATCATTGACACATTTTTCATAAGATTTAATTTAATTTATTTAATTTTTTAAACTTGTAGCAACCCTTAGAGAGTGGAGTGATCCCTTCCTACGCTCTTATTAACTTGTTTTTTAGGCGTCAAAAACTTTCTCGTAAATTCGATATTCGCGTAGGTACGGCCAGCGTCCGTGAGGCGTCTTATTGGATTACTTTTAGTTCTTGTAGCGACGCCATTCGAGTTTCTAGGAAGTGGTTAAAAGAATTTGCACTTTTTAATTTCGTTTCAAGAACTATTTAATAAACCTTTCAGCACCAATTTTAACTGAAGAACAGAAATTTGACGTTCTCACAAAGTTTATTTTGCGGAAAGTTACTACTTATGTTATAACGGTCTACGAATTGCGCGGAGTGTTGGCATTTTTATGAGGTTGTCCATAAACTTTCAATTCATTTTAGTGAAAACGTGAAGAGTTTCTCAAAAAGATTATATGTTATGCTTTCTGTAAAGTTGTTACTTGTCACTTTCCGTTGTAAAATTTATAATGTATAATATCAGATTTACCATGAAACCAAAATATATTATACGAAATTACTACTACTGTTAGAATCTGACAATAATTTGTAGATAGAAGTGGAGATACTGGATGACGACTAGTTATTAACGTTTTTAAATAATTTTGTTATTGAAAAACTTTTTTGTCTTTCATCTAAAGTCGATCGGTTGTTGTCAATGAATTCCAATCATTATATATATAAATATACATTATTACGGACTTTGATTTATTTATATTTTTTATTTATGTATAATAACTATGCCTGTAATAAACAATTTTAACGATGATTAATAACTAAGCTTGGGTCCTAAGAGGCTGTTTATGATCCTGATTTTAGTGATCATGAAAAACACTGTGTAAAAAAACAAAAAAAAGATAATGTGGTAATTGATAAATCAGGCCAATTATAATTTATTTTAGCTTCGGTAACATTGTATTCCTTTTTTTATCAGCAACGGTTATTATTTTGTTCAATTTGTTCGTTAAAATAACTTAGATGTTTTGAGTAAAATAAATAATAGTTTTATTAAATAAACAAGTAAAAATTAATTCACATAAACAAAACATTAGTAAACTTTGTTCTGATAATTGCGAAGATTATATGAAATAAAATTTGGTGATAGATTATAGTTTGAAATAAATTTAAAGAGGTATTTTCAAATATTATTAAAAGTATTTCATAGTAAGTATTTTTCATTCCTCCCAAAATAATCATGGTTGATTTATAATTGTTTATTAAAAAAAATTAATTTAATAATATTAACAATTTCTTTTGAGTCAATTAAATTATGTTAATTATTATGAATCAGCTGTAAGTGTACATTCAAATATAAAAGATAAATTATTATTTTGTTAAATGTCACAATATTTTAAAATTCTTTTGTTTCACTTAATTTTTCTATCAATTTCTCTTTTATTATACAATTTTACCTGCTGTTTATCAAATTATAATATTTAACAACTTATTATTTTGTAGGCAGTCTCTTAGGTAATATTCCTCTATTTTTTCTATTGCAGTTTTAAACTCGTTGACTTTTAATTTTTCTGTAAGTTGACACTAGTTTATCATTTGTCAATTTTAGGGTGGTGACATTGAAATTTGACAGTTCTTTTAGCAAAGTTTCTGATGTTATTAATACAGTTGCTGATGATTAAAGTAAGATGTCAAACTGTACTAAATCCCTAATTTGTGATGAAAAGTCGTATACAGGGCAGGTCAGAAATATCCATAAAAAATTAAATATTTATGTATCCACAAAATTTTAATTGGAAATCATTCTTATATTAAAAACACTAATTTTGTATATTTCTGGAATTTTAACTATTTTCACCTTTAAAATTCTGCTTTAAAATGTACATTTTCTTTAAAAAGTTTCTTTCACTAACTTATTAATCTTACATATTAATATTATAACTATACAATGAAATTAAGAAATTAGTTTCATCCAGCACCTTTGACTATACACCTGTCTTCAGTTTTTACATTAATATTATTATTACTTAAAATTACTTTATGAAATTACATGACTTATAATCTTGATGTTTTAATTCATCTTTATACGTGTTAATTTACACATTCAGTTTATTTTCTTTATAGAGATGAGCTAAAGCTTTTGTCTCTCATTGAAAGTTACCTATGTCATGTCTTTATGGATATTCTGTTTTTATACATTTTGCAATGTAGATTATTATTAACTTTTTCAAATATGCCATGATATCTGATATGATATTCATTAGTTTCCTTCAAAACATTGGAGATCATTTTTACATTATCCCATTAAGTTCATGGGTGTTCATCATACACCTTTATATTATCTACATTTTATTAAATTATTCTATTTTGTTCACCTTATGACTGTTAAAATATTATATTTCTGAATATACTTTTTAGATTAGTTTATTTTGTTTTTCATTTCAACTTAATATATTTATAATCAAGTTTGAAAGTTCTAAGATTTTGTATATAAATATACGAGTATATCTACGAAATTATTCATTCAGAACCACACTCTGAAAAATCGAAAATAATAATTCTACACACAAATGGGGAAACCAAAGTAAAGTAAATATTTTGTGTTATAGCATTGTTATTCAGGTCACTGCTGACAACGTATATTCCAACTGTTATTAGGAGAGTTTCGTAAAGTTTTATGTGGAAATTCATATAGTACACAATACCTAAACAAACATGGGAACAACTTATTTCATCATATTTTGATTACTTCCTGCAAATAACCCCGTTCATTAACTGGGGCTTGTCGTCTTTCCTTTAAGACTTTTGTTGAGGCCACGACAATTTATAGTGAATGGCATATAATACACATGATAAAAATCTAAAATAAGCCCCTTCTAATATCAAGCAACAATGACAGATATTTCGTTGGCAAAATTAGAAAAAGTTGACTCAAATGCACTGAAAAGAATTTTTGCCTGATTTATTAGAAAAGGTAGTTTAATTGTAACCTTCAAGTTATTGTTCTGTTAAAAATGTATCATCTATTTTTTAAGAAAAATGAATATTAAATTAACATCAAAATATTATTGTCTCTTATCTAAAATCTGTTTTATTTTAATTTGCACACAGGGTTGGGATAAAGTATGGAACCAAGTAAATATCATTAAAACGAAACGGTCGATATTTATGATATTTTGTAGGTTAGTGCAATGGGCGAAAATGCATCTAATGTACATTTTTTTGATAATAATATACTTCCGGTTTAACCGGAAATACCCTAAACTTTTTTAATTTAAATGGGACACCCTGTATATTTTTACAGGTTTTGAAAGAGCTTGTTATTTCTCGAATTTGTACATACTGGGTTGAGTGGAAATAATTTGTAAAAACGAGAAATAATTCACTTTTAGTTGTAGAATAAGTATTTTTTTTTACTTTAGACTAATGAGAATAAAAATTGAAACAAAATTAATTCAAATGTTCAAAATGCTCTCCGTTCACCTCCTGACAATAACAATATGCCAGCCTATTAACAAATTCTTGAGTCACTCTTTCCAAGACTTCTGCAGGTATTAGTTCACATTCATCAATAATTCTTTGACTCAAATCCTGCAAGCATGTTGGTCGTTTAACGTAAACACGTTATTTTTAGATAACCCCAAAGAAAAACATCTATTGGACTTAGATCCAGAGAACGAGCAGGCCACTCTATGAATCGATCACCATAACCGATCATCATTAATATTTCAATACGATCTTTTTCCCTTAAAAGAACAAAATATCAAGATCTTTCAAAAACTGAAAAAATATATAGGGTGTACCATTTAAATAAAAAAAGTTGATGGTATTTCCGGTTAAACCGGAAGTATATTAATAACAAAAAAATGTACATCAGCTGCATTTTGCCTCACAGCACTTACTTGGAAAATTTCATAAATATCGTCAGTTTCGTTTTAAAGATATTTACTTGGTTTCATACTTTAACCCTACCATGTATAGGATCTAATTAACTTTTGACGTTTAGACCATTAATACTCATCATTTTCATTTTCTACTGTACACCTGTTTATTAAACGGTCTTGGATTATCGAAGTCAACGTCTTATTATTCTGACATAATTAATCACCTCAAACTAAGAAAATCTGCTTTACCAGTTTTGTCACAGGTGCATATAATTACTACAAGTAACTCCAGGATATATTCCTAAAGGGTCGAATTCTTTTTTTCTCCGGATCCCTATTTCCTAGTTAGAACTAATGAACTGAAGATGTTTCTATTCTGCGCTCTTTGTAACGAAAGTGCACCGAAATTGAATTTTGTTTCCGTATCATATTTTGCTTACCGTTTAAAATGATACGAAATAAAAAACTGTTTTTATAAGACAATAAGATGTTTCCCTACTTGATCATGAAGTACATAAAGAGTGTTGAGGAATTTCGGTTTTCGAATATGAAAGAGTTATATTTTGTCAAATCCGCTGAAATCATGTAAATGTAAATAAATGTGTGGGAAACTCAATATATGTTTATTTGGTAACTATGCTAACTGATGTTATTATATTCGTAATGTATATAGACTTAATTGCCTCCAATTTCCACTCGTCTAAATATTGAAATAGAAGGAAAAGGTATATTAAAAATTGTAAATTCTAAATGGAATTAGAACTGTTTTATATAAACCTATAGCTGATTGATATTTTACCAATTATTTAAATTAAAATATTCATTTTTATATAGTTATTTTATTTTATTGTTTCCCTTTAGACATAAATCATTAGAGTATGGCATTGTTGAAATCAGTTTAACGAGGAATTTAAAAATATATTCATATGCGGCATTTTAATTAAATATTTATATACGAGTACCTTGTTTAAATGTTTAAAAAATGTGATTTTTGATTAGTTGAGAAATATTCATGGTTATGTAAAACTAATATTCAAATTAAAAATATTTTTAAATCTATTAAATAAAATGAAAATTATATCAGTAAAAAAAACATAAATTTGAAATTTAAAACAAAACAAATTTCTCTTCAGTCTGCGGTTATCTAACTTCTAATTTTTCGTGGTTCTTTCTACTTCTATCCTTGTTGACTTCTCTTACATATGGAATATTGTATTTGATTCATACCATGGTGTAAATTTTATGGCTCGAAGTAATTTTGATTGAGCTCTCTGAATAATAAAATTACCAGATTCGGCTGTACATCCCCTCGGTTCTATTATGACTTAGATCTTTGATTTCTTCTACTTGTGGTAAAATTTTTTGATTAGGTTGGAATGAAAGGCAGCGTTTTTAGGATAAAATGGTATTTGAGAATACTTTGATGTACTAATTTTTATCTTCCACTTCTTCAGCCATTTTTCAAATCATCAAAAAATCTTATGGTGAGAGAGAATGTTAAATCAAATTAAAAGTGATTAATACTTATTTCTAATTCTAACGTTAAGCTTGACTGAATCTTTTACCAAATTATCACTAATAGTTTCTAGTATACAAATTCTCATATCGTAAATTTAAAATTTTTTTATTTAAACAATTTTTTAAATTAGAAACAACTAATTTTTCTCAATCAAGACTATGGCCTCATGAGTTGGAATCCCAGTTTTAGAAATGAAAGCACACTTACGGTATGTGATTTTAAGTTGCGTGATGCTAGACGAAGAATTTCTTCTTCTTAAGGAAATTCACATTTTAATTACTGTTTCTATTTCTACTTATTTTTCGGCCTCATTAGATATGATATAAGAAGTTGATGTTATAAATTTTCTAATCAATACTATTCTTCATGTTCTAAAAAAAGTAGTTAATAATATATATTTAGTCTAAAAGGTAAGCTAAAATAATTAAATTTTCATTCACTATATACTGAGGATATATGTTTCTTTATTTCATAGTATTCTAAAAATTCCAGTTCTTGTTTCATGTTACTTATATGAAGGACTTCCACTCTTATTTCAATTGTGTTATTAAGTGTAGGTTTATATTAAGCGTCATATCTAAAGATGCCTATAGGAAATATATATAAGAATATTCAAAAGCTTAGAAAAATATTAATTTTACTGAATGTAAACGTCCATTAATTTAAATATTTGTTCAACATTTTCAGCCCGATTAGTTTGTTTATTAAATTAATTTTTTTAATTACATACATGTATATTGTTTTTGAAATATAAAATCCAATTAATCTGTACTCATACACTGTTATATAATATGTTTTTTTTAACAATTGAAAGCCTAAAAAGAGAATAAAGCGTTTTATGTCACAAAATTAGAGTTTTAAGTAAAATGCAGTAAGCTGTTTTCATCTGGAACTTTTTTGTTTAATGTTTGCTTTTAACTTTTGATGTTGGTTAGAAATGTGGTCATCATTTACCGAAGCATTCGTTTGAAAAAAATAACTTTCTACAAAAATGGAGTTGGTGTGTAAAATGGGATTATGTGTACAAAAAACCTTTATACAGCAATGTTAAATTAAAAGTTAAATATAAAGAGAGAAATTATATTTATCTAAAAGTCCACAATATTACAAAACTTTTTAAATAATATTTTCTCTGACCAAGGTTTTGCTTATTATTATCAAAGAATGAGATAAGATTGACAATTTTTTTATAAGCCTAAGTAAAATGATACAATAAACAATTCAACCAATCAGTATCAAGCAAAATGTACAGTAATATTCTTCTTTTCCTAAATTTTTTTTAGTTATTATTATATAGGTATTTAGTCCAAAAGGTGACCTAAAATAATTGAACTTCCCTTGTTTTTTATGTTCATTCAATACTATACAGGGTGTCCCACGACGATTAAGACAAGTAATATATCAGAATTGGGCAGTAGTAGAGAATTATAATTTTGGGGGTGTAAATTAGAGCAAATGTTGCATCTTTTCTTGTTATTGTGTTACCCAATGAGGTATTTGTTTTTGGTCACGTGACGTCGCATTCAAAATTATTAATGGGACAACCTGTATATTTGTGCCTTTCTGTATTCCTCCCGATTAAACAATTCCAACAAACTAGCACACTTTGGGTCTAAAGTGATTAATTCAAGAGCTACAGGTACTTAAACGATTGTAAGTTAAAAAATTCATAATAGAATCCCTTGTAATTTTCGGCAATCTTACATTCGTACGTAATGATTAAGACAAACCAATATTATAATTTTTAATAAAAATTCAAATTAACTGTCACAAAAAAAACTTACAATATTAAAGGAGATGTTCAAATTGATGCCCATCTTCGTAAATGCATTTCTCAAATCTTGATAATAGATTTAGACCCCAAGTGTGCTAGTTTGTTGGAATTGTTTTATCGGGAGGAATACAGAAAGGCACAAATATACAGGTTGTCCCATTAATAATTTTGAATGCGACGTCACGTGCACAAAAAACAAATACCTCATTGGGTAACACAATAACAAGAAAAGATGCAACATTTGCTCTAATTTACACCCCCAAAATTATAATTCTCTACTACTGCCCAATTCTGATATATTACTTGTCTTAATCGTCGTGGGACACCCTGTATAGTGAGAATATTTTAGATATTTCTTGATTTCAAATTATGTTGTTAAGTGTAGGTTTGTGTTTAGTGTCAATGACATGTCTTGTGTAATGTGACTTTTCTGGTTATTTTAAATTATAAGATCGTAAGTGTTCATTGTACATCATTTACAAAATTTTTAAGGATCTGGCCAAGATAGCCGCCGTTACAATCCGGACAATTTAGTTTGTAAATATCTGAATTTTTATTTATTATTTTTAGCTTTTACATTTAAAATAAATGAACCTACATTATTTCTTACTTTAAAAAATATTGTAGATAATATTGTACGAGTTATAACTTTATAGTTTGTATATTTTGAAATATCTCCAAAATATGTAATAGTTTTGTATGACCTGTCATCTTTATGTTGTTTAGGTACATGTTTTCACATTAAATAATAAAATCAGACAAATCTGTATACTTTATTATTCGATCTAGAATGCATAATTTTTTGTCATATTTTAAATTGTTTAAAATTCTTAAGTTCCTTGATTTGTTGGAATTTTTTCTATAAAATAAAATCAAATTAGCATTACAATTATACAAATTACTTAATTTAATCCTTTTTTTAATATTAAAGTTGTTTCAAAATGTTATTCGCAACAAATTTAAAATTAATAACTATACTTAATATTTAAATTGTGATATAAATTTCGTTACAAGAATACATTCTCTTAGTTATATTTTTCCGAATTCGCCTGTATGTTTTTCTACTTTGTTACCTACTTATAGATTAAAAGGCTCTTAAGGGTTCTCCTAAAGCACAATTTCTTAAATTTTAATATTTAATTTAGTGGCAATCTAGCCACAAGTAAAGTGAGTGCTTAAAGTTGGTTTTGAAGTTGCACAAAAGAAAATCATTAAATGAAAGACCTTGACATTCCAGGCTACTCTCAGTGGCCTGTACCCTGGAGTATTTAGCTTTATTGTTGTAGAACTGAGGAGTACTCGGGAGAGAAATAGCAGAAGACCTCTGCGGATAAGGGATACAAAATTAAGGGTGTACAGCCGTCTGCGGGAATAATATTTATTCTATTTCGTTTGGTTTATTAAGTTATATTTTATTATAATAATTAGGTCTTGATTTATTGGGTTGGTTTAATTAGATTATATTTTATTATAAATTTGTTAATGGCAACTAGCAAATGTAATTTAACTGGTCAACTAGAAATAGATTTATTTTGTTGGAAGCTGTTTCCCTGTGTCTACAAGACATCCTATTTCAAGTTTAAAGAAAGAAAATGCCTTAATAGAATTCTATGTAGGTGAATATTTAAAAAAGGAATTATAGAATGGCCGCCACGTTCAACTGATTTAACTGTAATAAATTTTTGAAACGATATAGCAAACAAACTCACAATGGCAACAACGGCTTTCTTTCTGAATTATTTAAAAGGGTAGTCCGAACGGGCTGGAAAGTGTTATCTGCTTCGATGTCGCTACCAGTCTCGTTTACGAATTATTTAATTTAGCCACGCCTCGAGAGGCCCGCTAAACATTTGTTTAAAATATGTACTTGAAATTTACGATTTAGTTTAATAGTTGCCATCTATAGAAAATTTTCGTTCACTGATAAGTAATACTACTTTCAGTATACATTAAGCGAGTTCTGCTAATTGGGTTGTACTATTATAAGTTTAGACTACTCTTTATTTACATTATAAATATACATTATATAATTGAAATTAATCGAAATAATTGTATTTTAATGATTTTATAAGATATAATTTATTTTACAAAACACATTTTGGCTACACCTCGAATAATTCTAAAATCAGTTTGATAAAAAATATTCTACCTATAGCCTAAAATATAAACTAAAGAAAATTTTACATACATCTTCTACGTAGATAATGTCATGAACTCGTTTATATCCCCCATTATATCTTACAGTTTAAATAGGGTTAAAAAGTTATTTTATTTAAATTAATCCATGTGCACTAATAATAATTATACAATTGTGTACATGGTTTTTTACATAATTAAAGAAATATCACATAATCTGGCAACTGTGCTCGATTGGATCTTCTCAAAAGAGGATTAACATCGACAGGTATTTAACCTTATTCTATAAACTCTGAATTTCAACGAAACTGCTTCAGTATTTTTCTCAAAAATGAATAAATTTTTTTTATCATGACTCACCTTTCAAATAGCAAAAGTTCAATACGATTTTTTAATGCTATTAATTTGGGCCACGGTATACTTAATTTTCCCACTTTTTGAGTACGATTTGATATGTTTGCTTGTTTTTTAATTCTTCTTGTTTATATCATCACCTAAATCTCCTTTATGGTGTATAATAAACTTATATTTAGAATACTTTCTCAAGAAAAATCTCACAGTATGTTCTAAAAATGTAAATTGGATAAATCTATCCTAAAATTCCTTTTCCTTTACATTGAAATGGAAATGACGAAAATAAAATGTGAACTTTTCTCTTCACAAAAGAAGATATATGATCATAAAACTATCCACTTTCTACTTTCGTTATGGTTATAGACATATATAGGGTAGTATTCTTTCAGATTATCTATTTTATATATTTAAAAAGGACTTTCAAATATATCTGTATACTAATTAAAATTAAAATAAATGAAAATAGATTTAATAATATAATTAAAAAAGTTTTATCTTTGTTTTTCTTCATTTAAAATCATCTGTCAAAATAATTTACATACAACTAATTTAAAGTGTGTTCTTTACACTTTCTATTTCTTGGTGTTGTAAAATGGGACCACCCTGTTTAAATAGCGAGGTAGGTATATTGGAAACCGCAATGTAGGTAGGGAAAGACGAAAATAATCTAT
Source organism: Hermaeophaga mercurialis (assembly GCA_951812935.1). NCBI lineage: Eukaryota > Metazoa > Arthropoda > Insecta > Coleoptera > Chrysomelidae > Hermaeophaga > Hermaeophaga mercurialis. The sequence continues at coordinate 29,152,726 of OX638360.1, forward strand.
TTAAAGAAGACATACGTCTATGAACTAAAAGTTGAAATTACTTCTCGGGTTTTGCATTTATTTAGGTTAGGCGTATCAGTAGGAATAAGGTGACAGACAGGTTATGTGAAAATATTGGAAAGTGAGAGTTTCCCTTTGGAAATAACTTTGGTGAAAAGAAATTGAAAACTCACGGTTTTAAGGATGGGATCAGTGTCGTCCCAAATAAATTCAAATAAATTATAGCCATACTTTTAATGATTGCTTACTGAAATATATGGTTTCTCGGGGGACTGTGTTATTGACTCACTTTTATTTTATAACATAAATGTGAATGATCTTTTAGAACGAGAAGAAAATAAAATTTACCTTATTTTATTAAAAAGTGTAACGAGCATCTCATTTTACTTTATCTATAAGAGTATTATTCGTACAATCTTATAATATATTTTAGTCTCAGTTAAAAGTATATAAAGCATTATGCAAACATTACAAAATTATTTTATAACCATTTCGGCAAATCTGACTATTTGTTAAAATATACAATTTTTAAAGTTATTAAAAAACAGTTTTATACATGTTTCAAAATAGTTTTAGGTAAAACACAAAAGGGAATTTTGTGGTAGACACAGAAAAAATATAATAAATGTCAAATATTCACAAGAAGCCATAAGGAATTTTGATCATTTTGTTTCTAAACTTCAAGATAAAGATTTTTGATGATCATTTGTTGTTACAGAAAACTCTTTAATAGTCATGAAAAATTGTTAAAATACAACAATAGTCGTTCTTTTGTTCCACCGAAAACCTATGTCACTGCTGAAATATTTTTGTCGGGTTTTATTGTCATAACTTGTGTTTTCCGCTCCACTGTACTGGGGAAAATCTTGAGATATCAGAGATTTTGTTTCTTGTTAGGGGTGAAGCTAACGTAGACGTCGAGGGTGTGATAAATTACGATATTGGCTCATTGAAAATATATGAGATGAATGGAGATATAGATAATGTTGCATAAAAGCAGATTACGTACTGAAAAGACGTAATTAATCCTGGAACATGAACAGATTTATAAAAGGTATTTTTAGAATGTGAATTGCAGCGAAAAAATAGTTAATAAAAACAATTAAGAATACAAGAATATAATTTATCATATTTTCATATTTTATTTTTTTTTAATATTACATTTGTAAACTAAAATTAGATCGTAACAAATATTTATCGTTGTATGTATAAAATAGGCTATTTTTTATTATTGTGATAGAATATATATATATTATATATTATATTGTGGATATTTTGAGCCTTACGGTTGCGCCAATTATAATAGAATTGATGTTTGAATTTGTTAAGTTTGTTTACATCTTGAATAACATTCAAACTCAAAGTTAAATTAAGATTATTAAAAGAAAATATGAATTCGAAATTGAGCCCAAAATAAAACAAAAACAACTAAACTTAAATTTATTAAAAAAAATTAATAAACATATTAAATTAGATTTTCTTATTTTTTTATTACAATCAGTTTAGACTAAAACGACTTTAACTATTTCGCAAAATTGAATGTCGTGCTACTAGCCTTTACATAAATTTCACCAAATGTAAGAAAATAATTCTTAATTCAAGAAACTCTACTTTTTTAAAAAAATTTATTTATATACATAATTGCAACTTCGGTAATTAAAGAGTTTTTGTATTTAATTAACTTTAGTCCTATTAATGGTCATTTTCTTTCAGAATTTGATGAATTACTTACGAAAATTGTAACATTCTTGTGGTTTTTGAAGTACCGTTTCTAATTCAAAAAAATTCAAACTGTTGATTTTTGCAATATATGATAAACAAAAAACAATTTAGTTCATCAATTTCACAAGTTTATACAAAGTTTTTAAATTTATAATTTATATATATATATATATATATATATTTATATATTTATATATATATATATAATTTATAATTTATATGTTGTCAACTGTTATATTTCATTTGCCCAGCTTTTATCATCTTTCAGATTTTTAAGTACATTTAAACAAAATATATGTAATTTTCATATAAAATCACATTTAAATACGGATCATGTAGATTACGGAAGATGGATACCCATAAAATAGTTATATGCTTTGAAAACATAGACTTTCTTCTTTAATCTGCAATAATTAATGTAAATTTTATTAATTTCATGTGACACCATGTTTAATCTCTGAAATATAATTTTAGTTCAACATAATTCATTTAATTTCTGTACTATGTTGAAAATTAGGATTTCAAATGAGCTTATGACATAAGTTATACACAATAAACAAATAACTTTTCATTTAACAAATGTAAGCAAATCAACATATTGTTACTTTGAAAACATTCGGCCTCTCGTTTTTGAAGATACTAAATTTGATAAATCTTGAGTAGAATTCAATGACGATTATATTTTTTATATCACTTGGAATCTTTTATCACATCTATTGATTCAATAGAACTGTATGTACTGTCTTAAAATTTATAACTTATACGGAAAAATCCTGTTACTATATGTATGTCTTGTAAACATTTTTGAGAAAACGAACTTATTAACAAATGTAAACTACTTTTAAAATATTATTTGATTCCTCATACTGTGGAAATATATTACTCTGAAATTAACAAGAGAAAATTCTAAGAGCTGACTGACAATTTATAAAAAAATCCTTTAAAACTGATCGCAAAAAGTAGATTTAAAAGTGTAAAACATTATTTATCCGGTTTGTTTTGATCCCTAAAGGAGTGAAGGAAGTTTCTTTTAAGAAATTATTTATCATATTTATGCAAAACATTTAATCTCTTCACCATTTAATACGCTTAAGATGACGTACAAATTTACGAGTCTACTGCATTTAGAAGATAACCTCCATTTATCTTTTCCCTTATGTTTACCCCTCTTTCCTGCACACAAAGGGGTAACGAAGTTTTAAAAGCTGGACAAATAGTGTAACTTAAAATAGGCTTAATAGCATAAATTCATTACTAGTACGGATTCAATCATTGTTTATTACCTACCACATAATTACCAAAGTGTTAACCAAAATCTATTATACAGTCAAATAGAAAAAAACTAACTCAAAGTCTTACGATATCAAATTAATTTGGTCTGATGATTGGTTTAACCCCAAACTAGTAGCCTTTATTAATAGGAAATTAAGAATTATTGGATATAGTAAAACTTTAATTAATTTCCCTCAGAAAACTACATTAGATTGGATTTATTTTTGATTAAATTTATGTTCTAACCCACTACAATCTCTTTAGTTCTTTTAATGTCACCTTTCATATACTTAGAGAGGGTTTTAGCATTTTAACTTTATGACCACCTGATGTATTTTTTTTGTCTTAGTAATTTCTTATTCAGTAGTTTTTTGGCCACTCACATTATAAAATACTTTATATAGATCTGCATAACTATTATCTTTAATAGAAGATTATGGCATGTCGGAAAATATTAAAGATAAATTAATAAATTAATTCTCACTGAGGTTCTTTTACCTCATTAATTTTTATAATAGATTATGGCATTACCTTCCAACCCAATTTTATTAAAGTTTTAGTTAAGGATTAAATTAAATAAAGTAACTTTATAGTTTATAAAACAATCGTACTTTTTTATCATTTTTCTTCTATATATTCATGATATAAATTACCCTGTATTTGTCAATATCTTTTTTTGTTGAGTTATGTTTTTACTCTTTTTCTGCCTTCTAATCCACGGTGCACTATCCCAGAGTTGTAAAAATTGCTGCTTTCCGAGACCATCACTTGATAAAATATGCACGAGCTCTGAGTGTTACTGAAAATTTAATGATTCTTTTACTGAAAAGGATTACGAATGTCTTTATGAATCAAATCCTAACCATGAAAGACAGAAATCTATGGAAGGGCATGGCCTCACTTACTTACTTTAAACTTTTCTGCTAGAATCCCTTAAATATTTAAATTGTAAAAAAAATAAATCCGTCTGAAATAATGTACTTTATAAAAATTTTACATAAAATAAGGGAGAAAAAGTATAATGGAAATTAAATTATTTTGGTAATAATCAGATATGATTATTTTAAATCGTCAGCTTGCTTCAAACCCACATTGTTGTTACAATTGGGTTAAGTGTAGATTTGTATGTAATGTAATGTGACTTATCTGGTTATTTTAATCTACAAGCTCGTAAGTGCTCACAGTAGCGTATGTTAATATTTCTTAATGTCTGGCCAAGATAGATGGCGTTACAATCCGGACAATATAATTTGCAAATACTCGATTTTTAACATTCTGTATTTATATACATTTATTATTGCAATTTTCATGTTTTATATTGATTGACTCGTTCCTGAACATTTTTTCATTTTTCTAAATATACAATTTGTGCCTAGTAAAGGATATATTATTATTTCGATCCATTAAATACGCTTTTGGAAAAGTATACGCTTACGAAGACGGGATTTCTTTTTAAAAGTTCAATAGTAGGTACTGCAAATAAAACAATTACGTAAAGGGATTTGTGTTTTCCATTTAAGGGTATACAGAGGAGAAGGAAAAATAGGATAAATCAATTTACTTCGAGTTTTCCAGTTGCCTTTAGATGGTAGCTAACGAAGTAAGTAGAACTTTTGCCACAAGGAGAAAATAAAACGGTAAAGAAAGTTCCGGATTAGTACATTTGGCATTAAACTGAAACTACAACGAGAAGCAAGTAATTCTATCTTATTAGCTAAAATTTGACCAGTGACTGACAAAGATCGAGATATATGTTTCGTCTGAGATAATCATATTAGTAGCATATAATCTTGATTTATCAATTTTTATTTTTAATAATGAGTTAATGGATTGAATAATTGAGTGACAAAAATTTTCTTGAAATAAAGGTTTAAAATAAAGTTTCATATGTTTCCACAGTTCTTAATTCACTATAGATGAGAACAAAGAAGAAATTAAGGGGGTATTCCCACATTCTCTAAAATAATAACTATAAATAAAATATGTGGTTAAGACCCAAATAAATAAATGTCACCAACTTTTTTCTTTACTACTTTTGGAAACCTTTAGCAGACACCACTATGAAGGTAATCAGCATAAAAAACTTATAATTTTTATATTGCCACATTTGTCATAATATTCATTTTACTTTTTGAGTCCTATCCTGGTTTGGCAACATCAATCAGATCTGATCGGGAATTGTCGGTGCTTTTCTGATTTCTGATTTAATAGTTGAGGTGCATGCACAGTCTGTTAATTTACTTACTTGAAAAATCGCTAAAAATCTACCTGAAAACTTTCAACTGCTTTTATTGAAATCGTTCGTTTAACCAAGCTAAAATAATTAAAAAATGAAAAATGATTCTTTTGCCCTTTTCCACAATGATTTTTCAGGTTTAGAAGATAGTAACATACTATTTCTAAAAAATTATTTAAAATGAAAAAAAAGCACAATATCTGAATTTTCTCAAAAACAAATAAAATATAAAAAAATATAATAAGAAAGAGAATGAAGCAGGACGATATAAATAATATACAGAGTATTTCATTGTGAAAGGGTCTAACTTTAACTGTAAATAGGAATCACTTTAGTGGTTCCAAATAACTTATATTTAATAGGTCTTTATAACTGAGATACAGGGTGTTTTCTCAATTTGGCCTATTTTTTTCGGAGCTCATAACTTCCGAATGACTCTGTATAATATTTTGATATTCGGTATGCATAATTACCATTGTCTGGAAAATCTACCAAAGTATTACCAAAAATAAAATCCAAGACCGGCTTAACAAAACATTTAAAAATTCGACCTTACAAAAAACAACACCCTGTGTATCGAATTTTTTAAATTCATTTTTTGATAACGCAAATATATCGATGATCATTTTATTTATTAATAAATGGTACGTAAAAATAAATTCTTTACACGTAAGCAATAAAAACCGAAATTCACTTTTTAAATTAATAATAAAAACTATTTGTACTTCGTAATATATCCTCAAAGCGAATTTTTAAACACTAAACTATTTTTCCAGTAAGAGTTAATTTACGTCAATTTGTAAAATTGTAGGAATTCCTCGAACTAAATTTGCTTTGTTAAGCTTTTTTCCTTTGCGGTAAATAAATTAACTTAACATATAGTCAGAACTCTTTACAGAAAAAAGTAGTTTAGTCTTTAAAATTTACTTTCAGTATATTTTATAAAATATAAATAGTTTATTTTAAAATAAAAAACTCCACTGCGATTTTTTTTAAATCACTTTGTGGAAGTTTTTTTCGAATCATACATGTTGAAATTATAATAGATGAACTCTTATAGGTATTCGTTTTGTTTTTGTGCCGCATAAAGATGACTCCGGCGAGACAACAATGGTTTTTGATTAAAAAACTTGGCTGTTATCAAGTGAGGCTTCAGGTGGATAAAATAGACGACCATGAAAGAAATCGTTCCACAGGTGCGTGAGTGCGCTAAGTTTTGAAACAACTTGAAAATGGTTAAGGAAAACCCAGGGAACTGTGAAATTGGTTAAAGGAAAAGGGTCGAAAAATTAATTGTAGACGAAAGCAGAGGCACTGACACAAAGTTGTACGATGGAATGTAATTTGCAGAAATTTCTACAAACGTTTTCTACCCGCAATTTTAATTTTAATTACTGGTACCAGATGGTTACATTAATTAAATTAAAACATAAAATAGATAGTCTAATGAACAACAAATTTTTGTAAGAAACTGAACTATAGAAAGTATAAATAAATCAATAAATTTTAACAAAAATTAACAGGGAAAAATAAGAACAATATTTTCAAAAATATCATTAAGAAGTTATAATAATAGTTTTTTAGACAATATGCCTTATATATGGATATAGATAAAATTGTTTACATCTAAAAAAAGAGTAACATAATTTTATAAATTATTTCAATGGTACAAAAAACAAAATTATTTTCAGATTTTAATAAGTAAAATTCATAGAAGTGCAAAATCGTGTTAAAATGGGATATATAATATCATTTAGGTATATTCATTGCTTCATTTGAGACAAACGATAATGTAGAACACAATAAAATGTAATCTTCATTGAGTTGCTTGTATCAAATGAAATTATTCCCTGTAGTTTATAATTAGATATATTCAATAGAGCTTTAGCAGGCAGAACAACAATGAATACAGTGTCATTTTAGTACAACTGAACAAGTAGGAAAGAGGCTTTTGTTAGCACTATACTAAACTGGACCGATACAATTATTTCAAATTTTCAACATAAAATGTGTAACGTGTATTATGTAAATGTAACATATTTGACTAATTTTAATCAAGCACATTCGGTTACTTGGAGCTGTTGTGAAATAACTAAAGAATGCAAATATAAAAAAAATAGATTCCATTAGAGACGTGATCAATATCCGCTAAATAATAATTAAGAAAGTGTATATGAATCGTTAATTACCCTAAACATGTTTAGCTTTGTACAATTGTGGGCGTCTAATACTTTTAAACCGGACCTGTCTACTTTAGCTATGATTTGAATGCCAAAACAACAACCGCTTTGCGAACTACACATTAACCATTTACGGTTTTTGATGTCCCCTTAGATTCTATGGGAAATGATATGTAACATGCACCGAAATGGTCGCATTCAATTTGGACATGTGATTTTCATTGTATTTACAAATTTGTTTCGAACGAGACTGTGGAAGAACATTCTTAAACACTATTGATAAGCATTTCCAAAACATTAAACAATACAAATGTATCATTACATTGTTTGAATTATTAAAATTGTTTATTTGCTTTACTAAACTAATTTAAAAAATTAATTAAGTATCTGGATTTATTATTTACGAACAGAAAAAATAAATTGGCGTAACATTTGGCTTCTTTTTTCATGCAAAAGTCTTGGCGATCGAAAACAATTTTTTAAAATTGTTTAATCAAATTTGGTATACACCCTTTTATACTTAAGGGCAATAAATTGATAGAAACGTAGTATTAAATAATGTTGCAGTGGCATAGATACGGGGTAGTCCGACGAGGGGTAGATCTTACAAATTTTCTGTATCTTACTAAAGAAAGCTTAAATAAAAAACTGGTGCATAAAAAACTACCTAATTTCTTCCAAAAAGCATCTAATTTCTTCCAAAAAATCATCTATTTCGGAAAATTTTAGAGAAATAAACTTTCAATTTTATTTAAATGCTAAAAAAAATTAAAACACCAAATCCTAAAATGCTAGGTTCTGATTAAAAAGGATGGAATATGAAAAAAAGTCAAGAGTAGCTTTTTTTAGAGAAATAAAGAACAAAGTCATTTTTATAAACCAGTGACGTACCATTTTTTTCTGAAAATATCTAAGGACTACTCCACTGTAAAATTATTTAGACTTACGTTTTCATCAGCTTATTGCCCTTAACTAGAAAGGAACGTGTACCAAATTTGATTAAAAAATGTTAACCAATTTAAAAGTTCTGTCTGCGCGAATTTGAAAGTACCGTGTATCAGTTTGGGACAACGGTTAAGGGTAGGTTATTTAGTTGGAACAAATTATGGGAATTGTATCACATATGCCTTAATAATTATTTTAATGTACTTATAAATTCTTATCAAAGGCATAGCTTTAGGCAAGCAATTTTATTTTATTTATCATTTTACATTTTGTTACTGAGGGAGGTATATGAGAAGTTACTGATAAAGACACTGGGTCGTAGTTTTATTTGTTACACTATTTAGTAATTTTGATAAGAAAACGTGACGTAAACATCATTTCTATATAAAATTGTTAGTATTTTTGAACATAATAATGTCAACCATTTTGGAGAAAAATTTAATTGAACACTTCATAGTCTAGGAACGAGATTTTAAATCAGAAACAGTAGACAAACTTGTGTTTTTATTGTAGAAAAACTTTTTGACATTGCAAAAAAAAAATATTATTCTGGACCCTAAAATACAATTAATTGCATTTTGTATTTTATTGCAGAGCTTGTCTGGTAAATAATTTTTAAAGGCATAAACCAAGAACATAGGCATCCAAAATTAAAAATCCAGTAGGTTAGATTCAGGACTTTTTGGTGGCCATTCCAAATAACTACCTCTGCCAAAATATCGTTAGATATATATGTGACTAAAATGATTTCTAATTATTAATGGGAAATGAGATGGACCTCCGTTTTGCCGATTTATTCCAAACCAAATATCTGTCTTTAAATTCTATTGTAGATCTTTTATACTAAAAGCAATGCTAATTTGTGTTATAATTTATAAGGGCGAAAAATAAACACAATTATAAAGGATGTAGGCTACAAAACATTCTGAGCGAATATTTTCGTAAGCGGTATTTAAATCCCGAAAAAATTTTGTTACAAATTGTCAAAATACTCTGTCACTGTTTAATATACTGTACCTCTTGGAAGGTCATATGTAAGCAGCACGAACTTTTTTATGTCAATCTATTTCGATCTTTGGTGAGTCTTGTTGTTACCTAAAATACAATAACTTCATTAAAGAAATTCAACGATTAGGTATAGTAGATCTTCCAAAAGTCTTTCTAACTTATCTACTCTAATCTCCTTCTATACAGGGTGAGTCACCGTAGACGCGACGCTCTATAATTCCAAAGCGGTGTTTTTGGTGAAAATTTTTGCAAAAGTACTTTTTTGTGTATATTCAAAAACGTCATAATTTATTACTCCCACTCATACAGGTAGCCCCATAAAAATATATGTATCAAAGTTATGCTCTTTTATATGGAATACCTCGTATGTTTTTACATTTTTATAAACTTCTTGCCGAGCTGATTTCAATAATGTATCGCACTTGATATCTGTTATGTTTAATAAAGAATCTAGAGTCACCTGAAAATCACATTTTGAATTCAGATGTCTGTAGCATCCACACCGTTGAAAATCAATAAAAACAGCTACATGTCCCTATCCGAACTTTTCGAGTTCTATCCCATGGCATTAAAACATATTTGTACAGAGTGATTAAAAATCAGATGGGATTTCAATTATTTCAAGTTTTTGACTAAATAATATGGGTAGTTCTCCTTCCAAACATCTTTTTTTTTGTATGTGTGGAAAACCGTTGGGAATTGTCCGAAAATACAGTTACACAGATTTCGTCCAGGAATTTAACTTTGGAATACCTTGTACCTCATCGCTCATTGTGTGCGGTCTAAATTCAAAGTAGTTTTGTTACATGGAAACTCCCACAGATTTCAACATTCTGCAAACTTCCGACAGCCGACACAAGTTGTCCTTGGAGACTTAAATTTGAGAATAAAACTTCGGAATAGCCAGGGAATGTTAGTTATATCTAGAGCACATAAGTGTTTTTAACCCAGAGGCGATAAAAATGAAATATAGCAAGACTTCTCAGAACATTAAAGTTATTACGGCTTGTACAGGTTGTACTTTAATGTTTTACGATTATGATATACGGTTATAAATTTAAACTAGCTAAAGTGGCGAGTTTATTAAATAACGTAAATTAAAATAATATGTTGTGCAAGTCATAAACCAACGAATGAAAGTTTCATTTCTTGCAGCTCAACTTTGATTACGACCATGAATTTAAAAATATATTAATAATATTTGTTTCTATTTTTAATATATTTAATATTTAAAGTGAATGAACGATGATTTTGATTAAAAATGTATGTTCATGTACTTTGATGTCATAAAGGAACAATGTAAATAAACACGCAGAAAGTCACCGTTTGAGCAGAAACTTAGTTAAACTTCTTATTAATTCTTTGTTGTTTTGACATTAGCAGTCTATTATTGGCAAGATTTTTAGTTTTGGTGTCATACTTTGTATCCCAATTCTGTTCTAGTTTTGTATTATTTGCCCTGTCGGTGAGATAAAGATATTGTTACCGTCTAAAAAGTCGAATTAAATAATTTAACTTTGGAGTAAACAAAAATTGATATGTACTTTAAGATAGTATATGGATTAGTATAATGTTAACACATAAATAAAATAAAAATTGGTTAAAACAACATAAAGTAACAATTTCAATGATTATAATAGAATTCTAAAAATTACTATTACTATAATTTATCATGATTGTCCTGTATGTGTAAATATGTGAATCTGAAATCTAAATTAATGATTTTTTTTGTAATACTTATAAGTCTTAAACTAGTCAAAATTGTGTCACATTAATGGAAGATTGTTGATAAAACAATATTCACTATTTAGAAATATGTAAGAATTTAAAATGTTTTCACTAAAATAAATTTAAAGTTATTTATGGTAAGTAAATGGGGTTTGTTGTATCTGAATAATAACCTAAATTTTAATGTAGAAATATAAATTATAAATATAAAAATCCAAGTAAAAACATCATATTTTGATTATAAATTGTCAATTCTTTGAATACAACAAAAATAAGATCAAATTCATATTATATATTGTAATCATAATTTATTTGAAGTTCTAAATTATTAAGTGTTAAACTAAAAAAGTAAACATAAAAAATGCTATAATTTCGAAAAATTATTGAAGCTCCGTAAGAATTTGACAGACCTCCCTTAAGTTTGAGACCTGATAGAAGAAACACTATTGTTCGTAAGAAATTTAAAATTTATTGCTTAAACTCAATTTCAATTTTATAAAAAAAAAAGTAATTAAACCATATATCCTGACAGTAAATAACTGAAAGTATTCAGTTAGTGCTAGTTTTTTATTATTATTAAGTCAATTCAAATCCAATGAAATGCAAAATCATACCACATACATTTTATTAATAACTTGTTTGGACCCCTTAAGGTCATCTTCAGGTCTGAAAATTTTTTATATAAAATACATTAATAAACTTACCAAATAAAACAACAGTAAAAACAACAATGTTAAAAATTAATTTTCCTCTACACCTTTAATTGAAGGGGCCTTTTACTCTTTAGGTCCTTAGTTTGCTGTTTTCCTTTCTTCTCTTCGTTTCTAATATTTGACACTTGACTTAACCGCTTGTGTTTGAACCTAGTATGATTTAACCTGAAGTATGAAGTAATTTTTGAGATCTTATTTAGTCTTTCTTTGTGTTTGCCAGTTTGGCTGGTTTACATATTTCCAACTTAAGTTTTCTGTCCTTTCCCCATTTTTAGGGGACTTTTATTTCGCACTCTTTTTTAGGGTGCTAGTTTGTTACCCCGTGTTTACGTGGGTTTTGTTTCTTACAAGTTTTCTTGTTCCATTCGTCCCTTTCAATGATGTCTCTTCTGGTGTTACCTGTTGCTAGACATTTTAGAAGGTCGGGTGGCTGCTGTTAAGCTCTCCTTTCCTTTTCGTTTATTTTCTTTTTCCATATTGAAGAAAAATTATTCTTATATGAGTCTCTACCCTTATTAGGGGTTGCATGACTTGTGTCAACTACCCTTACTATTTTTCCCTACCCAAAACTGGGTTAATATTCTTTTATTGGGATCTTTTTGAACCCCTAAACTTGTTTTTCTATGTTCTTGTTTCCAATTTTTATTCCTATTATTACTAAACTTCAGTTCTTAAATTTTTTTGCAATACCATTAGTTTGACATTATTACCTATTTTTTCGTTTATTGTTACAATAATTTTCAAACTTTATATACATCTAAATATGTTTCATAACTGTTATTTATGGATTTTGTAACACATGCATTATATAAGTTAGTTAAGTTTTATAATTCTTGTTCATTTTGTGAGAGATTGGGAGAGCCTTCTTTTAATTTTTAACATTGTTGTTTTTATTGTTGTTTTATTTGGTAAGTTTATTAATGTATTTTATATAAAAAATTATGGTTTTTATATTCTTTTCAGACCTGAAGATGACCTTTTGTTTATTAAGTCACTTGAATAAATATATACTGTATTGTGTATAACCTAATAAGGAATGATATAAGAAAAAGACAATAGTACTGTCAATACAAATGTTAACCTATTATAACATTGCTATTTGATGTCTACATTCATTTCTATAGTTCCCTTGACTATTGCAAGAGGTTTGTGAATTTCGACAGTTCACCTCCTTTGCGCAAACCGTTTGTTCAAGTACATAACTGAGCAAACCATCGCTTTAAGATGTTAGTTCTATAACAGATTTAGGCGTTTTGGAACTAATTAAATTTGTCAAGACTTGACTAACTGTCAAAAACAAACAATTGCTTACATTTAAACCAGCATTTCTATTGACATGTATGTGGTCTCGCATTACAAAGTATTTATTTCAAGAGTATAAACAGCCCCGTAATCTGATGAAATTGATTTTATTTGCTCTTATTACTCCTTAAATTAGTTTAAAATAAATGAGTAAAGATTAATTAGACATTAATATAACCTCCATTCTAGGGCTATGAATAGGTTGTTAATAGATAGAGCCCTGTCTTTCATGGCATTTTCAACAATTGCTCTTGATAGATTGCCCATAATATCACGACTATTTATTCTATATTTTTTAACATATTACCTGCGTTATTGTTTCGTCTGTTCATCCAAGAAAAAATACATAAAAATGTTTTACGGCTTAGAATCTCTATTTCTGGTGAACGGAGCTGAAACTTTATTTTTCGTTAAAACAAAATCCAATATACATTCAATATTTATAAACTTTTTTAGATTTTTTTTTCTTGTTCATATATTTCCATTCTGTTATCAAGCCAAATGACATGCGGGTCAGTTACTTGAATTCGGGCGAACTCACGTTTATACTATTTCTTTCTTTTTCCAATTCATAAAATTGAATGGATTTTTTACTAAATTGTCCACACTAATATCTCAGCAAAAGAATTTTTTATCGAATTTCGAAAATGCGCTGTGAGAGGTTGAATGAAAATTGCTTTATTTCAAAACCAATTGAAAACAAAAATATTGCCCTAGTCACGATAGATTAGTTGGTAAAGAAACAAAAGGTTATCTATTAAATTGCAAATATGTTATATTTGGAAAATATTCTGGTTGTCTACATCTGAACATTTTTATTTCTATACAAACCTAACGAGAGCCTTTGAAAATCTAGAAACTACATCAATGTATATTTAATACAGTTATCTTTAAAAACATTATAATTATTGTTGTGCAATTGTAAAATGAACAAATAAAAAGCTGTATAATTTATGAGTTTTTTTAATTTAAAATTATTTTTCGACATACATTCAATTATTAAAAAAATTGCCTTCTTATTTCAAAAGTATCACCATAGAGAATGAAATGTAAAAATTTTATTCTTAAGCGGGAAGACCGAACACTTCAAAAACGTGTCAAAACAAGGGTCTAAACTTTTGCATCTTTTGAGAAAAATACTAAAGCAATTTCGTTGACATTTTTAGGGTTTATATATTAAGATTAAATACATGTCGGTGGACTATTAGCATTTCGCTCTTTAATTTGAAACGTAAACTATAGTATACGTAAAATGACCAATTTTCCTGCACAATTTTCACCATTTAATTCTTCAAATTTGCGAAAATAATATGTCTATCGACACGAGCACCCTTTTTAACTTTCAAAAATGATCAACTGTGCAATCGAATAACAGAAAAAATAAGGGCACTTTTATTTGAATGGTAATAGGTTTCTTTTAAAATTTATATTTAGTAAAGAACCATCTCGTCCTATTTATTCGAAAGTGAATTGAATACTGTTATTTTTAGATTCCATATATATTACTTGTAAGAGCTATATAGGTACTCAGCCTACAGACTATTCAGAAATACACAGAAATAAATAAAAAGCTTCTCACAAATCAGTTAACCCCATATGATATTTTCTATGAAATTATATATTTTTGTTGGACTTTTAATTAAATTTTCTCTTTCTTCTTTTCTTTTCTTTTTTGTTTTTTTTTTGTAAATATAGGTAATTAACGGACTCGAATTCCACCCTTATTTTTTATTTGAGAACTATTTGTTTACTATAATTTTTTATTTCATTGGGCAAAGGCGTTTTTTTAACATTATAAAAAAATAATCTATGCGCTACCATTTTATTATTTTATTATTTCTTCACGACTAAATTTTTTCGTTCTATATATATGACAACTATCAAATCAAATCGGTAATTTCAAGTACATATTTTAAACAAATATATAGACGGTGTGGCTAAATTAAATAATTCGTAACGAACTAATAGCGACATCTAAGCGGATAAAACATTCATGTCCCTTCGGACAACCCTTTTAACAATTATAGCTTTGGTTGTTGTCTAATATTTTCATTGAAACAGGGTAGGCGCGAATGACCCCCAAAGGAGCAATTTTACATCAGTCAAACATGATGTAACAATTCTGGATTTTTGTAGTAGAGTATGCAAAATACTTTGCTTACAATCTTACAACTTAAAATTTGAGTGAGCTGAAAATAGCATTTATCGCTGTTCGGCAGTATTAATCAGGAAAATGGTTAAAATACTTCGGTTCTTTAGAGTTTAGTTTGTTAATTATAAAGTCTATCAAGAAAAGCATAAAATTTTCACGAGAGAAAATGATTAAACTAAAACTTATTAATTACAAAAAACATTAACCAGTTTACTCACATAAAGAAAAACTTAGTTTCCAATTTAGGGTTCACGGTTATAAATCACTTACAACGACCCTGATAATTCCATTAGTGGAACGGGTAGCCTTCGATCCTAGAATCCCTAAATTTGATTCATTGCATAACAAGCAGGAACCCTCAAAAAGTGCCGCAAGAAACAAGGCCCTTACAGTAAACATTTTCCTTATCTGAATAGTTTTGCATGATCAGTACCTAAGGGATTTTCTTGCGGTTTCGTATTTCATATTCTTCGGTGGTTTTGAATAGAAGTGTTTTAACATTGCTACACTAACTTCACATTTTCCCAGAATGTAAACTTTATCGGTCATACCGTTATCTATAGCTGCTTTCTTATTTCACGTTTCATTGAAAAGAACAGGTTGTAACCATTGAATACAGGGATATTCAAAGTTGAAGATACATATTCTCCGAGAATGAAAGTGGGTGTTTTCTAAATGTATACCAAACGTCTCTTTTTACTGAAAAAAATCATATAAATTTTGTGCCCTCGGAAATTAAAATTCAAAACATTATAGCTGAGTTTAATAGAATTATACAATTTTATTGTACTATTAATCAAAAAATCCTAATAAAACGATGACCGAGATTTTCGTGAAATATATATTTATTTATTAGTTTCAGTAGGTAATTGCATTCTATTTTAATAGACTTAATAGGTTAATAGTTATTCTGTTTTTTATGTAGCTTTATACACGGGAAGGTCTCCCGGAATGATAATGTTATTCAATTTTATTCAAGAGTGTACGAATGTTTTGTTTTATGACAGACAGTACATGGAGGCAGAACCAATAAAGATAATTGGAAAAGGAAACACAGCGGAGATAATTCTGTCCTGTATGAAATTTACAAGGGTTCTACTCGAAAAGAAATATGAAACAATTCAAAATGGCGCAAAGCTTGAATTTTTAGACGAAGAAGAACTGGATAAGTGGATAAAAAACTTTCCTAATTATAAGATCCGGATTATGTTTGGATTTAAACAGTACAATTGCATTTTTTTTCTTGAGTAGCCCTAGATTTAAAAAAATGATAGATACATGAAAGTTACTTTATTGATAATTTCAAGGAATTTACACTCTTTGACAATATTATTCATTTTGTAGTTTCATTTTACTTGTATTTTTTGTATAGTACAGCGGAAGTATTTATCATTAAAAAATAAGTCAAGTGAGTATTTTTATTGTAATTTAAAACTTCATAATTCTGTTGAGAAATAATTGTAATAAATAGAAAAAGATATATTATACTTATCTCATTTTTCACAGTATTACAAAACATTTTAATATATATTTTCTCTAAAGCTTATCAAAGCATGACATAAGATTAACAGATTTTTTTTAACTTCATGCATAAATATTTCAATCGATCATTATCAAGCAATAGGTACAGTAATATTCTTCTTTTCCTAAAAATTTTTAGGTTATTATCATATAGGTATTTAGTCCAAAAGGTAATCCAAAATAATTGAACTTGCCAGGTTTAATTGTTCATTCAGTACTATATACTAACAAGATTTTAGGTATTTCTTGATTTCATATGATGATATGGGACCCATTGGCAATTATTCATTTAGAATATAAACTTTATCATTAAAAACAAAGTCATTTCGATTGATACATAAATTAAATAGGTTTATAATTTCATTAAATAAAATTTGGTTAATATTTTTTCATTCTAAGAATTTAGCTATTAATGGTATACATTTACATGGAGGAATTTTTCAAAACATATAACTAACTTCAAATGAAACTAATTTTGCATTTTCATTTAATTTATTTGTATTTAGATTATATATTTTCCTAAATAAATATCTTATAGCAGCACCACTGTTATAATTTCTATTTTATGGTCTATATGCAATCAGCCACAGCATTACATAATAAGTTCTAACTTAGCAATGCATTATAATACTAATTATTGATTGCATATTGACCACAATTTCCATAAAAGTAATTGGAACAAATCTGGTCTGTTTCTAGTGTGTACAATAGCAATAAACAAATGTCATTTATTAATAAGCTTTACAAGTTCAGCGTGTGGGAATTAAACCAAACTAATATATATCGATTATTTAGGTGGCTTTATTTATTAATTGGTAGCTTTACAACGATTTTAATAATAAAACAGTCTAAAATATTGTGCCAACATTTAATCAGCCTCTGACAATTACTAAGATTCTAACAATATTGTTACGATAGTATGTACAAGGATTTAGTTAAATATCGCCCTGTACATAAAACTTAATTTTTATTTTTCAAATTATAATATTTACTATTTATTTAATTTTACGTGAGCGAGAGTTATGGGACAAAGCCGCCAACGAATGTTAAATAAATATTTATAGTAAAGTCATCAAAATTAATAAATCAGTTAACATTTAGATTCTTTGATACATTTATTATACGAAAGAAACAACCCAATACGTAACAATATTTTGTTTTTTTTTTTAATTTTTATGTTTTAAAAATTTCAAAAGTGAGAGGATTAGGAAGGTTCTTGTTGAGAAAATAAAGATTATATGGAAAGCCAATATTATGAAAAAAATAACAAAATAGTAATCACGTAAAACCGATTTTTTTTAAATTTAACGGTTTTTTCTACAAAATAAAGAGCTTTAACACCTCCTTTTACATTAAAAATATTTAAATATCAATGACTTACAGGTTTCGACATTAACTAGTTGATTATTTTCGATTTTCACCATTTTTTGCTGACTCAAGCATTTATAATATACTTTTTCACTGACGTATTTTCTTTTCCATGTATATATTTTCTTCCCATCAATGTTAATTTTCGCGAAATAAAATTGAATACTAACTTAGATACATACACAAGCAAATCTCCAGGCTGTCAACTATTCAAAATTTATAGCATTGCCACTTCAAACCGGTCAAAGTTAACTAATTACAAAAAATCATTTTTACTAAAAGAATCCACATATTTATCCATTTCTACATAATAAATAATATCAAAGGTTTGTATATTTTTTTTCTTCAACTTTCATAAAATACTCAAAAGTTATTCCTAAATCATTAAATTAAACACTTTTCGTAGTCAAACTCAATTTCAAATTCAAAATATTTTGATCCTGATTATCCCATTCCAACTTAAATGGTGTTGTAAGGTTTTAAAATAACCCAATATTTACAACTAAAATACTAAAATTGCAGTTCACAGATAATTTATTATATAAATAAAAACATGTATTAAAATCAAAAAATGAATGATAAGCTTCTGCCAGCAACAATGTTTTCCTAGTAAACTTTAAATTATATTTACTATCTCTTATTTGGATCAATTAATCTCATGCAACACGAATACAACTTTAAATTGCATCGACATAAGGCTTATGCAACTTTTTGCATCTTTACTTACATTTACATAATGAGAAGATTAATATGCAATCTGTTTGTTACGCAAAACATTCATCGCACTAGCGAGATTACACGTCAAAATTAAGCTGATGTTGATGACATCGAGGGTTCTGTTTTCACTACTAGTTCATTAACACCATAAGCTTACACAAATAATGGCATGTTTTAATAAAGACATTGTTTTTTTCTGCTAATTGTAATATCATATCCAATTATTAACAATTACATAATCTTGTAAAACAGCTGTATAATACCTATTGTGTTTTATTTTTATATCTTTAAATATCTAGGTGGAGGTCTAGCGACTGCTTTAATCGTTATAAATAGTTAGTCATGGACAAATAGTTTCGAAATGTTTAAATTTATATGTCAGATAATTGAAAATGGGTTTTAGGTAGATTTCATCTTTTCGCTTGGTCCAGAATTCAAAAATAAATAAATATGAACATCTCATTCATGTCCAATGGTCCGGAAACATTATTTCAAATTACTCTGGAAACATTATGTATTAAAGGCATGAATGTGAATAAAAAATCAGTTTAATAAATGATTTTAGCTTTGGTTGGGTATTTTAGGTCCATAACAATGGATAAAGTGAATAAAGGCGTTAAATAACATTTTTTGCTTTTTGTACTTAATCAAATCTTCAATTACTATTCTTGTATAAGTTGAAAATGAATAAAACAAGGTAACTAAAAAACGACTGAGTAATAAAGGGGTATGCAACAATCACCAACTAAACGTTTTAGTGGGTAAAAATGTTATATCATAATAACCCTCTTGTTAATTTTGAAGTTGTGCATCATGCTACCTATGTCCTCTTAAATTTTGAATTTGTAATATTTGTTAGTTTTTCTGTATTAAAAAAGGGAATATATAATGAAAAGTAGAGGCAATCGTATCCTTAAATGAATATTTAAACAGTACAATCTCAAATCTTAATAACCAAATAAATTTACATCTTTTGTTAGCTTTTTTTCATACTTTAACAAAATGTTTTAATTTGTAGTCACAAATTAGGAATATAAAGACGTATACAGGGTGTTAAAAAAAAGATCGAATATTTGAACAAGGTATAGTATGGATCAAAATAAGTCGAAAAGTCTTAATACACATGGGTCCAGAAATTAACTGTTTCGGAGATACAGAGAGTTATTTATTCTTGAAGCATTTTGGGTTTACGCATTACTTTTATTGTGTGCAAACAAACGATAGAAACTTAAAAACAAAATTATATCCACGTCGATGGATAGGAAGGGGCGGGCCTGTATCATAGCCGACAAAATCGCATGAATTAAATCCCTTTGAGTTGTTGTTTTGGCGATATTTAAAAAGTTTAGTATATGATATTCCTGTAAATAGCCTCGAAGAGCTGCAACAACGAATTCATCAAGAATGTCACCAATTCTCAGCTAATGTAGGAGTTTTAGAAAGAGTTCGAATATCCTTCTGGAAGAGATGTAGTGCCTGTTTGGAAATAGGAGGAGGACATTTTGAACATCTTATCTAACATTCTTTCTTTTGATTTTATAAGAATCTATCGTTTGTTTGTACATAATAAAAATAATGTGTAAACGCAAAATGCTTCAAAAATAAATAACTCTCTGTATTTCCGAAACCGTCAATTTGCGGACCGATGTTTATTAAGACTCTTTTATTTATTTTGGTCCATACTATACCATGTTCAAATATTCCATCTTTTTTTACCCTCTAAATAAACATAAGCATCAGTTTATGCGTAGTGAAAAACTATAATCATTTACTTACGTAGTACGTATATCGATGGCACTTTGAATCTATAGTTTTAAATTAGTGTAAATTAACTTTATATCAGAATTGGTTTCACATATTATAGTACTACTAAAAACATTTTTTTAGAAAGTGAGGATGAAAGCCATTATTTACCCAGTGTCGGGTTTGCTCCTTCAGATACTATGGAATTTTTCAGCGAAGACTTTGATGTTAATATAAAAGTACCAAATATAACTATTCTCATTTGAAAACAGGGAGTGTGAAAAAGTATATCGGAAAGAGTTCAGTTCTAAAAGTATCCCGTTTGCAGAAGATAAAAATATAAGAAATGAAGTTCTATTATTTATCAATGAAAATATTACCAGTTAAACAATATGACTGAAATTAGAAATATCCGCCAATAATGCTAAAAACAATTTGTATGTCCTCGGTGAAGGTTTGTTCAAATACAAGAAATCCTTTAAAAAATTTTTTGAAATTATTCCTAAACTTTAAGGAAAAATGCTAGTGATCCTCAAGATTAAAAAAGATTAAATCGTCAATACTTTAAAAAAGACGACTGGAATATTTTTAGCAAAAAGAAAAAGTTTATAACTAAGAAAGAAATAAACACACCCTATTATGCAGAGAGAATGCAAACTTCTGTATGATTCAAGATTTAGGCTTAGGAAATTTTGTATTTTGGACAAATATGTAAAAAATTGTCTCCTATTTAAAAGCACTGATTTAACCTCATTTGCACGGCATTGGATATTTGGATACTTTAATTCTTTTATATACCTACTCCTTAACTTTTAATACGAAGATTCCAGATTTGACATTTGCAATGTTGCTAGATTTGCTGTTTCTTTGGTATTATTAGTCACTTTGGTTTTTTAAATACATTACCCTGTATATTAAATTTTGATATTATGTAGTCTAGAAGATCTTAAATAAATAAAACATATGTCTGGTAACACCTAATTGTCTCAATACATTTTTTAATACAAACTATTTACAACTGCAGTTAAAACGTAATAATTGAAAGATTATAACATTTTTAAAATAATGACTACTTAATCAAGTGTTCAAAATGTGCTCCATTTCTGAGTTGATAGTACCCTAATCGATGGTAGAATGCGTCTACTACATTTTTCCATTTATTGAAGATCTTCTAGACATAAAATCATAAGTGTTACTTATGGTTGAACTCGTATTGAAGAGAAGATTCCAAAAATGACTAAATATATAGTTTGATGTATTTAAAAAACCAGAGTGACTAATAATATCAGAGAAACGGCAAATCTAGCAATATTGCAAATGTCAAATCTGGAATCTCCGTATCCCAAATTTTGTAGAATTCGGACTAGCAATTTACGTGATAATTGGAAATTTGCAGACTTTTGGTCTACTCTGTATATGTAATTGAAATCAAATTTAATTTTACTTTTTTACGTGGATACAGGACGTCCTTTCTTTAAAACCATTGACCACAGTTTCCCTGAACTGGGTCACATCTACCTTGATTCTGATAGGGACTTAGGTCGCATTGAGAAAATAATGATAATAATTCAAATACCTGATACATATGGCTACATAATCAAGACAATACTAATAAGGTTTTTCTCAAATTTTAAAAAGCTTCTGAGAAGATTATAATTGTTTAAAATGCAAAAACATATTTCGAAGAATTTAGGTTTTATAATAATTATAAAATAACTTGCTTATATGAATATAACTCGTTTTTAAAAGTTGATTTAATTTAATTAAGAAAGGTGCTCAAAATATGATGAAAAGTAAAAGCGAATCTGCTATACTGACTTTCGATAAGGCACAAAATCTACAAGACCAGTTTCGATATGTTTATGAAGAATAGTGATGGATGGTATTATGAAAAGACGTTAGAAAACAATATTGGAAAACCTAAAATAAGAGGAGAATATATTGAATTTAAAGTTTTTTTGATAATAATGACACTTGAGCCCACTAAAAGTTACCTTATTTTGATATTGCTGTATAAAGAACTCCATTTTACACATCAACTCCATTTTTCTATAAAGTTATTTTTTTTAAGAAAGTTTTAGTAAATAAAAATTATTGCCATATTTCTATTTAACTAACATCAAAAGTTAAAAAAAAAGTTCCAGATGAAAATATTTTATTACGTTTTACTCAAAATTCTAATTTTGTCACATAACACCCTTTATCCGCTTGTAGCTTTTCAATTATTAAAAAGAACCGTAATATCACATAACTGTGTTAGAGCACAGCTTAACTGGTTTTTATATTCATAAAAACAATTTAATTGTATATAATTAAAACAATTCATTTAATAAATAAATTAACCAGACTTAACCAGACCGAAAATGTTGAATAAATATTTAAAGTAATGGACTTTTTAGCAAGCATTCAGGATAATATTTTTGCCACTGAAATACAAATTATTTTTTATAATTATTGTTTTTTCCTCTACTTTGTGGAATCTATCCATTATAAGTATAAATAATAAAATATACTTATTTTAAAATTCAAGTATATTTTAAAATCCATTAAATATTCTTATGATAATTATTACAACAAAGTTTTTTGACATTGTCATCAGAATTTTTAAAATAGTTTAGAATATCCTTGAATTTTAAAATAGTTTTATTTTATCTACTGCATTTATTTATTTATTTTTTATTATTTTATAGGCCAGCCTTCTTTGACTCGACTCACTGTCTATCTTTAAATGAAAAAAATTATACATAGGTTGCTGTAATGCAAGTTTTCTAAAAATTATATATTTTTTTAAATTAAATATCTTTTAGTTTAGACTTTTATAGTCTTCACACTTAATAAAATCTTTTATCAAGAAATGATTTTACTGCCTTCAATGTTTTATTTTATGTAGTATAATAAATTTATTATTAATGATTTTTACTACCTTTCAATTTAATTTATCTACAACTAATTCGTGGGAGTTGAATTTGAAATAGTCTTCATATAATCAATCATCAATATTTTTAAAGAAATCTTTTTAACTGAACCATATTAAAAAGTGAAATTACTTCATGAAATCGCTATCCCTAAATAAGTATAGAGGGATGAATTCATTTAACACTACAATAATATCAGTACAATATATTGCTATTTATTCTGCTTTTATCACATTGCTGGCGACATCAGAATAGGGCAAATAAAAAACTATCCATCATTTTCCCCACAGTAATAATAAAAGCCATAAACTAATAAAATCGGATATTTACAAAGTTTTTCGTTGGCCAAACGTTTTTCGATACAAAATTGCTATCAAAAGCAGTTACTTTTTTAATCAGTTTTTATCTGGCACCGAAACCGACTGTAAAAACTATTCTAATAGACAATATCACAGATCATTCATTCATTATATATTTTTGGTTTTTAAATGTGTTTTAATTGTTCCTGCACGCAATCATAATATTAGAAGCACTAACAATCTTTAATTTAATCCAAAACTTTTTTAATTATCTAGGGTTTTTTTACAGGATTCCTAAAGGCTCTTTGTAGCTTTAAGCTTTGTACATTAAATACAGAACATTTTATAAATTTTGAGAAATACTTTAATAGGCTATCCGTGGCCGGCATGATATACATATTTTCTAGTATTAAAAGTACTTCTGACATGCTGCTGTATTATAAAAATATATTTTAAGACTTACTACATTTTATACCAAAATAAAACCAATGCGAAATTTTATCCTCTATCAAATAAGCAACCATTCATTTATTACTTTCATTGACCTAAACGATTGTTAACATTCTAATTTGCAGTATGGAACTGTATTTTATGGAACATTTCAGAGCCTTTGATATATAAATTCCCACATGACGTTTCAATTCAAATTTTGATAATTAAGTGCGATATGGGATGGAAGCACGATCGAAACAGCAATCACAGGCGAATTTATCTACCAAAAGGTTAAATTGTACTGGGTGATAACGAAATGATCTGTATATATATATATACATATATATATATATATATATACAGTAAAAAACAAATGTTACTAACAACAATAAATAGTTTTATTTTTCTAAGTTCCTAATTAGGCACTAAACGATTAATAAACAAATTAGACTCATCTTAGAACTAAACATTTAAGAATATTAAAAATGAAAACTTTACATAAAACAATAAATGCTTTAAAATTTAACAGAAAAAGCTATATATAATAACAATTTTTCACAAGTCACTGTAACAGATAATAACATTTACAATTTTCACCAAGCTTATCTTAATTTTTCAAAAAATCGAAATAGAATTTATTGCTAACGCTAATGTTTAATAGAAAATGTTCTAAAATTTATCCTCTCGTATGATAATAACTTAAAAATAAATAAACAGAATCTTGAAACGGTGGCAGTAGAAACAGAGTCGATTCTTCAAAACTATACTTTTGATAATAAAGATCTCATTAAAAACGATATTATCGCTTGCCTAAATAAAGAAAAACATAGCTTGAACAGGAAAAACAAAATCGGTCATAACAATAACTTTAATAGTAATTTACTAAATAATATTAACAAAAAAGTAAAGCAAAATAATTTAATAGTTACAAAAGTAGATAAAGTAAACTGTGTAGTTATTTGATAAGAGACAACTATGTAAAAAAAAGAATGGATTTTATTCAGGATAAGTCAATAGAGAAAATGAATAACCCATTAAATAACTTCAATTCTAAATTGAAAAACACCCTCAAGTCTTGTAAAATTATAATCTCAAAAAATTTATCAAATAAATTTAGACCAGACTATAAATTGATTCCAAAACTATATTTGATAACATGCCCATCTGGCCAGTAGTTTCATTTATTAATTCTCCGATAGCTGAATTACCTAGATGATTAAATGAACAATTAAAAAACTTTTACAAGGATAAACTAAATTTCACTATTAAAAATAATGTACAATTAGTAAATAACATTAAAAACCTAAACATTAATGATTCGGAATACCTTATTTCACTAAATGTTTCTAACTTATTTACAAATATCTCTGCCTTAGAAGTAATAAAGATCAACAAAAATTATCTTTCGACTTTAGAATTAGAAGAACAATTTATTTTTGAATTTATAAAACTAATAGAAGTTTCCTTAAACCAAAACTTTTTTCCTTTGATAATGATATTTAGTGCCAAAAGAGTGGCTTCTTCTTTTTTAGATTCATCAAATTCTATTATAGGTATGTTGATGACATCATTATTTTATGGACTAGTACCAAATATATTTTTAAATTTTATTAACAATTTCCATAACATAATATAATTCACTTTAGAAATAGAATCAGATAATTCCATTAATTTCCTGGACATAACACTCATAATAAGTTTTATAGGAGTTCGTATTTCAGATTTTTTATAGCATAATTGTAAATTTTTATCGAAATGTAAATCAAACCATATAGTTGATCTAAAGCTTTCATGCAAAAATTGAAGAGTATCATTTTGTAAAAACAAAACTTTCAAAATAATTTTTGTCATTATCATTTATCATTATAAAATATGTAAATATATATATATATATAAATATTTTAAATAACGGTTATTAAATAAACCTTCAATTTATATTCAAAAATATACCACTTTTAAATACTTTATTGTTCATTTAATGTTGAATGAACAACTGCATTCTATTTAAATGCCAATGACTTTATAAAATTATATATTTATATATCGTATAAAATTTAATAGTCGACTTGTCATATGATTTAAGCAATTAAATTGTTATATTTTTTGACCATAGTACATATGCCAAATTTTGTATCATTGTTTTATTTTTGGAATTACTAGTATTATTCACCCAAGAAGCTACATTGTTCGGTGGTTGATGCTCATCTGGAATCCACAGATTATTTATTCTACGGAATCGTAGAAATTTTCTTTTACGGTAGAAGTGTTATTATAACAATAAATAAAACGAAAAACGGTTGAAATGGATTATTTTAATTTGATTTAAGGTTTATTTAACCCTTGTACTAAAAAAATAAATGTTCAAAAGTTTTAAAATAGTTATTGCTCAATTATTAAATTATAAGCAAAATATTTTGAAATTTTGGTAAATCTGGATTTAATATTTACGAAGAAAAAATAATTTGTATAAAAAACATGGAAAAATTTTAACATTTTTTACATTTACAAGAAGGCTGTTATTTCAATCATCTTAATTTTTGTTACAACAATAAACTTAAATATTCAGAAGAAGTCAGTATTGATTTGAAAAAATTTTAACCTCCAGTTTTTTTTAATAATCGCTAATTTTATCGAAAAATTCATTATAAAAACGCAGAAACGATATAAAAAATTAATCAAACTTATAAGATTACAACTATATAATCCACCTTAATTAGTTGTAGTACTCTAAAAAATTTTTGTAGCATATTTAAAATAATTTATATATAATAATTAATTATTAGATTTTTCGGTGTATTTCTTACAAAATATTTTTTTTCTTCGTAAATAATAAATCCAGATTTACCAAAATTTCAAAATTTGATGCTAATAATTTAACAATTAAGCCATATTTTTTTTCAAAATATTTGAGCCTCAATTTTTTTTTAGGTTGGATAAATCTTGTATGAATAAACTAGGTCACAAATACGTTATTCTAAAGAAAGTCATAACTTTGAATATACTTGAACTAATATGGCTGACATGTACCTTCTTCCTATTTGACATATTATTATGTATAAAATGTGCAGAAGAAAAGGAAACTGAGAACACTTTCTAGAATCCACACATATTACGAGAATATCCATCAGGATATTCTCATTTTTTGCAACGGAAATACGATGGAATAATAACGTACTGCAGTATAAGAAATCTGCTGATATCTGCATACCTTTGACAAAATCCTATTTAACAAATGTGGAATATTCATTCGAAACGGAAATAAATTTAATAATTTACTAGGAAATGTTCTCCTTAATCTTGACACAACGATATTAAATAATATAGGTAAATACGAATTTGCCGAGAGAGTACATGTTCACCAAATAAACTTTACCGTTATAAAATAAATGAGATTAATATTAAGTAAACATATAGGTAACAAACTTAAATAGATAGAAGCGACTTAAATTTTACTCAAATAGCATAGTGAAATAGGCCACGAATACCAAAATATACTTATAATAACTCATAGAGATAAATTATTTGATGATCATTGCTTTGCTTGCTTAAAGTAAACGGGAAATAACAGCAGGATTATATTCTAGGAATAAGATCCTTAGAAATGCAATTAAATGAAAGCGCGTTTAATTTTTTTCTATTTTTATTTTTGAGGTGATTTGCTATATATCTCACATAGTAAAAAAGTGAGTGAGTAGATTTTAGCCCAAGTATACCTAGTCCCTTAGAATAAAGTAAGATAAATAATTAATTTTCCAAAAACCTGCAATAAATCTATATTCTAAGGTGAGTAATAATGAAGTTAAATGATTTTAAAGTAATTATTACTATGTCATAATTACAAACAATAAAGGTCTTATTAATATTATGTGAAGAATTATAAGTATGTTTTAGCTTTTTAATTCTTATTAATAGTGGTTCGTTTTTTATTTGTTCCATTTGATGCTCTAATATTATTATTATACATTTTTTTATCGCTTTCATTAATTATTTATTAAAAGACTTTAAACAATAGTTAAATGCAGTTTTTTCTATTTTTCAACTCATTAAATTTTAGGAAAAATTGTTCTCAAACACAGTGATTATTTACCTTCACACTAATATAATTTAAAATATTCTACTTTACCTACGTTGGAATTCTTTTAACTAAATGGGACTCGTAAGAAATAATGGGGATTTTCTCGTTTATTCCAAAAGTACACTTCCAAATAAATCAAAATACCAGAAATACCACAAATGAAAAATTAAAATTCTCGTCAAACCTCCAACGGGTTTTGCAAAACACAAATCTATTGCATTTTGACGGTGAACATTAAGAATTTTTCTTTTTTCCAATATGGACAATACGAGAAGTATCCACTTCTCGTTTTGCTGATATTTTCAGTTCACCATATATACACAAAAACCAGTTGGAATTGAATCATAGAAAAAAATTAAAATTGACATTTTAATTAAAACTATAATTTCCAATAATGCTTAAACAATTGTAAACTTTGCCAACAGTTAATTCAGCTGCAATTACTTCACATGATGAAATTCAGCAAGGGAAAATTTTTTGCATTCAGCGCTAATTGAATGTACAAAAGAACGAAACTGCGTAATTCTAAAATGAATTTTTCCACTTTGTTTTAATACTTTTTATGAAAATATTGGTTTAGTTAATTATGAAACCACCATATTTTTGTTTAAACAGAGATACAAAGAATTATAGATTTCTCATATGAACAAAGGGAAAGTGTGTTGTCGACTAATATAATAAATAATAATTTAAACCATTATATCTCTACTAGTGGTTAAAATTGTATTAGAATAAAAGTTTTATATGCCCTATTTTTTGGTCAAATCTTACATACCTTTTTGTAGTTGTGTCTATAGGGTTGGGATAAAGTATGGAACTAATTAATTAGCTTTAAAACGAAACGGACATTATTTATGAAATTTTGTAGGTAAGTGCAATGGGGCTAAATGTATCCAATGTATATTTTTTTGTTAATAATATACTTCGGGTTTAATCGGAAATAGCCTCAACTTTTTTCATTTAAATGAGACACCCTGTATATTTGTGCAGATTTTGAATGAGCTTTTTATTTCTCGAATTTGTACATACCGGGTTTAGTGGAAATAATTTGTAAAAACGAGAAATAACTCACTTCTAGTTGTAGAATAAGTTAATTTATTTACTTTAGACTAATGAGCATAACAATTTAAACAAAATTAATTCAAATGTTCAAAATGCTCTCCGTTCACCTTCTGAGAATATGCCAGCCTATTAAATAATTCTTGAGTCACTCTTTCCAAGATTTCTCCACGTATTAGTTCACATTCATCAAATAATGGGCTTAGATCCGGAGAACGATCAGGCCACTCTATTAATCCTCTACTGGACGTAGATCCAGCGATTTGGAAAATTCGCATCCAGAAAATCCCTAACCCGTCTATCGTAGTGGGGAGGTGCTCCATCTTGTTGAAACCAAACATTTTGTGGTAACTGCCCGTTCTGTTGAAGTGCAGGAATAATTTGGTTATTCAGTAAATTTAAATACTTGTCACCATTCAAGTTTGCGTCTAAAATAAATAGGCCTATCTATCTTATACTTTTCAATATCTTCCCTACAGAACGTCGACTTATACCATGGTTTAGTGCCAAAATTATGGTAAAAGTTTGAGTTGATTCCTCTAAATCAATTGCAATGTTTTGTCTAATAGTTTCGTTCGTTGCGGTCCGCGGTCTTCCATGTTTTAGCAAATGTTTGACCATCCCAGTTGTATTAAAACGTTGTAATGTTTTAGTAACTCTTGAACGTGATTTTTTTCAAGATGCAAATCATTAAAAATATGATACACTTCTTCATAAATTCTAACACGATCATCATTAATATTTCAATACTTCCCGTATAGATTCATGAGGTTCTTGTTTTTTAACAATCTGTGGAAATTTAGGCAGGTTCATCAAGGTTCGAGCGAACCGTTCTGTGATTACTTTGTAATCCTTATGCTGCGTCCAGACCAAACACACAAAACAGAAACAGAAAGCAAAACCAAAACACAATTTTATAGAAATTTTCAGAGCAACAAAACAATTATTTAGTTATTGAAATGTTTCAGCTTTTTGCAGAATTGTTATTGTGTTTTGTTTGTTTGGCCTGTACGCGACATTACCTCCATGTTGGCTGTTGCTGATGAACTATTCTGTTTTGAATTCGATCACATAAAATATTACGAACCACGTATTATGTAGTTTCACACGATTCACTAAAAAGCGAGCCCTATCAAGTCGTGCAGAATATTCTCAGTTCACTGAATCAGATGCCGAGTAATTGCGCTTTTAGCCCTGTTTAATTACATATGTATATAGAATCACTGCATTGAGCCATATAAACGGTGCCCAGGCCCGATAATAATTTCAATAAACCAGCTTCCGAGAGTTACTGAATCTTGATCTTGTTGTTACAGGAAGGGATATAAATATTTTACTCTAAGGTAGCCTGACCAGCGAAATTCCAAAAGGGAAGCATATAGTCAAGACCGCTTATCAGATCAAATTAGACCACTAAGAGTATAGTCTATTTATTACGTATTACGTATAGTAGTAAGAAACTACAATAATTTAATAGAGATCTTGAGAACATTTTCATCAGTTTTAATGTATAAAATTTAATCAAATAGATTCTAATAATTATAAGACCAACTTTGGAAACATCGTACATTCAATTCCAAGTAAGTTACTATGCCCAACAAAAGGTACTGCTAATATCATCACTAAATCTGCAAATTGTCCGAGAAACTAATGCGCATATTTTTAGATCTATCCAAATATTATTTACCCATAAGCAACACCGCCACATTTGAATAACTGGATCAAGTTAAATGCTGATTAACAATAGTTCTTTAAATATTCCAAAAATAAGTTTTTATTTTAGAACACCTAAAATTGTCGATTACACGATCTAAACGATTTCTACCAGTACTTTTTTTAGGTAATACACCACAAGGTTCCAACAATCTTTGGAATACTGATACAAAACATCGCGGATTAGATAAATTAACATTTTTGATTTGAATTATTGAAACTACTTTACCAAATGATTAAACGATCCGAAACATTTGTAAACGAACACAATTTTATGATTCATCAAGTAGATATTCCTTGGTTAAAAGACACATATTCTTATTAAAAGTGTGAGGTGTTGCCATGCATAAATTTTCGAATAAATGTTAAAAATACATTTTTGGGTAAACTAATGACGAGATGATGAAGCTACTTTAATAATATAAAGTAATATAGACAAATAACAAAGACGCCCACATCGCCCCGACTCTTAACTCCGATATGAAAGAAAAAGGATCTTTTTCGCCCTTAAAAAAACAAAATACATCCTTAATAAAAGAACTCCCTTCAGATTCGTTTATGATTATCGTCATGCTGTTGCTTTATTCAGATTTACGTTGTTTTATTATTTATCGATTCTTCACGTATGACGGCGATACTATCTCAGGAGGCGTCTTAATGTAATAGAAGTTCGAATTGAGACCACTTGGCCTGTCATTTTCAAGCAAATTATCATTTTGTTTACCAACGTCAACTAACGAAAATATCTATAGACAAAATAAGCAATTGTATTTACTTTATTTTAAATATTGTTGATATTTATAAGATGGTGACAGCTTGATACATTTGATTAATTACTTAGAATTCTATTACACTCAGATGAACTATGTTTTATTTTTTCAAGAGATTTATTAAAAGAAACAACTTAATTAACAGCTATTCTCTAAATTTTCACAATGCACTAAATCAAGTGAATGAGTTTGGTCCCCAGTTGGGTTGCTGGCTTATGAGTAGGTATCTAATGAAATTATTAATGTGCCAGATTATTATCTGTCTACATTATTCACTGAACTTGTGGTTTAATGTGAAAAAGCTGCAATCACGCGAGCTATAAAAATGAATTTAACGTTGGATAATAAAGTCTTTTAGATAATGGTTTATTACTTTATAACATACGATGTAGATGTAAAATTCTAATGATGACAATAGAGAATTGAATAGTTAAATTGGAGCATATTTTTTGTGTAACGAGGCCATTATGTAAGGGTATTTAAACTTTATGTGCATTTATGTTTTTATGGCATGATATCGTAAAAAAGAGTTGGAACACAGAAATATCAAATTAAATCATTTGGAAATAATTCTTTTACCAACAATGTCACAACTCATTTAATTCAATGTAAATGGGGCGTAGAAATGCAAGAATCTTAATGATCTATATGTAGATTAATATTTATGCCTATTTTAAAGATATTTCATTTCGATTTGAAACACGATATTAACATAATATTTTCGAAAAGTTTAAAATTTTAATTTATGATTTAAAATTAACTCTCATAAATCAAATCTTCAGTTGCATTTTCCTGGTTGCTTTAAAGATGAATTATATTGAAAATTAATTATTTATCAAAAAACTCATCGGTAAAATAATTTAACACTTATCTAGCAATTTTATTACAGTTGTTTGCCTTGTACCCTATTAGGGTCACACAATGTTTGTATAAACATAGCTCCTGCTGAATCCCCCGTAGATACACAATTGGTATTGCATCATTAAACGAAGACTTAATTATCAGAATATATACAACAAAACAGATTACATTAAGTATCAACACTAATTATCTATACCCTGGACACAGACTATATCGATAATTGGTTAAGGCAGTTGCTAGAGTGATTGGGACGTGACCTGTAATGTGGTCAATTTGCTATAAGGCAAGTTAGGTACATAAGGCCAAAGGCTAATACTGAATATGTCTTTGTTACTAGTTATGTATTTCAAAAAATTAATTTGTGTAAATTGAAATATATTTGAATTAACTTTTTCTACCATTACTTTGTGGAATTTATCCATAATAAATATAAAAGATAAATTTTACTTATATTCTTCTTTTTAGTCAGTTATACAGGGTGTTTCAAAAAAAGCTGACCCCGTTGTTAAGATAATACGTTAATTAATAATCAAAATGTATTCAAATGTTGAATATACCGACATGTTATTAACTTTATGCGAATGTTTAGAAAATGCTAGTGCAGCTGTTAGCGTTAACAGTAACAATAAATTGCCACACAATAAATTACTGTCAGTGTTCGAATTGTCTTAAGCGAACAATAATTCCTGCTGAGCTTTATTAATCGTTTCCTGCGAAATATTATTTATTTCTTGCCGTATTCTATCTTTTAAATCATTTATGTCGTCGGGTTTACTTTTATGCACATTTTTTAGATGACCCCACAAAAAGAAATCTAATGGCGTGAGATCCGGTAACCTTGGTAGTCACTCAATGGGTCCTCGTCTACCGATGCACTTATTGGGGAAACCTTCGTCAAGATATTTTCGAACGGCGGCTGCATAATGTGTCGGCGCTCCATCTTGTTGAACCCACAGACTTTCATCGATATTTCCGGGTGGTCATCTGATAGTTCTTGTACAAGATGCACCTTAAAGGGCTGCCACTTTTCATGTTTTAATACTTTATGAATAGAAGTAAAAGGAACATCATGTTCTCGACTAACTTGCCGAACGCTGTTGTGTGGATTTTCTTTCATAGTCAATTAAAACGTTTAAAAGTGCTCGGCGGCCTGATTGCGGCAGATCATCTACGGTACCAAACTCCTTAATTTTTTTTCAATTTTGCTCACTGTTGACTGACTTATAGGTTGATCTGGATATTTTTTATTAAACATAGTACATACCTCTTTTTGAGTTCGCATCTTATCGCCACAACCAATTAACATAAGAACTGCAATCATTTGTTTTATAGATAAACGCACTTTTAAAGTGTCAACAAGCAAATTTAGAATAACTAAACTGGTACTACACTTCAGAAGTGTCACTGTCGCTAGTCAGTATTAAAAAGTAGCCTACTGAGTTATTATCACAAATTTTTACATGTGATAAGTTTTTACAATAATGATAACCAAAGGTTTGCCGGTATTAATTTTAAAACTATTATATCTTCAAAACTATTAATTACCGAACATAAGTATGATATATTTTGGAATCGTTTTGATATATATGTATGTATATTTAATTGTTATTAAAAAATACATTAATTTAAAATAAAAATCCGACTTGTCTCAGGATTTTTCCTCAAAATTGTTTGTTTAGCTTAAAATGAATTTATTCCATATTTTATGAAAACACTGTATAATGCACATGTGAAATATTCATACACAACGCAACTTTTCGTTGAGGATGTTTTATCTAAAACATTCTTGGAGAAATCAATGAAACCATTTAATCTTGAGCAACATATTATGGAGATAAATCGATTCATTACAAAAAAGATACGATCGAAAATGGTTTTCACTGTGTTCCACGTGTTACTTTTTACAAGAAATCCATGACGCTATTCGCTACTGGCTCATAAGCTCCGTCGACGGTATCTGGCAAAGCTTTGTGATCACCATGGAAATGTATTTAGAATAGTTGAAAATGGTCTTAAGTTTCATCAATTTAAAAAGGTCTAGTAGGTATTCAACTAGATGGGTATCAGTTCGCTTTGTGAGATTTTCGTTGAATCAGAAAATGAGGAAATTCTATCTGTAAGCTTCTGCAATTACGAAACACTTTATGCCCTTTTTAAGAGAGTCTAGAATAAATTCTATTTAAGTCATCTCAATTCATTCATCTTTTATCAGGATCAAGTTCGCTCTAAGGAAAAACTATTATTTAATCAAAAATTTAGCTGTTCCAACTGAAATAATTTATATCTCTTGAAAACATTATTTACTGATCACTTATTAGAAGGTACATTACTGGACAAACGAACAAATTATACAGAGTCTATATAAACCACAGAACAGGTCGGCATTACGGAAGTTAATGCGTCTCTATATTTAGACTCACATTTTTATTTACTTTAAATGTCTGTTATTAAACTAAGAGAATAGCAATTTTTGATGTGACAAGACATCACTTTTCTCAGTGTAACATTAATGTAAATTGTCGGTGCTGTTCTATCTCGAAAATTTTAAAGATAATTGAAAAAGCCAAATTGTAGAGATATACAAGTTTGAGCCATACCAAAAGCAGAAATGCCTTTTAAGGAAACTTAACTATTGTTTACATTTATGAAAAAGCAATTGATTAAATATAGAACATTTAACATAGAAATGGTCTTAAAAAATACTCATATTAGCCATAGTAATCTTACATTGCCTTATTGGAACATAGAAGATTGCCTCGTATCGACTAGCCTCGTATCAACGCGACTCTCTTCGCATCACCTCGCCTCGACTAGCTTCTCGTCGCCGCGACACTCCTCTCGTCACTGCGACTCTACTCGCACCTCCTCGCCTCGACTAACTTCGCATCGCAAGAATAGACAGACATCGCCAAGCAAAGGACCGCATCTCATAGCTACGTTTCCCATCGCAAAGCCTCCCCTAACCTCGCCTAACCTAGCCTCTCCTATCTGACTGGCATATCCTATACACTACTCGCCTATCCTCCTCTCTCCTCGCCTCTCCTCGCCTCTCCCCGCCTGTCTTAACCTCCACATACCTCGTCATGCCTCTCCTAGCCTCAACCCGCCTTGGGACGCCTCGACTCGCCTCGACTCGAATCGACTAGACACAATATAGAAAACAAGATAATTAGAAATAGAGTGAAAAAGAATATAAACCCAGACGAGAAAGTGACGACAGCAAGTGGAATATTGGAAATTAGTTGCACTTGCTGCAATTAGTAGTAGGTTAGACAAACGAGAAACATTTAACTCATTTTAGATATGGCTTAGCTGAAAAATCCTGAGTTGCCGAACATACTCTTAACAAAAATAATAGAGTAAATCTAAATAATCTTAAGTTAGTTTTTTTTTTAACAACAATAATAATATTTTATTTTTTTACCATTCAGTTTGAAATATACAATAGTTTTCATTTAATGATAAATAAATATAGAATTCCCACAGAAGGATGAACCTGTGCGTGGGTTGCACCATATAAATATACCATGGATTATAATGAATAAAATTGTAAAAAAATGTAAAGAAGTTTTTTTCAGTATGAGCAAAAAAAACACAAGAAGAATTATATATAGATATCACATTAAAATCACTTACAGATAATATAAAAAAAAAAAAATTAGAAATATAAATAAAGTTTGCTGGAAACATAAGAAAGTAGAAAAAAATGTAAATATAATTACAACTCGAATTCTTTTGTATTATTTGTCTGGTTTTTGATGATTCACAAAAAAAATGAATCGTATAAATAATTAATTCGTAAGTTAAGATTACTTTTAATCATCTTAAAAAGGTATTAACAAAGTTACCGAAACGTGCTTAATGTACAGTATTTTCATCTTGTATTTAGAAACAACATCATATACTTTACAGTAGTGTTTATCGTGAATTTTGTAAATTTTCAAGGCTTTTGGAGTATTCACATTAATTTTGAAGCCATCCAACTTCTTGAGATAAAAATAAGATTAATACTCAAGAAACTATTCTAGCTGTCGTGGCAGTCTGGATAAAGTAAATTATCAAAACATACGCGCATACACACACATTTATGAAATAATTTCAAACTTTTACAAATATGTATTTAAAAAAGACATTTTTGTTACAGGTAAGTAGACAAGGAATTTTATAGTCTAATGGGGGTAAGTAGAAAATGTTTACCACAGTACAGTAAGTTTTGACAATAACTAACTAATTAGCTAGCAGATATCAAACTATTTTATAAGTATAAAAATAGTTAACATGTAAATTTACTTTGGGTACCATCTACATTTTTGTTTTTAAAATGTTTCCCTGTACAAAACTCGAAACCTAATTTCTTCTTGAATATAACTGCTAATGTATTAAACACCCTATATTAGTTACTTATTTTTTCATAAAACAAGGAGATATATCTAATCTTATTGCTAAAAATATACTTTACAGTGAAAATAAGTTTAATCCCTATTTATTATCATCTCGTTTCATAAACAATACAAACGGCATGATACTTTCATTTCGGATATTTTTATTCTTACAAAGAAGCTTCGAATATAATACAGCTTATGTTTCCAAACCAAAAACTTTTTAAGAAGTTTATACAAAAAGGAATTATTGTGAAACTTTGGGAATCTAAAAGCATAATCGTCTCGAATATTTCCATGATTTTAAAGTAGGAATTCTATTTTACATTCAATAATTTTATAGACAAATCCGTTTTAGAATAGATTGTATATTTATAATACAAGATATTTCGCTATATTTTTGCATTAAAAATAATATTATGCGAAAAACAAGAAATATACAGGGTACGGCATTAGCGCGTCGAAGTACGATATATCTGTTATTATTGAAGTTACGAAAAAAAATCTTTTACAAAAAGTGTAGGCAGTCTTGAGATTCACATTTTAAAATTAGTCCCAAATATTTTTGCATTTTTATATACCTCTAGCCGAGTTAATTTCAACGATGTATTATACCTGATGTCTATTATGTTTAATAAAGGATCTACAGCCACCTGAAAATCAGATTTTTTGAATTAAGATGTCTGTGTCAGTCAAAACGTTGAAAATTAAAAAAAACTGCTTACTTGTTCCTATATTAACTTTTCAAGTTATGTGCTATGGTATTCTTAAATAACGGATA
Organism: Hermaeophaga mercurialis; assembly: GCA_951812935.1. Classification (NCBI taxonomy): domain Eukaryota; kingdom Metazoa; phylum Arthropoda; class Insecta; order Coleoptera; family Chrysomelidae; genus Hermaeophaga; species Hermaeophaga mercurialis. The sequence goes on from OX638360.1 coordinate 29,190,617, forward strand.
TATCGTACTTCGACGCACTAATGCCGCGCCCTGTATTTACAAAGAAAATTTATTTTATAATAAGGTTCTTTAATTAATTGTTTTTAGGGATACATAGAAATGCATACAATTTTTGCTGTATATGACTATCCATTATTCCAAAAGTGAAATATTATTATTCCTCCAATAGTGGAATTATTAATAAAACGACTTCATTATTTGGAAATCCACTGAAAATAAATAAAAAAAATAAACCGTTATTAGATATAAAACCACTAATAAACAAAGCAGTACACTACGCGATTTTTAAAAAAGTCATAAAATTTAAAGTAAATTATTTTCGGGTTTTAGCTTTAAAGGACTTAGGTATAGGATTTTTAGTACAAATACCGTTGCACGTCAGGAGTGACGTACCTCTTTCGTCATAGTACTGCCAACTAATTAAAATTTCCCTAACTAAGATAAATCATACGAAACATCACGAAAATTCACGAGGACTCATGAACGTAGTCACAGTACTAAAAAACCGAAAAAGTAATCGTAATTATTTTGATAATTTTAGAATTATTTCAATTATATTGGCTTATATACGTCTTATTCTTTATAACATAAAGTTTATAAATCATTATTATATGTTTAGTACTCAAAAAACCATAATTTACATTAAATAATTTTGAAATTTTCTACGCCCATGAGACTCGTATTTATGATGAAGAAATGACATTGTAGCGATTGGCATGCCTTGATGCGACGTTGTCGAGTATTTAGATTGAAATATTTCAACGATTTCTGACGTCCGGCCGTCAACCAGTTGTGTGTTTTCACCACGTTTTCGGTAATTTTATAATATTGTCTTTATTTTTTTGCTTTGCTAGATAGTTAACTTATAAAAAAAACTGTTTTTTTCAAAACAAACATAGTGTGAATAAGCTGATTATTGTCGTTTATTTCTACAAAATGCCAAAAAATTTAGACAAGCCGACAACACTGCAGGGTCGTGATCTCATAATTGATATATGACGTGCAACGGGATTTGTATTAAAAATCCTATATATATATATATATGATAAACGGTTTTCAAATTATAAATAAAATCTAATTTCAAATTTTAATCATAATTTGACAAATTTACATTCTAATTCGAGAGCCCGAATGGTTCCGAAAAACAAGTTCCTCAGGTAGGATTTACTAAATTATAAAAAATTATAAAAAATCTCATGAGAAATCTTTAGTTTTAGTATATCATATAAATTCATTGAGTAGTATGAAAATAAATATAGAATTTAAAAATTTAATATGAATTCATATGGGATTAATAATGTTTATATTGTATTGTCATTTTGAAACAAACAATGCTTAAATAACCAATTTAATCTATAAAAATGGAAATTAATTAATTTGTTACAGATATATTTCTTATTAATACATATAGCTAAATATACTAAAATCAGAAAAATATTTTTACGAAGCTATAGTATATACATCGCTTAATATGATGAATTTGTGAATTTTCCAATAATTTTGTAATTCACTAAACCGAATAAATAAGTTAATAAAATGAGACTTATACGGTTCATTAAAAAAAATATCCATTCAATTAAAATTAAAAGTTATTAATTTACTACTTGCAAAAAGTAATTATAAGTGCTTCAATAAGCATATTCTTGCTATTTTTTTTTATGAACTAGTGCTCTTAATTTGAACTTAACGAATTGTGATAGAAATATATTTTTAAATTACGGTGCTTCTACGTAGACATTTTTTCAGAATACCATGTGTGTTAAATGAATGAAAACATCTAGTTTACAAAGTAAAAAAACATTTACTTATGATCAATAAATGTCTAACGTATTATAGCAATTTAAACTTATTCGGTGGAATTTAAAGATACAGAAGAAATGATCAGTGCTGTGAAAAAACATCACAGAAAGAAACATTCAGAATATTTCAAACAAAAATAAAATATTTAGTTGAAGTCAGAAAACAATCTCGTAACTTTGTTTTATATTACACATACAATTTAATAACACTTAGATTTGAATAAAAATAATTAAAACTATGCGGATAAGTAGATACTGGCGAACTGAATTGGCAGGCGACCATATTGGCATGCTTAGGGGGTTATATATTCGTCTGAAACCCCTTTGTGCTGATTTGTTGCGAGGCTTTTATTCTAAATTAATTTAATGAACATTAGCTAATTGCTAAAGTTTCAAACAGCTAACCGGCGCGTCATTCAAGCTCTAATTTTCTTTTTCAAAATCGGCGTGGATATCGATCACAAAGTATCTCAGTTTATTCAGAAATATTGTAAAATTCTCGAAGTGATTTTTAATTATTTTTTAATTAATTTTGTCAACATTTTGTTTAATGAATGTTGTTTGTTATTATCTCCTCAGCGTGAATATAAATACCCAATAAGTAAATAACATTATATCTTCTTACATCACTGTTTTTAATTTAAGCATATGACGCTTAAAGATAATTAAATTAATTGTTTCAACTCTTACTTTGTGGAAATTATTCATAATAAATAAGAAAAAGATAAATTATACTTATCTTTTACACAGTCTTCCAAAGCGTTTTAAAAATGTATTCTAATCTGACATAAGGTTTAGGTATTTGACAATTTTCCAAGATTGACAGATCTTTTTAAATGTAAACAATTTCATGTCATATACATCACTCAATAAACAGAAGAATATTGCTTAATCATGATTGGTTGTGATGTTTATGACATGAAATTATTTACGTTTAAAAAGATCTGTCAAACTTCTTGTCAATCTTGGAAAATTATATGTCAAATACCTAAACCTTATGTCACATTAGAATACATTTTTAAAAAGCTTTGGAAGACTGTGTAAATTCAGAAAAGTATAATTAATCTTTTTTATATTTACTTAAAGATAATAATAATAATTAAGTATCTTAAGACAGTTCTAAAAATTATCGTTTTATCAATAGAAATAGTAAATTTTTCAAAAACGATGTAACTTCATTAGCTAAACATTAAATAATATTTGAAATATTCAAAGTTCTTCTTTATTTTTAGCTTTGCATTTTGGACAAATATCGTTCATATTCCCAATTTTAATTTCATCTTGCTCGTATTCGATATTAAATTTATTTAGAATAACTGGAATAAAGAAACCTCGGTTAAAACTTGAGTTTCTAAAAATTGCACTATAAATATCAATGGACCCCGTATATTTGAAATAAACGAGATATTGACTTTGGAAAATTTTATTTTAAATTTGTAACGGTCATATACCGCTATGATAGCTGGAATTCCTTTTTGATCGGAAATATTCCAAATTTATTGGTTCTGGTAAATCGTGAGGAAAAAGGAAGGTTAACATAACCGTCGGTTATTGATTATATATAAGTTATTTTTTTTCTATAAATTTTCGAAATGTTAACAAAATTTTTTAAATTAAAATCCTTAGAAAAAGCATTTGTATATGTAAATAAACAACTAATTTGGTTTATATATGTGGAAATGTCGCAGTTGAAAACAAAATAATTAATAAGGTTGATATTAATAAAAAATTGTAGGTTATTAAACGAAGGAAATACCTAAAATCTGTTATAAATTTTAAGGGTAATACTAAAATATCTTCTGTCAGAAAGCTTCATTCGATTATATAAAAATCCCATTTTACGCTCACGATGGAGATGATATCACCATATTTTCGCATAGATTTAGACCTTAAAATATCGCTCTGAAGAATTTTATGCGAAAAGCTCACATAACTATATGCTAGGTCGTTTTGTCACGAACTTATTTCCAAGTAAACGAAACCCCTTTCTCCAGGACCATCATTATTGGCAATTTTGTTTTTCATTCATCTACTCGACAGTAATTGAATTGATCAACTTTTTTGTAATGTCTCTATAGATTTTTTTCTTTATTCTTTATCCCAAACCTCATTAGCCAAACTTTCATCTTTGTAACTAGTGGAAAATTCAAAGCTACATTTTTTGGTAAATATCTTGAATCCGGCAAATAATTTACGGCATGAATATTAATACGTTAGCCAGGGAGTCCTATTCTCGCGTTTTGATATTTCATACCAAATATGAATACTCATGGAAATGTCAACGTAACAACAAAGCAAATATAAAAATTATTCAAAAATACAAAAAATAAAAAATCGTCACATATCGCACATTCGCAAATAGAGAATAGTAGTGAAGGAATTAAATTAACTATAACATAACTTTATTGTCTTTGTAATATTTTAAAAGATTAGAAGCTACAAAAACATGAGGGAGAGAATAACAAACTAAGAATGTTCTCAACGTTATCATATGCCTTAGAAACATTGCTGTTAAAGTAAGATAATAAAATAAGTAAGCCGAAATGGTAACAAAATTACGAAGAAAAAATTGAAAATATACCTTATTTAAAAAAAAGGTTTTCCAATTTAAACTTAAACTCTTGGATACTTGACCCACCCCAACATTGTGGTCGCCTTTTTTAAATTTTCTTCCATTATTCACTTTTTTTATTGTTTTTGGAGTTTTAAGAGCATTCTAGAAAAATCATGTTAAGTACTTCTTTTTCGATGATAATAATTAAGAATGTACTCACAGCTAATTCGAGAAAATACCTAAGAAATATGAAAGAGAAAAACGTTTTGTGTAGTTATAGAGAAAAATATGTTTTCTACATCGTTCCACAACTTTCAATAATATGGAAAATAATAAGGTAAATAAACAAAGCCCAAATATTCTTGATATTTTTTATTTTTATTTTTAGTTTTATCGAAAAATGTTGTTCTCGATAAAAAGTTTTGCTTATTCTAAAATCCCAGGAAACTAAAAAAAAATCTTTTACCCTTCCTGCTCCATTTTTACTCGATTTTCTATGAAACCCTGTGAAGTTTTGCATTAAGTTTGAAATATTAACGATATTCTAGTGAATAACAAGATCTTTATTTTATTTATTTCATGGGGTTTTAGAATAAGCAAAACTTTTTATCGAGAACAATATTTTTCGATAAAACTAAAAATAAAAATTTTTCTTCTCTTGTGAACCCCATCCGTTGATACACTGTATCTATGATTGATTCTTGGACTGTAAGTTTAATTTCATAATAAGAGTTATTCTCTTTACATTATTTTTTCCAAATTTACGAAATACAATAAAAACCATATGTAAACAATTGATTTGCGTACCTAAATTCTATAGAGAATATTAAAAAGCATACATTAACTCAAATATTGATTTTCGGTTTGAATAAGTTATCTACCTCAATGTTAATACTATAAATTTATAATAACGGTTTGGGCAATCGAATGTTAAGATATCATATGTAATTACATGGCAATTAAATTTATTTTGATTTTGACAATTATGAAAAAGGCATTAAACATAAAAATCATCCCAAAATTACAGTTTTCTGATTTTCCCAATTTTTCTTAATGTATTTTTCCGTTATCGTGATCCCATCTACTACCAGACTTCTTGAGATTTTTTACTCGGATGCGTAGCCAATATGTTTCTTTGGCATGATCTTTGAATATCGGCCTTACTTATACACTCAATCAATTTGCTTTTTTGTCGAAAGAGTTCGAAGCCCGTAGAATTTTTTACTTCCATCTTAAAAGGGTGTATGCATAAGGGATCGTATAAAATGCGGGTCTGTGTGGGTAAAAGTACGTTAGCCTAATGATCGTCATTTTAAAAGGGATTAAAAACTATGATTTTGATTTATTTGGCAAATCACAATAATATACCTTGTATCAGAAATTTTCAAATCAAATTTGCACGATTAAATAGGGAGATTATCATTTTATTGTTTTAAAATTAATTCTCATAAATACTTTTTCCGTTATTGAAGGTACGCTATTGAATTAATATCGGCGTAGATTTTTTTTTAGTTTAAAAACATCCCTATTATACCTAGGTTAAATTTCCATTAAGTAAAGTTATAAATTAGCCTTTGGCCACGCACTGAAGTTTAATTTTTCGCCAGACAGACACTTCCAACTTTTAACAGCATTACCATGCAAACCACACTCGCGGAAGGATCCTGGGGAGCAATTACCAAACCGCAACCCAACATATAGCCGGCCTTCAAGCGTTTTCAGATAACGCAAGCAAATTTCCGTATGATAAAATGTTTACCATCGAATAGGGTATTATCAACTTCACCGCCAGTGTCTTGGGTTAGTTAGTGAGAGGGCTTCTAATAGGCCCCAAGTCACTCCTTAGCCACAAAATGTCGGATCTCATCAAGAGTTCAGTCGTTTTAGTCACTTTACAGTACCCCCATTTCTACTTGCAAATTTGCTTATGGAAATCTCGTTTCGGATATAATAAATCTTTATTTTAATAGAACTTTGCCAAGAAATAGAATGAGCCAGAGTGTCACATCTACAGAAACCTAATTTTAGGTAAGTGAAGTACTATGAAGAAATAGTATCATAATTGTAAAAATTGAACAAATCTTTTAGAAATGTATACGAATTATTGCAATAGTAAAATGGAACTTGAATACAGTATTTATCTACTATCGTTCAAAATTACTCAAAAACGAGTTAAGGACAATTAAGACAAACATCTAGTAGTAATTATTGATTTCTATTACTTATTAAATTACTTTTACCAATGAAAACGATTGGTTGTTGTTGAGGTCAGAGAGGACAGTATTCATTGGTCAATTTTCGTAGCGTGTGTTTGCGCAATGTTGACTGGTCAAAGTAAAAATTGCAAATGTGACAAATTGCATGCATAAACTTATTTTGGGGAATATACAGAGTGTACTAATGTGAGTTGAATATTATTTTAACTTATCCAAAATGAGTGCATTTTAAACAGTACAATAAGTAGGGACTCTTGGAAATCGTAGCTACACGCCTGGTTTCCAAATAAGTCCAAAAAGAACAAATATACCTTGAGTGTGGATATCTTTGGCATGTGCAATTTTGGATGATATACCACAATCTTCCAAGCAAAACAATTCACAATCTTAAGATATGTTCAGTTAGAAGATTTCTTTCAATTTTCTGGCGTATATAAAGTCATCTTCGCATTAGTTCAGGTAATACCAAGTCAAAGGCAAGGGATGAAGCTAGTGAAGTACAAAAGTGGTAGCCGATGGATTTACTAAAAAAGATTTAGAAGACATGTTCACCAAGGGTCCTAGTTTCAAATTGTTCCTTATGGGAAATCTCTACTTTTTCACAAACGTATGTACAAAAATAGGACTGTTGGGCTGGTGTTGGCACTTAGTTTACTTTAAAATATATGTACCAAACTCCATTAGAGGGTTGATCAGGATCAAATCAATCTAGTATTAATAATAATTTACTTCCAAAAAATTAACGTGGCTCTTATAATAATTTAAATGAAATAATTAATAAAAATCAACTTTATGATTAAAAAAAATGTTTTGTCAACTAAGATTTTAACAAAAATCAGATGATTAATACCTTTAAATATTGCAGTGAAAAAATCATATCGCTGCTTACCAGATTGTTATAATTAACAGGCTATTGGAGTATCTATTAGTAATGAAAGAAAATTTGCGTTACTTTCACTCGACTGTTCTTGCAAAAATGATAACAACAGGATTTTTCTTAGGAAACAAAAGACATTAGAACTGTGTTTAATTATTGATGATATGACAATAGAGCATCAAGCGAAGACAACACGGTCACTGCGCTGAGACAGTATTAGAGATGTCAGGTATTATCCAGGTTTAGAAAGTATCCAAAAGGACGTATGTGAAATTTTAAGGAGTGGGCAGCGATGTGTCCCTTGTTGAACAAATTAGAGGTACGACCACGACTGCCAGTACGTTACTATTGAATTGTCTAGAACGATGTTGCCACCTCGATGTATCCCTACTTCAAGATATTAGTAATACGTTCTCTCTCTTTCATAACGTGTTGTTTATCACTGGCAGGGATTCGCGTATGACCTCAAATATTCAGGCCAAGTCTGTATATCATTAATTATTATAAAAGCATCACGAGTCAATTTCAATATGAAGGTAGCATTCGTTTTAAATGTACTGTTTTCGTGGTGTAGATAAATCGGAAACACGCAATATGTATATGGACCAAACAACGTAATATAACATTATCTCAAAGCTCCTAATGTATAAAAAGGGCTATTTATCGTATTCGGCCTATTCCATTTGGAAATCTTCCCGTCGCTATTTGGCGCCGATTCTTATGGGCTGATTCTCGACTTCTAACTCTCTTTGTATTCAATTTCACACCTAACTGCTAATGAAATATTCAGTGCTCCATCTCTCGATGACTCGCCGAGATACTTCTTCGCATCTGTGTTTACGTCTAACGACTTTTGGGTTTCTGGGTGAACTTGCCCGTTAAATTTTATATCAGCATTATTGTATCACCTTTTTCGACATTGTATGCTTGTGCGAGTCGTTACGATCTAAGTATGTGTCGACATTAAGTTAGACGGTAAATCTTTAGTAAACAACTATAGGTAATGGATATGGCTTTAGTAATAGAATCTTTTGAATTTCTACAGTGGCGTAACTTTTTATTAGTTGCTGAATGGGTTTCAAAGACCATATTAGACTAGATTTTGGTTTAGAGTAGCACCCATTGCCACATTCTCTCTATTATGGTCCTTAGATACTGTTAGTTAAATTTAGCTCTTTAATTAGGTTTAGCAGTGGCTCCTTTGCGCAGCTATCACCATTCGATTGTTCTTCTCCAAATTCGTCACAGCAAGACCTTCGCAAATAGTATTTATATGAATCCAAATTCATGGTTTGTTCATGGAAGCACCTAGAAAAACTATTTTATTTATGTGTTTCTGTTACAACTAGTACCTTCCTCGTTGTCCAACTTTGGCTTACTAAGTCTACTCTAAGTTTGGTTAGTGGATCTTTATTAAAAATAGTTTAGAATAACTCTCCCTGATGGATCTAAGCCTTGATGTGTTATTTATTCTCAAGAAGAAACAGGTCCAATTACGGTCTACTTATTTTTTAAATTATATGTAAAATGAAATATAATATGTCTCAAATAGACAAAACTTGAACATTGTTCCAATTTGATTTCAAAATATTATTTCCCCTTCTTTATAATTTCCATTATATTTTTTACAAGTTCTCGTGTTTAATATTATTAAAAAGAATTTATCATTTATTATCAAATTATTGCTTCATGTTTAAATTATTTTTGTAAATAGTCTCTAGCTGAAAGTTTCAATGAAAAATCTATGTCAAGTATTCAGTAAATCATTTATAATTCTACTTGTTTTCGTCGAGCTGAAAAAAAGCGTCATACATCTTGATCATTTAGAAATGAATTATTAAAATATAATCCGGGTTATTTTGAAAGCTTAATTTTAACATTCCGAGCATTTTAGCAATTTAACGAATGAATTTATGAAAGAGGGTGAAAAAAGTAGGTCAACAACGACCATTTATATTAAAATAGGTTGACATAAATACATCTACGAATGTTAAAGCCATGAAAATGTGTATAAAAGCAAATATCGTTCAAATTTGAATATGGGTTTGTTGCTCATATTGCTCAAGTTACCGCTTTAATTAGAACCAATATAGACTACGTAAATAACTGAAATAATTTTAAAATTTCCCTTCTTAAACAAATAATGGATACAAAAAGGGACTAAATCACAGAATATGTTAGTAAAATTACGACTTACATATATTACAGAAGAAATTATCAGGTTTTTTCGACTTTTCATAATGCGTTTTGTTATGCCCACATGGATTCCTAAATGAACTGAAATATTTTTATGAATCTGTTTTTGTGATTTATATCAGCTCAAGTTTTATTGTTAGAAGAAAATAACTACAACTAATAATTTAATCATTAATCCAATCAAAGAAAAGAATCAGTCTAATACTTCAGTTACACGAAAAAAACACTGTAAGAAAAAGTATAATGTTTAAAATTAAAGTGATGAAAAAATATTAAGTTACAAACATTTTTCAATACTATACAATATTGAAGACTCATACTTGTATTAGGCGACGTTTATAGAAGGTAAAAAATAAACGCTCAAAAATTCATTTGATAATGAAAGAAATTTTTTTAGTGCGATTCAATCGCAGTATTTATTGATTTTATCCCAAAATACATTATTTAATTAAATTAATAACCTGTTTACGGTATGAATAAATACATTTCCGTCGCGTTGTTGTTTGAATTTATGCCTCTGTTGTTAATTCATTTCCTGATGTTGTCATAATGTTTCGAATATATTTACATGCTGATCGCTGTACAATTGAAGGTGTGTACGGTTTAATCAAATTAGATTTAAATTATTTCGTTCTGGCAAACAAACTACATACTAGTCGAAATGGAATATCTGAATCTATTTCAACGATGTAATAATAACGTATTCTGAAAAGTGCTTACCTTAAAACTCGATTACTTATATAGTCTCATTTCAAGAATTAAACCATTCCCTCACACTGTTCAGAAAAAGTAATTTAGACTTACTTCATTATTTTTTAGGTACTGTTAATGAATTTTAATTTAAGAATCTTGATATTGAAGTAATATCAACACGAGCCAGGTAACACACTAATGAAAATTTTCATTAATTCGTATGTTCACGGGAAACTTTTGCATATGGCAATATAAATATACAAAAGTACCCAATTCGTGTCAGTCTCGTAGTTTCAATTTACTTTGTTTTGGAGAATACCAGGAATAACTTGATTAACATTTATTTACTGTCCTATTCATTTTCAGACGGAAAATTTAGTTTCAGTAATTAAAGAAAGGTAATTAAGCTCAGCCGTTGATACTACAGATTATAAAATAAAATAATGTAAAGCAATATTTATTAAACTTTTTGCTCTGTAGGTATATTCAATAGTATTAAAAGAATATCATAGAACAATTATTTTTTTAATATTACCAATTATTTCACATTATATTTCTCACTCCGCCTCTGGAATAATGACATCTATTAACTCGATCTCCCTTGTAATCACGGTATTATTAATAGAAGGCTAAAAATTAAATAAAAAAAGTAATTTTTCGACACAAGAGAATTGTCACAAGATTTTTATTTTAATTCATTTAAAATAATTGATCTGCTTCAATTTTCATTTTGAGATGATTTTGAATAACTGAATCCATTAAGAGTGCTTTACATTATGTGATTTATCACATGATTTTAATAAAAGAAAATGACACAATTTTAATTGTATGTATAATTTAAACTATTTGTGATAAATCACATGCTATAAACTTATAAAATAATGCGTAAGACAAAATCATGTGATAACTAATGTGAAGTACCTTTTATTAAATTAAAGAAATAGCAAAACAGAAAGTCAAATTGAAGGAAACTCTGTAGTTTAAAGGTACCGTTCTAAGGTAAAATAAAAATTAAATTAAGATTATTGTTTCAAGAAGAAAATAAGAAAATTTAAATTTTAAAGAATTAAAATTAATAAATAGAAATTTGTGGGAAGATTTATAATGACTAAGAAAAGTACAATGGAATATAAAAACTTTAAATAAGTGAGGGCACATAAGATTAAAGTCACGATAGAGCAAATTTTAATACAAGAATGACGGTTTAATTCTGATAGTAAGAAATTTCGGATTGGAAAATAATGAAAATGAAAATATAAACTTTAATTAAAAGAGTTAGGAGCAGGAAAAGATCAAATAATGTTATCGAAATAGAAGAGCAGAGCCGTAGAAGGGAAAAAACATAGTATACAAAAGAAAGTTATACAAAATTATTTTATAAAATTAAAACTGGATCAATAAACAGGAATACATTGCATCATTTTATTTATGATTTATGATTAACTTTAAATAATACATATCAGTTTTCAATATTTAAATATTACGAATTTAACCATGCGCTTAAAATTAACGTACTAATTTTTAACTTTAATAATAAACGACTCATTAAGAGATATTAATATGATAAAATATGGTAGGTATACTTATAATGGGTTTAAACTTAGACTAATGGCAATAAGAGCTTTATTCAATAATGTCGAGGAGGAGTTGAGTAAAGAGCATTTTCATAAAACAATCGTGTATGAGTTAAAAGGAAATGTAGGGCTTTACCTTAAATAATTTATTAATTAGTATTAGTCTCGCAGGGATGTTGCTATAAATAGAATGATTAATTTTCGTTTAATTAATTCCGAGATTAGCAGTATCTTTCCAATGTCAAAAAATAGAAAATGCTCAAAAAACTCATATTTTTAGTGTTTACTATAAAAACGTAATTTAAGAAAAAAGAATACTTTTCATAAAAAAGTACACAGATATTTGGAAATTTAAATATAATATACCTAATTAATTTGACAGAAAAATCTCTAATAGTATTTGTAATAACCAGTAGATAATAGTAAAGTTTCTAGACAACAATATAATTTTCCAAATAAATAAATAAGAAATATTTTTAATTATTGGAATGATCCAAAACATATATTACCTTAATATATTCTGAGCAATTTGGTGAAATATATTTGCCAACCAACTTAACCAGCATTTACAATTTATTTCCTCCTTTAGATAAAATCGTGTGTGGATATACTGTTTCAAAGTAATTTACTGTTAGCATAAAATGAAAGTATTTCATTTTGTGACTACCTGAACATACATCTACGATATAAATATAAATATAAATATAGATATAAAGAAACTCCAACAACTGAAGCAACTATTAAAAAAAAGTCGCAGAAATACTCGGGACTCTGGCAAAGCATAATACCTTAAAATTAGCAGGTATTTCAGAACATTGGGGTATTCCTTGCAATGGAAAATCTAATCAAGTTGCAGGAAAAGTTAGTTATAGAATATGTTTTATCAAAACAACTACTTAAGGTTAGACAATAGAGACTTGGAATATGTTTGAACAATGCATGCAGAACTCCACAGAAATTTTTGGCTTTTGTTAGAAATACCGGTACCAAGAAATATTAGGTATCGTATTTCTATTCTAAAGTGCAAAACCTCTAAAAAAGCTCATAGAATCTAAGAAAGAAAAACCATAAGCGTAGGTGTTTAAGTATCTATATAAATGTAACATGCATGTAAATAATAAAAAAAAGATTCTATACATAGAGTAGTATAATATAGATAATTTTTAATAACGAATGAAAAGTTTTATTTTTGATATTTTATTTTGCTAACTTGAATAAGTTTCAACCAGACATATTATTACTCAATGAAAATGACTCGGTTTAGTTTGTACAAGAAAATTAAATAATTTTAAACATACTTTTTCATGGTAAAATACATACAGTATGATGCAAATGAAAGGAATAAATTCATTATTTCGTAAATGGGCGATTTTAGGGGAAAATCCTGAAATCCATCGATTTTTATTTTTAAATTGATGCTTCATCAGATGACCTTTCTATTTTTGACGTCTTCTTCTGTGAGTGTGATGACCCATCAATAAAAAATTTTAATAGAAAAGTGGGTCTTGTAATACATCAATTGAAAGGTTTTAAATATCAATTCACCCATATCAATATGTCTAAGTAATTAATTTTTTTAATGTGGTCAAAAAAATGATTAATTAAATTTTTGATGCTACAATAAATATTATAATTAAGTACAACCAAATTTAGAGCAAGTGCTCAAATTATTTATCGTCAGCTAAAATACAATGCGAAAGGCGAGCAAGGAATTCTTCTCGAACTTTCACTATAATTTCCGGAGTTATTTTTGCAATCTGAACGCGTATCCGTTCTTTGAATTCATTAATGGTTTGTGGTTTATTTATGTACACTTTATTTTTCAAATATCTCCATAAAAAGAAATCGACAGGAGTTAAATCAGGTGACCTCGGTGGCCACTCAATTGCTCCTCTTCGGCCTATCCACCGATTTGGGAAGATGTTGTCCAAAGTGGTTTTTCACCAAGACAGCATAGTGTGGTGGCGCACTATCTTGCTGCAACCACAAATCATTTCTATTTGGAAACAACCGGTTTAATTCTGGGAGCAAAAAGTTCTGCAGAAATTGAAAATATCGAGGACCTGTTAAGGTTTCTTCGAAAAAGTATGCTCCTATAATTCTAATATCTATTATTCTCGTACAAACATTCACTTTTTCTGGGTATTAAGTACGGTACTGCTGCATTCAGTGTGGATTTTCTGTAGCCCAATACCGGAAATTCACACAACTATTCACATGACCCGTTTAGGGGAAATGTAGCTTCATCAGAAAAAAGAACTTTTTTTAAAAACATCGGGCCTCTGTTACTTTTTTCCATTAGAATTTCACAAAATTCAACTCGTCTATCAAAATCTTCTTCCATAAGTTCTTGTACTAAATTTAGTATATAGGGATGCCACTACTCATTTTTTAGCGTTCTAAGAACTGTTTGATGGCCAACCTCATTGTCTGACGCTACTTGCCGTAAACTGGTATGGGGATTATCTTCAAATCATTCATTATCATAGGGATTCATTATCTTAGGGAGGTCTTTTACACGACCCACTTCTGCAAAGTTTTTCACAATTTTGCTTACTGTGGATTGTGTAATTGGTTCTCGGTTGAGATATTTATTATTGAATAACCTGCATATTTCTTTCTGCGTACGTGTTTTCACTCCACAACCAATTAATAATGGAATTTCAATTCTTTCCGTTTCAGTCAGCTCGTAAAAGCTGGTAAAGATTCAAAAAGTTTTTGATTTCGATTACTACAATATCATTCACCACTTGACAATAATAATTATGTTGAATTTTGATAAGGTAACTAGATTTTTTTTTAAAAGTAGTTAGACAATATTTTCATTGTCTTTCCCAAATTTATTTTTGGGTATCATTGAATGTCATTAATACTACTTTTGACAATAATACTTAGACAAAATTGATATTGATGAAAAGATATTCAAAAGACCTTTCAATTGATGTATTGCAAGACCTACTCTTCTATTTAAAAATTTTATCGTCAAAAATAAAAGGGTGATTTGACGAAGCGCCCATTAAAAAATAAAAATCCACCTCTTTCAGGATTTTCCCTTAAAATCACCGGTTTACGAAATAATGAGCTTTTTCCTTTCATTTCCACCATACTGTATAAAAAATACATCATTAAAAATTTATCATTGCTCGAGAACAATTTTTAGAAAACTAAACTAAGCATAAAGTGCTGCTGTAATTAACAGTGATTTTTAATTTTCTGATCGTCTAATTAAACCCTCATTCTGTCTTCTTAAACTAAAAATTCACTTTGCTAGAAAAATAAAAAAAAAACAAAATAAGAAACCGGCTTTCGTTGCAATTTTAAAAATAAATTAAAAAAATCTGTAAATAGTATCCGTCAAGCAGAGGTTACATGCAAAAAACTAGTTTTTTGTCTAGTCTAGTAATTATGGGTTTTAAGGGGGATAACACAAAATACTCATCCTCTTTTTTTATGATATGCTCATTTATTTCTGATAGTTCTGAAATTGTTTTAATTATTTCATTGTCCGATTTTACACTATCCCCTTTTTTATTTAATCGAACATATTTAAAACAACTTTTTGCCTTTTTATATGTATATCTTTATTTTTAAGTACATAATCTTCATTACTTGTTTGTGGAATTTCATGTTCTTCACTATTTAGCTACGGTCTCCAAAACGCCATACTTTTAAAGAAAAGAAAAATTAAAATTTTACAAAACTATCACTCACCGCGCTACTGCCTGAGAACTTAGAAGGGGAATGAATTACGTTTATAGAAACTCAGTCAAATATTTCCCGGTTGATTGAAACGACTTAAAGAACTTCGTACATGGAGTTAAAATGTTAGTTTCACAATTTAGAATAAAAATAGTACTGATATTAAGCAGATGTCAGCTGCGTACAATTAGAAATTTCCTTCCTAGATATGTTCCAATTAAAAAACAGCTATACACAGAGATCGTGGCCCGCTATCTGCTTATTTTCAACTTTTGTTGGCATTCGTATAAATTCTCTAAACAAATAGAATCATAATATACCTGTTATTACCTAAATTTTTGAACTGACTTTATTTTCTAAAAGTAAGAAAATTTTGTCAAGTGAAATTCACTTATTCAATCTGGTTACGCTGTGGAATTGCAGAATAAGACGATACACATGGGAAATAAGTTAAAATGTGTGCAATACGATTTCGACTGTAAACGCTCGAGACTCTATAAATGCAACATTCGTTCGTTACAAAAGGACTTTCTCCCTATCTTTTATGACCACAGAAAAAGCGACAAAGTTCCCTCATTACTGGAATGTGTTCCATCTATTTATCAAGCCAAATGAGTGCTCATGTGTTCATTTAATAGTCTTTAGGAAATTAACGACTTCGGCAAATTGGTTGGGAAGTCAATGGCGATTTAGCCAAAAAAACATTTTTTAATTAAAATAATGTGACTACACTGTTAAAAAATATAATTACTCTATTTGATTGTAGTGGAAGGAGTGGTGGAACCGCCTATTCATATCACACTCAATGCACAACATGTAGCTGTAATTTGATTAGTTCTTCGTTGGAAGATTAAGGACAGCTGGTTAGAACAATTATCGTAGTGCTTCTTTATATAAATGAATAAATATTATTACGATAAAATTTTTTATTAAATTTAAAAAAATATTTTTATTTACGTTTCAAATTTAACAACCTTGACAATCTATTTAACAAGTTAATCCTTCAAATAAAATTTTGTATGTTACTTGATATAGAAATTACATAACTGAAATGTTATGTTACAAAATCTCCAATTTTATTATTATTATTTATTTTAAATAATTTTGTTAAATTTTAAACATATGAACACTAAACAGAATTTGTCAATTATAAAAAAAAATATGAAATATAATGAGTACAAAAATTTGTTTAGGAAACTTTATTACAAATTAGGAAATCAATATAATTTTTTTTAGAAGTTTCTTCCCAAAAATAATATAAAAATTTTAGTTTAAACTGTTCATAGTTTTGAATTTCTAACATATTACTATTGTACCATAATAAAGCCTGCCCACTTAAGTTAACAGGAATCAATTATCTCAGTTCATTCATATTCTCAATGGCTTCAGCTCTGTTATTTAATCTTTATATACATATTTTAGGATGTAATATACTTACATTATATTTAAATTTCTCCACCTCCATATGCATTGTTTCTACAATTATTTTAAATTTGCCTTTTAGTAATTTAGTAATCCAGTTCCTGTAAGAATCTATTGTTATTTTGTATCATTGTTTCTTTAGTTCTTTCATTTAATTCTTTAATCTCTTTTATGTCTTTTATATTTTGTTCTATTTTCCGATTCTTTTCTATTAATCTTTCTTCTATATTAATATCATTTTCTTCCAACGGATTATGTGAAATCATTTCAAGCACAGAATGGTTACGAGTTAGTAACACGAAAAAATGCAATAAAAATGACACTAAATCTCGAAATCAATGTGTTCATTTCCGTAAGGTTTTTTATTAGTTTTTCCTGCGGCTACAATATATATATATATATATATATAGGGTGATTCATAAACAATGATAAATATTTTAAGTTCATTCTAAAGAATTCAAATATTAATATTTCGCTTCTATTAAGATTTTTTACACAACAAATATGAAAAGTTCAATTTTACTTGTCTGAATTTCCACAATCTTCCAAAGCGTTTGTTAATTAAAAGAGCCTTTATCTTCAAGAAATCAAAACCGGTTTTTTGTAACTTTTCAAAATTGTAATATTTTGAACAAAACGACCTCTCAAAAAAGTTATTGCATTTTGAAATTTCGGAATGAAAACCTTTAGTTTTGATGAATTTTGAAAGCCACATCCAAAATCACGAATCGCTCTCTTATAGAATTTTTGTGTAGATTTCAAAATTTTATAGAAAATTGATCAATATTTAATCGTTTTATTGCTACTATAAAAAAATTGAAATTTGGACCATAAAAATTGGGGACTACAAAAGAGACCATAACTTCTCTATAAGAAATATAATTTTTCGATTACTAATTAAATTTAAATTGAGTCCATTTAAAAATTTGGTATTTAATTATCAGACAAAATGACATTTCTTATCGGTTTTGTATAAAAAAATATCGCAATTATTAAGGAAAATGTTGTGAAAAACCGCCGCCACTTTCTGTATATATAGTTTTAACTTATTTTTTCAATCTAATTTTTCCTCGAAATTTGAAGGTAATATATACAATATCGGGAAGAGTCTAGGTTAAAAATAAAATCTACATTACTATTTGATCAAGCTTGGATATAACATCTTCGATTCGGCGATGTAATATGGAATTCTTAAAATATCTCAATGTTATTTTTAGACGAAAACTATCGCCTTGAGCTTGTTTAATAATTTATCATTGGTTTCTGTTCAATACAATTGTAGGATGGAATTTTTTTAAATGTTTCTTTTGAAAAGAATGCCTCAAAGTGCTAATGGATGGTTAACAATTCAAAAAATGTATTTTTCTATTAAAATTCACAATCTATTTTAATATGTGTTGTCCACTTTGGGCCACCCGGTGTAGATGTTATTTTAAAAAGAGTAAATACTAAAGATATTGATGACATGACTCCATGGAAACTTATTAAGGTTACTTCGTTTCAAGTACAACTAGACAATAATAATTGATTACGACGTACCATCATAACATATTTGAAATGTGAGTCACGTTATATTACCATATTTAACGATAAATTGAAGGTATTTTAATGCGACAAATTTTTAAACATTGCTTTTAGCGTAGCAGAAACACTCATTGTTATTTGTAAAACGATTTTCTAGCACTGGTCTTTGATAACAATGAAAATCAATAAACGTGAACACGGTTTTAAAATCATAGGTTAATTTTGGTTACTTTTGGAAACCAAAAAAACTTTTTATCTTAAGAGGACTGTACCATAGTTCCCACGCAATTCCGGAATTTATAACACGAACAAAATGATGATGGAAAAATGTGAATTGGTTTTAAAATTAGATAAGTTTCGGTTCTAGAAAGCTACACGACTTAATCGTAAACTAAATTAAATTTTAGCAAATGAAGTGTCTAGAGTGGTTTTTGGATCTGTTAAAAATATACATTTTTAAGTCTGACTTGATTTTGGATTTTGGTTTAAAATTTAGTATATTTAAAAAAGAACGGATCTAGACACACACTCAGATAGCAAGAAATATTTAAAAAAAATATTTGTAACGACAAATTTTTATTAAACATATTTTGTTTTAAATCAGCAATTTTAAAAATATCGAATTTTGCTTCCAGATCTCGTCATTAAATTCTTGTGTTTTGGTTTAAAATCTCGATTTCAAAGTTGATAATCACTCAATGAATCTCGTTTTTAAACTGAATTATTCAAATATCGTATTTTTTTTCATCGTCTCGTTTTTAAAGTTGCGATTTTAATGAATCTCGATGTTGAAGTTCAGATTTAAAATAACTGTCAATTTTAGATTATAAATTTTTTAAAAACACCCGTTTTTCTTCAAAATCTCGACTTTTGAATTCGAAATTACGACAAATCTCGCAAAAGTATTAAAAAGTCTTCTCTTGTACTTTAAATCTTGACTTTAAAATAATTTTATTACATTTTAAAGAATCTCGTTGTTGAAGTTCACATTTAAAATTGTTCTCAATTTCAGATAAGAATTTAAAAAAAAATCTCGTGTTTTACTTAAAGATCTCGACTTTTGAATTCGAGATTTCGACAAATCTTAGAAAAATATTTAAAAAATCTTCTCTTTTACTTTAATCTTGATTTTAAATCCATTTAAGAAATCTTAAAATATCTCATGTTTTTCTTCAAGATCTCGATTTTGTAAAAGAGAATTTTTAAGTCCAAATTTAATATAAATATTGTAAAACAAATATTTAATTTAGAGAACAAATATTTAAAAAACATGCATATTTCTTTTATATAAAATTTAAATCACCCTGTATAAAAAAATGAATAGAAAGAAATCATTGCGAATGGATTTAAACAGACTCTGGAACATTTTTCAAATGAAACATTCCCATTATGATAAAAGAGAAATTCTATCCCTGCAAACAATTACTCTATTGTTGTAAAATTAATCTTTAACCTGTCTTCGACTTCACTGTAATTTTCTTCTATCTTTTTATCCGTGTTCTTTATTGTTTCTTCTATTTTTGTCTCTATTTTCTTTTCCACGTCTATTCTTAAGTTATAAATTCTGTTCTTAATGTTTTCTCTATTTTCTCTGCTTTCTTCTTTTAAATCTTTCTCCAATTTTTCAATTTTTTCTTGGAACTTCATATTGAAATTTTCTTCTATTTTATTATTGTATTCTTGAAATTAATTATTCAATTTTTTTCCATTTTATTATTATTTTTTAATAGACTTCTTAACATGGCTGCTATATTGTCAATATAATTTTCTTGTTAATTTCTATATATTTTCTGTGTTTGTTTTTCTATATTTTCTTGATATTCCCTGCTATTGCTTTGTGAATTCGTCTCATTTTGGTCTTCCATAGTCAATATTGTTACATTTACTTCTTCATCACTTCCATTCATCACCTCTAATCTATCTGGTTGTTTTGGTGCGCTTTGTTCATCCCCATCATCATCCTCTAGTCTTCTATGAGATTTTTTGAAATTAATATGATGCGACATTATTTGTAAATCTTTCTTCTGGGTTCAATAATTTTTTTTAACTTTGTACCTCTTCGTTGGGCGCCAAATTGTTTCGATAATGTACATTTATTAGCTTTTTTAAAATCTCTTTATTTTACATTCCAATTCTGACAATCTTGACAATCTATTCAGCAACTTAATCCGCCAAACAAAATTTCCACTACTACTTTTTACAAAAATTACATAACTAAACTATTAGATTACAATATAAAAGACTGATTCTAGTAATAGTCAGTCTGCAAATATATGTAAGTCGACTATAAGATTACAAAAAGAAATTAGGGGATTTTAGGACCCCGAATGTATTTAGAAAACCTGGTGAAGAGATAAAATACCTAGAGTTTTATTACAGCAAATATGCAATATATGCATATATGTAATTGGATTGCTGGATCAGATGCTAAAAAAACGATTTCATCAAGGAATAAAAGAGTGGCCAAATATCATTGTAACACAAAAAGCATATCGCATTTAAAAATACCTTTGTGTACTATTTTAATTTTTATACACATGCCACCTTCATGCAGCTCCTTTATTTTTTAGTCTAGTGAAAACTTTGTTTGCTCGTTATCAACATTAAAAGTAAACAACTTACCCGACAGATGGACTCAGGTCAAATTATTATAATGCAAACTTAATTTGAGGCTCACTCGAATACGAACTTTTTGTGAGTAGTCGACACTAATTGCACAAGAGTTGAAATCTGAAATGAGATTGCATCCGTGTCTTTTCACAAGTGGTTTATAGTTTGACGATCGTTAGTGCCAGTGGCGTTTTAATGACTGACCTAACAAATATAAGAATTAAAGACCTAATATAATAATAGTTTGTAGATAATATTTAGTAATTAATTTATTGCAAATGAAAGTACGTATGTGTTAAAAATTGATCAGGTTAAAACGAAATGCTTAAAAGTGGAACCATAAACGAAAATAAAGAAGGTAAAAGTAAAAATCAATGAAATTACAGAATACAATTTGAATACTGAGGAGTTGTAGTGATTAAACTAAACGAGAAAATTACAGAAATAGAATGCAGAATGAGGAAAGGAAGCAAAGCAGCAGGAGCTATGAAACAACATCAAACATCAAAAAAACATATCTCAAACTAAGCAAAAATAAGACTCTATTAAACGGTAATACGGCCAACAGTTATATACAAGGTGAGGCATTAGTGTGGCAAAGCTCAATTAGTTTAAATTCACATTTTAAAATTCGTCCCAAATATACAGTGTGTTCAGGAACGCAGTACCAAACAAAAATTTTGTTTTTTTAACTAGAACACCCCGTATATTTATACATTTTTATAAACTTCTTGCCGAGCTAATTTCACCATGTATCACACTTTATGTTTATTATGTTTAATAAAGGATTTTAATCACTTTGTATCAAATATTTTTTAATGCCGTAGCATAGAACTTGAAAAGTTAGGATAGGGACATGTGAACCGTTTTTATTGATTTTCAACGGTTTGGCTGCTAAATTGTAAAAATATACGGGGTGTTCCACTTAAAAAAACAAAATTTTTGCCTGGCACTGCGTTTCTGAATACTATATATTTGGGATGAATTTTAAAATGTGAATCTCAAGACTGCCTACACTTTTTGTAAAAACTTTTTTTTCGTAACTTTAATAATAGCTGAGGAATAGAGCTTTGACGCACTAATGCCTCACCCTGTATATTCGAGAAATATGGGTACTTAACAAAAAAAGCGGAAAAACTAAGCAGTTGAGAGAAGGAGAGGTTAAGGAGAATACTTGGAGGAATTAAAGATTCATAGAAAAACGGTAGAAGAATGATTAACGAAAAATGAAGATACAAATTTAATAAACCAACTTAACTGGTCAAAACGCACAAAACTAAGATAGTAGAATGAATCGAATAAAATCTTACATTGCATAAAGTACTGAGAGACTTAATAGAAGGCAAAAGGAAAAAAAAGGCGACCAAAGTAGAAATAGTTAGAAGCAGTGTAAGAGAAGAGGGTATGAGGAAATGGTAAAACGCAATAGTAAACAGGAGTAAATGGAGAAAATTAGTAAAGAGTATCACAAAAATGTTGTAGTATACAATTGATTGATTGGTTATAAGTAAGGTATTATAATAATAAAAACAACGAAATAACTAACACAAAAAAAATAATAAAGGTATAACAATATCTCATATGTGTTTACATTACAATAATTAAAACTATAAAAGGAAGAGCGTTTTATCGTAGCATTCCTTGTGCGTCAGAATTCCCTGTAGGATAACTGTTGAAGTATAGTACCGTTAAAGATGGCGTAAGGGGCTAATTAATTTAATTCATTTTTAATATTTCAAAAAACGACAAAAACACTGGCTGAAAAATTATTTAAAAACCAAACAAATCTCAAATGTTCAAAAAGAATGTATATAAAATTTCACCAGACATGTTGCAAACAA
This sequence comes from Hermaeophaga mercurialis, assembly GCA_951812935.1. Lineage (NCBI taxonomy): Eukaryota > Metazoa > Arthropoda > Insecta > Coleoptera > Chrysomelidae > Hermaeophaga > Hermaeophaga mercurialis. Next base: position 29,213,622 of record OX638360.1, read on the forward strand.
TAACTCTGTTGCAAAATTTAATACGTCAGTTTTCATTCTACGGTATTCAAAAAGCTATAGTCTAATGATCTGAGTTACTATAAATCTGAAATATAAATAGCATTTTACTAGTAATTCAAATTTATTATTCCCGACGCCATATTGCACATATGCAACCACTCTGGATCGTTCTTACTAACTGTGCTATCGTCATAAATATCAATATTAGAGTTTTTTTGTTCAACATCCCGTAAAATTTTAAAAAGAAGAAAATGTCATCTTTCACAAAATATCAATAAATAGGAATTTTGTACTTCAAAATGTCATTTATTAAAAATACCCTAAACAAAGTTATTGAACATTGGTTAGTTCCTCAAAATCGTATGTTTCCGGATAGTAATCAGTAGTAAATAAATCGTAATTTAGAATTTTAAGGACCCAGCTATTTAAAAATGTACAATTAAAAAGTTCCATTTTTAAAATTGCTACTGGCCGCTACTGTCCACAGCTGAGTGAGATCAGCATTTTACTTCATTTCATTTCCCTCTTTTTACTTTGTAATTAACTAACCACTACCCTAGACCGTCCAAAATTACTTTTGTCTAGTAGGAAAACGTCATCAGGATCCAAGTTTAGACCGTTTGTTTTCATTAGGAACTTTAATAAGCTGATGAAGCAAGGTTGCCCTAGAAAATGGTGCTTGTAATAAAAACTCGCTGTCGGCCAATTTTTATAGTGCATTTTAGGGTTCATTATTTAAATGCGCATGTAAATTCTTTTAATACATTCTTTTGGCATTGTGAAACATATCTAAAAAGCAAAACTCATGGATTGTTTTATAACTACAACTTAATTTTTACATTTATTGAAGACATTATTATTATTATTATTTAAAAATGTGAAAAACGTATAATAGCTCTCGTGGAACAATAAATATTTTGTCAAAATACCTTTTCTTAAAGATCCCCCATTTACATGATTCAGGGCGTTAAAAATTCAAAAATGAAATCAAATATCGTCCGTAACGCAAAACTTGAGATATTAAGTTCAATTCAAATTTTGGGTACGGTTAGAGCATTAAAATATAAATAATTTGCCGTAAAATATACTTCAAAATGTTTTTTCAGTGGCGTGCCGCTGGGGTTCGAGTCCCCATTTTTACGCCACTGACTAAATTTAAATTCTTGAAATGCTTTCAGATTCTCTGATCTTTTTTCATAAAAACACGCGTAACCTTTGAAATGAATGGATTTCCAGGAATCTTAATTCATAAAATTATAAATTTCTGACGGTCTATTATTTGAAATTTCAAGTGCAGTTTTAAACCACTAATTGCTCCCATGAAATAATAAATAATTTGCTAATATACCGATTTTCAAAGATCAGCCGTTTACAAAATACGTTAAAACATAAAAAAAATGCAACTTTAAATCACCAAATTCTCGGTGCATGGAATAAAAAAAGTAAATACAAACAATGAATCTATTTATTAACTAATACATATTAGAAGTGTAATATTCTTTATAATTTAGAAATAGAATAACCTTGTTGCCAGTCCTGTCCTCCACATTTCAGCTTCGAAAAGTTTAAATATTTTATTTTATTTTTTTATTTACAAAAATCGTATCCAAAGTTTGAAGTAAAAATCTCAGATCGTTTTTGCGTTTAGGTCGATATTTGATTTCGTTTTTTAATTTTTAACGCCCTGTATACGGGGGATCTTTGAGAAAAGATAATTTAACAAAATGTTCGTTATCCCATAGTATAAATTTCCACCCAAATTTTAAAACCCTGCATTACCTACTAAAAGGTCACCAATATAAGTGAATTGGAAAAATATAAATTATTAAGCAATATTCTATTCTATTTTCCAGTACCTACTTAAATCAGACTATATTTTAAGCGATTTTATTTAAGGGATCCAGACTCACATCGCTTTGAAAATTAATCGTTAAGTAAAATACCGCCAAAATGTTCTTTTTAGAGCAAGCAAGCTTTCCAAAGTTCAAAAATTTAAGTTTTCTGATTGCCGAAACTCATCTCGATAAGGCAGCCCCTTGTTCAAGACATAAATTCCGATACAATTCACGGGAGCATAAATAAATCCAGAAAGTTTTCCAAACTTTCTGATCCCATAAAATAGTTAGCAAGCGGTAACTTGACAGTAAAGTATCTACACTATTTTGCAGATGTTTCGAAGTCTTGCAGTTTAGCACTGCGACGAGATGGCCGGATGTTACACTCCAACTACTTTGTTGCTGCTAGATTCCCAGCTATCATCCTGTTTTACGGAATATTTCTAAAGTTCGTAATACAAAATTGTTGGCCAAAAACTACGAACTTTTAATTGGAGGAGTTACTTTCCTAAAAATATGTGGAGCCTGTTTCTATAAACTAATATATATTTTTAGATCAGCACATGAACTAAATATATAATTTAGCTGTTCATATATTCTAAAATGGATCTAATAAAAGGTCTAAAGTCGTTTAAAAGAGCGCTCACTTTCTTCATTTGCTTTTGGTTTACACGTATCTATTTCTTTGATATTCTCATTTTCAATGCTATTTTTACTAGTCTTGGTAGTTTTGCTTTCTATTCATATTCTCCTTTGCTTTAATTGGCCCCACTCCCAATCTTTATTTTATTTCTTCATTTGTAAACTTGTCTCTAATTTACTCCAGCTTTGTTTTTCTTTCTTTTGGTTGAACTCATTTTTGTTTTTTATTGAAAGTTTACCAAGAAACCTAAAATGTCAATCCCAGTGTATTAACTGGAATTCTCTTGCTATATTTAAAATTCCATTTTTAAATCAATATTTTGATTATCATCTTTTATTTCCAATTTAAATCCTAATTTAGTTGTAAATTTTAATTTACTGATTTTAATCTACAATTTCCTTTAAGAAGAAATAATATTTTGCGAATTAGTAAAATTGCTAACTACAAATTAACCTCAAATATTCTTTGAGCGGATCTTCCATTAAAATTTAATAATTTTACAACTTATTGCCTCTTACCAAACTGTTTTTATATATAATTGTAATTACAGGACGGTTGAAATGACATTTTGATAACAAAAAAAGAAGTTAGTTAATGTTAGAGGCGTCAAATTCAAATAAACATTTTGATTTGCTTCTATTTTTGCAATCTCTATTATAATTCTTTGATTTGTACTAAAAAAAATTAAATAAAAGGAATATATAAACATAAAATACATACAATTTATAAAATAGTAAAGTAACTTCAAAAAGAAAATTAAACACCAATAAAAAAATTATCCTTGAGAAAAGACATTTTAAAAACCTTAAAGTGTTTCTCACATATTCCCATGCATCAATGCGCAAGTTTTAGTTTCCTCAATTACAATCCACCGTAACCTTGAACACAAACTGTCAAACTGTCTTCGTATTCCAAGCAATAAATCCAAATGTTCCAAATCATTAGACAATTCCATATAATTTATCCCAATTTAACATGAAAGAATTCCAAATCAATTTAACATATTTCAAGTTACTAGATATGTATTATAAATTTCTGAAAATTCTTAAAATTTTTCATGGAGTCTCTTGTCAGGTTATGTTTATTTAGTATCCAAAACTTTATTATTGGATTGTGTTCTATCAGATTAGACTATTATATAATTGAATTATAAAGTTTAATTATGGGTGGTACTTAATTTATAACTGGTAACATAGATTTGTTCTTCAAAAAAAATGTTATTATTGGATTGTTCATCTCCTGTCAAGTTCCAAGAAAGATTATTTCTTTTATGAAATAATAATATTGAAATTATATCAGCACAAATTTTATGTTTTGCCAATAGGTTTCATATTAGTTTTGTTCAAGATTTTCCTTATAATTAATAAAACATCACTATTTTAATATCATGATCTGTCACATATATCATATACTTAGATTATGTTAAAATATTATTTTATCAATAATTATTAGCCGCCTTTTTGGTAAAACTTGTTTCAACTTCTCAGAGAGTTCGCATTTATATAAGCCAGGGAATTTTATGAGTTTACAACTGCCAATTCGATACCAATAAAAAGAATAAGCCAATATATCTTAAAAAAAGGGAAGTTATATTAAAAAGTTCGATTCCACATCTCTTTGCTTAATTTGATACGCCATTGGCAAATGATTTATTCGCGAAATTTTGGAAGCCGGCCACATTTTTATTGATCGAGATTTTGTATTCGGCATTTACTACTCGTCTTCTTATCATAAATAACTTCTTGATTTATTCTTACAGTTCAAACTAACTCGAGCAACCGCTTTATTGCATTTGCCTATTTCCCAAATAGTTCGTATGCCAGAATTTGAACGCTCATAAACAAGATGAAAAACTCGCAGTGAAATTGTTACTGATTTATTATCACAATATATAGTGTTTACAAAAAGAAAATATATACACTGTGTATATAAAATATGGAATAAATTCATTTTAAGCTAAACAAACAATTTTGTGGATAAATCCTGAGACAAGTCGGTTTTTGATTACTAAATTTAACATTTTATTGGATATGGAAGAAAATCCACATAACAGCGTTCGGCAAGTTACTTAAGAACATGATGTTCCTTTTACTTCTATTCATAAAGTATTAAAACATGAAAAGTGGCATCCCTTTAAGGTGCACCTTGTATAAGAACTATCAGATGACGACCCGGAAATATCGATGAAAGTCTGAAGTATCAAAAAGATCGAGCGCCGCCACATTATGCAGCCGCCGTTAGAACATATCTTGACTAAGTTTTCCCCAATAAGTGGATCGGTAGACGAGGACCCATTGAGTGGCCACCAAGGTTCCGGATCTCATGCCATTAAATTTCTTTTTGTGGGGTCATCTAAAAAATGTTGTGCATAAAAGTAAACCCGACGACATAAATGATCTAAAATATAGAATAAGGCAAGGAATAAATAACATTTCGCAGGAAACGATTAATAAAGTTCAGCAGGAATTAGTGATCGCTTAGGACACTGTCAAGCACAAGAAGGAAGACAATTCGAACACTTACTGTAATTTATTGTGTGCAATTTTTTTGTAACTATTGGTATTATTTTGTTATTTTAATTTAATTAAAGGTCTTCAAAAATACAGATTTTAAAATTATTGTATCTTTAAAACTATTAATTACCGAGCACAAGTATGATATGTTTTTGGAATTGTTTTGAAATTTGCAATTAACAGCCTAAAAGAAACAGTAGGAAAGCAATAAACTATACGACTGGATGCTAAAAACAAATATCCATAAAAATTAAAAATGAAATTTATTTAGAAATTTATTAGCAAATATTATTTTTAATTAAAAAATATTTTAATTCACACATCAATTTTAATATTAATATATATTTTTTTAGTTTTTTCCTCAAATCCGAGTTGATGTACAAATATGAAATTTTGGGGATTACATGCACTCGAAAAGAGGTAATTATAGATTTTTTTTAATTATGTTCTAAGAGATATTAACAACCTCTCTTTTAATTGGTAACAGAACTTTATTCTATAAATTAACATTACTCGAAATACTATTTTTATTTTTTAACTTTTTTACTTGAGGTTAATTTTCCATAGAACTAACATTTTTCGAACAAAAAACCAAAATACAAAAAATACAATAGCATTGTTTTAATGTTTATTAAGTGAAATTAAAAATGGAATAACAATGAGTATGATGAACATAAGTTATAATATTTATTATAATAAAATGGTAATACTGAAAACAATCCCACAATTACATTTTTTTGAGTCTCCGTAAACCCCAAAATTTCTGCATTAACTAGGACTTGGTTAAAAAATTAATTTTAAAATCGTTGTTTCGGAGGATTCTTTAGCGGTTGGGATGAGAAAAAACTTTTAGAGGAGAGACCCTTCATAATTTTCAACGAGGACTCCCCTCCTAACTGTTTGCATATGAATTTAGGAACACCCTGTATAAAACTGACCAGATTTTTTGCAAATTAAAGATTATACAAACCTATTTTTACAAAATAATATTGATAATATATGCACCACAAATTTATTTAATCATAATAATACCAACACTATAACATGTATTTGTTAAAGTACATTAAACTTTTCCCTTCACTATGCATTAGATGCATATGTTTCAGCCTTTATTTGCACATACTTTTCTCCGTTCTACTCATTTTACTTTTAACTTACATTTACCTGGATTTAAAATGTAATTATTATTTTAATGCGAGTAAAAAATTCTGAGAATATTTTTTCTAATTTCTAAGTGCGCACCTAAATGAAAATTAAACATATTTTTTATTGAAATACATTCCGCCGTTGCCTCATTAAAATCACATCTACATAAACTCCCAAAGTTCGAAAGTACACCAGAAGACCCTTTCATATTCATCGAAATAAATATTACATCACGTTTTCACAAACTTTTTTAATATAATGATCAGCAGTAACGTCGCACAGGCAGGTGGGTTTTATTAAATTCTAAAAATCCCGCTCCATAAAAGTTCTACATAAAATTTTGAGATCGACATGTCGGCCGCCCCAATTCCGATGCCCCGGTACGGTTCTGCCATAATCGTAAAATATTTTATTCAGTCACGCACGTGTAAAGATATCTATCCCCTTCGATGGAAATCTCGATATCCCGCTTTGTTTGCTCCGATGACAGTCAGAGGCGCCCTCTTCCTTATCTTAGCTCATATCTATTTTGCGTTTTTCCCACATCTTATAAGCTTTTATTTAGTTAGATGATAAATAATTTCCCATGGTAATTATTTTGCTGCAAGTTAGCAGTGAAGTAGTATAATTATTATCGTTTATTAACCCAAAACACCTGAGTTCACAAGGGTAGTGCATATTTGTTTATTACGCAAGCAAGTGCGCATTTATGATATCTATTAATGGTTAATTTTTTATTCACAAATAAGTAGTTTAATAATTATAAATAAAAAACCATTTTTAATTTCTATCTTTAGAGCCCTGTAGTTCGTTACCAAAAAAAGAATGAATTTTACATGAAGCCCTATCATTATTTTTAGGTCCTCTATCATCTTCTAAGTTTTGGGACACCCTGTATAATGCTTGTTACCATCTCCAATTGAGAAAAGTTTAGAACTTTTACATGTGCTAAAGTTTTCACCAAATTTCAGCAAAAGAAAATATGTGAAAATTCTAAATACTCGAGCTGCTTCGACGAGGACTAACTTCCTTTCACGGATTTTAGCTGGCCAAATAATCCATAGGATTTAAGCCAATAAAGTAATTAAGATGAAGAATATCTTAGTTGTCAGCAGTTATGTTTGGTTACGGTAGATTAGGCATAGCTATGCAATCAAACCACTATACTACCCCCTTAAATGCATTTTACCTGAAATGTTCCTGGTTTAGCAGAAACCTGGTTTGACTTTATCTCCTCGTGGTCTCCGTCGAATAGCTCTAGTGAATTTAATTTAAATAAATAAATTTTTATTAATGATAGAAATAAACACGAAGAATAATTTTAAATAAAGTGAATATTTAGTTTTATTTTTTCAAACTAGAAAGTACTAACTAAAATTGTTTACATTGCCCTATCCTTAGGGATAATAATATAATTAGTTATAGACATTGCCTTCGCTATTTCCTCTTTAAGGTGGCACTTACAGCCCTAGTGTTGTTCAGTCTGGGATAAGGTAAACAACAATTAATAATAATAATAGCATACCTATCCAAAGACAAAGCTTAAGCTACTCGACCTAACTTCAAATTACATTGAAATTATCATAATAAAAATAAACATTTGGCTTGAAATAAAAAAAATATTTTATATCAAAATAAAATTATGTTAAGCTCATTAAATTAAGATGAAGAAAAAATAACTTTTAGGAAAAAACTTCGTTGTAAGTAAAGGTTCTGATAACGTTGTTCAATGGTATTTTGGAATGATAAAGATTACCGCCAAAAAGTAAGTTTCTTTTTTAGATAAGATTGTTCCGATGTAATCGCCGAGATGTGATAATTGAATAAATTTTCTTAATACGAAAATAAGTCTAGATAAAAAATGTAGTTTAATTTGTTGCTTATATTTTGTGATATCATTCAAGCATGATTAGAAAATTTCAACATGGAAAACAATTGCACTTCTCTAAACCTAGATACATTTTTTCTTGTATTCAAAAATAAATCGTAGATTCCTGAAACTTTTTTGGAGTTTGAAGAAGAAAATCAGATATACCTATAAATAGAAAATAAAAGTGGTCCGAAGGCTGAGCCTTGGGGTACTACTGATGTTCCTAAAGCAAATAATTAGAATTTATTATCTAAGACTATTTTTGTTTTTGTTAATTAGAGTCTTCCTGTAATCCTCAATAGTGCTCACAATAATTTCATTCTAACATAATTAAGCAAATTAATGGAAAGAAATTTTTTTATCAGCTTACAAAAATAATAATCCCGTCCATTATAATGTAAGAATAAATTCAAGGATGTAAGAGCTAAGATTAGAATCGATACATATCGTGCCATTCAAAGAATTTTCTAAATAATCAAGTAACAATACAAAAGAAAATTTTGAGCTTATATCAACATTAAAAAAGGTACGACTAATTTCACTAGCAAGTTGGTGAAGATATTTTTGGTGCAACTGTTGTTCTTCCAATTTTTTTCAGAAATTCATTCTCTTCCTCTTCCTCCTTTGATTGATATTGCTTTTGTTTTATATGAAACTATTTTAAGTACTACAAATTTTTGTAAACTGTGAAAATAGTCAAAAGGTAATAATTATTCTAGCCTTCAAGAAAAAAAAATATACCGATATCACACCGATTTGTATTATTACTAATCTGATTGATGTTACTCAATATGTAGATGGAAATAGTGACGTCAAGTCTCAGAGAGACGTCATTTACATTAATTTTAGCTTTGAATTCGACAAAATGGAATTGAAACAACGTGTGTCTGCAGCGACTTGTATTTTATTGTATTTAACCATACGTGAACAGGTTGCTGATGCAGAATCTTAAAGATAGATTATAATTTTATACCGAGCGGAAGCTTGTTAGTTCTTGTGATATAATTAATTGAACAATATCAAGCGTAGAGGACTTGGCCGATAGCAGTAGTGTATTATTAAAAAAATTTATATACCCTTTGGGCTTTTCAATGTATAAGTTAAGAAATCGTCATAATGAAAAGTAATAATTTATCGAAATAAAATTTTTCATTTAAAATTAACTGAATGATTTCATTACGAGAAATTTAACCCTCATGAGGGTTAAATTAAAAGTGATTTCAAGATGCACTTTTTGCCGAATCTTTCTATTTTTTGGCGCAAATTCTTTACTTGCTCAAAATAATGCTTCCAGCTAGAACAACCCACTTTTATGACTTAGACACACTATGAATATAGTTTTTTTAATATAAAATATTTAATAGGAGATTCTAATTATTAACGCAGTTTCGGTTTTTTCAATTTTAGCAACATCCTCTACATTTAAAGGATTTCACGGGCTTAAAATCTCGGATGAAAGGCCGTGCTTAACTTTAACATTTTTTTAATGATATTCTAGAAAAAATCGACATGGAATATATTTTATTAGCTTTTTTGTAAGACAAACTTACGATCCCCGACTTAAGTCAAGCACGATAAAGTTAGTATTTCGCAAGTAGTCTTTGTCGTTTCATAATCCGAATTTGTAAGGATTTTACTGAAATTGCTACATTAAAAACGTTGTTTCTTAAATCAAATTTAAAGTATTTCTCAGTACAATAGTTTTATTCTTTCAAAACGGATGGATCTTACCCTGCAATATGAAACTCTACTTCTTAAGCTTAACATTACCAGCTTAAAAAGTAGAGCAGGGCTTTATTCCACTTTTGTTTTACAAAATGTTTAACAATGCCATATAATTTGAAGCTTTAGTAGTATTTAATACTATTTCATATTCCAAGATTTTTATCAAATAGTAATATAACATTTTATATCAGAATACCTAGTAAAAATGTCTTGTTAAACTCTCGACCCTTCAAAATCTGCAAGAAAATTGTAATAATATAAAAGTATTGTAGGCTACAAAATGCAAAATGGAAACTGTCATATTATGAGAGTTGAACAGATCGTAGTGGTCACTGTTTTGTGTGTTTTGTGTTTTAACCTACATTAAAAGTCATTTACAAATTTTCTTGTTGTTCCTGAAATTTTCTTTTCTCTTTTGTTGTGTTTTTTTAATAAAAACAAAATATTCTGCCTGTCCTGTATGAATTATAGAGTTGGGTAGTAGAAAACTAAATATATTGATTGTTTCTACCCTTATTTTATGAAATCTATCCATTATAATGGTGAAATAAGTCATATAACAGTTTTTAAAGCTTTGAAAATCCGTGGAAATTTAATATAAGTACAATTTATCATTTATATATAAAAACTAATTAAATAAATTACTACTAGTTTCAAAGAAACTTGCATTTCACAAGGTTTTATAAATCGCTAAGTTTGCAAAAAAAATGTTGAAATATAAAATTTCTTCTTTTCTGGTCATACTAGATCATACTTTTAAAATCTTTATATTCGAGTTGCATTGCACATTAAACAAACATTATTTCATAACACATCAGGATAGTATTTTTAATTCGTAAAATTAAATTTATAGTTTTACTGCAGTGATTCTCAATCTTTTTTTTGTAGCGGCACACTTTTAACGATTTCAAAATTTGGCGGCACACAAAGAAAGAGATAAGTTCAAAAATTATTTACTTACCTGTAACACACTGCGTAAAATAGTTTATGATAATAATTTTATATGTGAGAAATAAAATAATATGTACTATAAAAATAACAGTACGTTTATTAAGGGATTAATTACAAGTTAATAATAAGAATACTTCTAATGCGAAATTTGAGCTTGATGTTTTTTGATAATTTCATTTATATGTATTTGGTCGTAAAAATGACAATGCTATACTCATATCGTCTTCTACATTTAATAATCTTGATATTTTTTTAGTTTTAATGTTGGTTAATGCTGAAAATCCTAGTTCACACAAATAAGATGTGGAAAATTGTAATAATATGTTTAAAGCTTAATCGCGGGGCAAATTGACTGGTTATTTGTATGTGGCAGGAAGCTTGGGACACAATCGGGCAAACCTGGATTGGACTATTAATTTTAAAAGAATTAACTCTGTTTTTGCTAAAAAATCACAAAGCGTGAAATTTTTCAAGTATGCACGCATCTTTCAGAAGATTAAAGAAAATTATCAAGTTATCAGGATGAAACCGTTGGGCAACCCAAACCAACTTTTCAGGGTCCAGGAACAAGATCTTTGCATTAATGGTCGATAATTGTTAAAAAGTTGCAACAACCAAAAATTCCTTTAGTTGAGGTCGAATAACTTAAAATTTTAAGGCAAAGAAGACTGTGTGAAACTGTGAGTAAACTATCTTTATATATTTTTTTCATATTATTTATCAATCTGTTTTAGTTTGTATTTCATTTTAAATAAAAACTCCTGTTCAATTTAGCATACTCTTTTCTTTCTGTTAATATCCATTTATTTGCATCTATGATTTTATTATGGCAAGCACTTCCAAAACATTATATTTCTCCCAAGCAAATGTGATGAATCTGAGCTATAACTCGGCAATGGGTTGGAGTATTGACTCTGACTTGGGAAAATGCATATCTCTATCTTTCCTTACTCCAGTAGATAACTTCGCTTACTCGGATTTGATGGAGTAAGTGCAAACAAAGAGCACAGCTTGTTTAAAATAAAATGAAAAAATAAATAAAGTTTCAAATATAAATTTACCAACCTAATTACTGAGAATAAGGCAAAATATTCAAATTAATCAATGTAAATATTAAAATAATTGTTTCAGCCCTTACTTTGTGGAACTTATTCTTAATAAACATAAAAATAAATTATTCTTATCTTATATATCCACACTATTTCAAAGCTATTTTTAAATATCTTTCTCTAATCAATTGTCGGTAAATCAGTACCAATGAGTAGGGATGATTTTAATAAATAAAACAAGTCGCTACCTCTAATAATTATCCATTACATCGAAATACCCGAGCTTCATTAGGGATTAATATTTTTTTAAGTTTCGTTTTATTTATTAACAAATAATAAAACCCAATTGGAGGACTCACGAATCTTCATTGATGGTATTCTCGAATTGCAAATAGTCTAAGACGAGATTCTGTTCTGTTTTCGCTGGTGACCTACATAGGTTAAATAAAGTAAACTATTCGATGTATTGGGCTTTTCGTGACAAATTGACATCTCATTCGGTGTTTCGACCTAGGTATAAAGTCGAATCTATTTTCAGGGATCTTTACTAGAAACGTATTGAAACAAATTTTGTTCGGAAGTAAAAGACTCATTTCGAATGATATCTGCTCGAGCATCCTAGGTAATAAAGAACAGAAAGATGTTTCTCGATGGAAAATCAATAGCTAGGATGGATTGAAATTGAGTAAGCACTTCTATGCACATTATTAAGATGTTAAAGTAATATTTTTAACATATTTCTAATATATTGCGAGTGATTTATTATTGCTAATATGTTTAATTACCAAGTTATTATAATAGTTAAGAAAACAGTATTATTAAGCAATAATTAGCATGTACAGAGTTGGGATAAAATATGAAACCAAGTAAATATCTTTAAATCCAAACAGACGATATTTATGAAATTTTGTAGGTAAGTGCAATGGGACAAAATGCATCTGCATTTTTTTGTTAATAATATACTTCCGGTTTAACCGAAAATACCCTCAACTTTTTTAATATAAATGGGACACCTTGTATATTTTTGCAGATTTTGAAAGAGCTTGTTATTTCTCGAATTTGTACATACTGGGTTTAGTGGAAATAATTTGTAAAAACGAGAAATAACACACTTTTAATTGTAGAATAAGTACATTTATTTACTTTAGACTAACGAGAATAATAATTTAAACAAAATTAATTTAAATGTTTAAATTGCTCTCTGTTCACCTCCTGAAAATATGCAAGCCTATTAACACTCTTTCCAAGACATCACAACGTATTAGTTCACATTCATCAATAATTCTTTGTCTCAATTCCTGCAAGCATGTTGATCGTTTAACGTAAACACGTGATTTTAGATAACCCTAAAGAAAAAAATCTAATGGGCTTAGATCCAGAGAATGAGCAGGCCACTTTATGAATCCTCTATGTCCAATCCATCGATTTGGAAAATTGGCATCCAGAAAATCTCTAACCCGTCTATCAGAGTGAGGAGGTGATCCATCTTGTTGAAACCAAACATTTTGTGGTAACTGCCCATTCAGTTGAAGTGCCGGAATAATTGGGATATTCAGTAAATCTAAATACATGTCACCCTTCAAGTTTTCGTCTATAAAAAATGGGCCTATAAGCCTATTTTCGACAATTCCGATCCAAACATTCAACTTCTGTGGATGCTGGGTATGTGCTTCATGAATCCAATAAGGAGCCTCATTTGACCAATACCTTGAGTTACGGCGGTTAAGTGTTACGTTTAAACAAAAAGTTGCCTCATCGGAAAACACTCCATTAGATGCAAAATATTCGTCGACATTACAAATGTCCATCAGTCATTCGTAAAACTCCAGTCGTCGGTCAAAATCATCGTCTGACAATTCTTGAAACAAGTGTATCTTATACGGATGATATTTTCCCAGAAAGTAGACTTATACCATGGTTTATTGCTAAAATTGTGTTAGAAGTTTGAGGTGATTCCTCTAAATTAATTCCAATATTTTATCTAATAGTTTCGTTCGTTGCTGTCCGCGGTTTTCCAGGTTTTGGCAAATTTTTGACCTTCCCAGTTGTATTAAACCGTTGTAATGTTTTAATAACTGTTGAACGTGATATGGGATATTTTTCAGGATGCAAATAATTAAAAATATGACACACTTCTTCATAATTTCTAACATGATATCCATAACCGATCATCATTAATATTTCAATACGATCTTTTTCACTTAAATGAACCATTCTTAATCATACAATTTATTTCCGTAAATTTCAATTTGACAATTTGGCAACGATTACCTACTAGATAGTACTCGTTTATTTCTTATTATTAATACAAACAATATCAATTTGTTTATCTAAATGGAATTTTACTCTAATGTATAAAAACTTGAAAGTGGTATATTATAGTGCTGTATTCCTCGTTTTTACAGATTTTTTACACTAAACCCAGTATGTATGAATTCGAAATAACAAGTTCTTTTAAAAACTACAAAAATATACAGGGTGTCCCATTTAAATTAAAAAAGTTGAGAGTATTTCCGGATAAATCGGAAGTATATTATTAACAAAAAAATGTACATTAGCTGCATTTTGTCTCTTTACACTTACCTACAAAATTTCGTCCGTTTCGTTTTAAAGATATTTACTTGATCAATACTTTATCCCAACCCTGTATACAAGTTTTTAAACATGTATTTACCGCATACAGTAATAATAAGTACATTAAAATTTTAATATCCCGGGATGAAGACATTACATAAACAATTTTGTACCATATTCGTATCTACCAATATCAGTGCAGTTCTCGATTGGCAAATTGGGGCAACACCAGTGCAACACGTGCAAATCCCATGCTCGACGATACCGCAGCAGAATGAAATCAGTGCAAAATAGTTTCTCCATTAATATTGTTTTCTATTGGAAGTATTGAAGTTTGCACTGGTTTGACCTAAGGGGGAAAGTATTTTGCACCAGTCCTGTTCCAGTACATCGAACACAAACTCTGCACGAGTGTTGCACTAGAGCGCCAATTTACATTAAAAGCTAACATTTAGTTAAGTTAATAACAAAAATCCTTTTTGGTCATTTATTCTTTATGATAAACATCATCCACTATTCTTTAAATACATTTTTCGGTATAAAAAGAAACAAATTTCCAAAATTTAAATGTATAAAATTTACTCTATATCCTGAGTCCCTGTAAAATTAGTTATAAATTTAATTGATTTGCAGTATATAAAATGTTTTAACTATTTCAACACTGAGGAATATTTTTGAATATTTTTAGAATTACTGATTGCGCTATATAATCGATTTAAAAAGAAAATGTTAAGATACATAGAAATTTAAGATGCTTAATCTTGCTAGGTGACATTAGTTAGCTATAATCTTGTTAGAAATAATTGGAAATAATGACGCCGTTTTATTAAATTACGTTTCTGACAAGAAAAAATGGTAAAAGACGTGGTGGATTATTAAGATTCTTAATTTTCGCGTTTAAAACAGGAAAAAGAATGTTCATTATTTCATACTTCAATGTGATGTAATATGAAAAATATTAGCAGTTCTATCTTTTTTTAATAGATAATAAATATATTGCAGAACTATTTTTATTAGACACGAACCATAATTTTTTTCTGCCGTCGTTCCTAAAATCGAACTCCAAAAAAGTTAAAACGATAGAAATGCATCTATTATAAATGAAGAAGTATTTCTTGCATTTTTACTAGAAAAATCTAAAACTTTAAAACCATCAAGCCGCTGGAACAATTTATCGATGTTTGATGCATGAGCTCCTTAGTTTTTGGAAATGAATTTTTTCCAGCAAAAAGAAGTAACAATTCATACTACTCCTGTCTTTGGCTACTTTAAGAGAACTTTTAACTAACGGTCACATATCCATATCCAAACACAACCAGCAAGATGTCCAGAATTATCCGCATGCGACTTTTTTTTGCCGATTTTTTTAAGAGCAAAATAAATACCGATGGCTACAAATTATACCTGAATTAAAAGATAATATTTGACAAGAAAACATGACTTGCTTCCTCAGGTGCTCGAAAATTTTCGGTCAACATTAGAAGAATGTTTACATAAAAATGGCACTTCAGCAGAATTATTTTTAAAAAGTAAAATTAAACACTTTACACTACTGAAACTGTAAAAAAAAATTCTCATAATAAATGATTCGTGAAAAATTTGAGTATTTTTATTTTCTCGCTTAACTGATGGACCCTTATTGAATGATGATAAACGTAAAAATTAAATGCATTTTTTTCTTTTTGATTAATATATAATTTATATTAAGTTGCATCAATAATTGTTCTGACAGGCGCTTGTTGGGCTGAAGAATTTTGTAAAATGTGCTTAAATTATATAGATGATAAGAAAACAATGTTTGCGATTGAGATTCCTAATTTTAAATAACATACTGAAAGAACATTTGTCATTAATGGAAAAATATTTATTTTAACATAAAATGTTTGTCATTACGTGTAGCAAATACACTACATCGTAGATTATTTGTATTTTATAAAAACTGAAAATGTAGTTAGTATACAACAATGGAAATATTGCCTACAAACTTCCCGAGTCTACAAACTTCCCGAATCTCTTAAATTGCCACATCCCTAAGAATACACCGGTCACTAAACACGAAAAAATTCAGCTGCTCAATGAGTTGATCCAAAAATGCCAACTTGTCCTGTAAAATATCACTTTCGGAACTTGTTATATAAATAACTGTTTTATTTCAATTCAGTCTTATTGTCCGTTTTCTCTATGTGTTCTATTTTCCATAACTTCACTACTTTATCAATTTCTCCATTGTTTTTAAGAGTGTTGCTTCTACTTCTATGATTCTACCTTCATTATTTATCCTTCTATTCAAATTCTTACTTTTCGGAATATAACTTTTTTATTCCTTTGTTTTTACGTATAATAATTTATGTTTCATTTTTTTAGTTATTCTTTTACTATTGCAACTTATTAAATTTTCTTCCAGAATATCCACAATCTGACTGGTTAATGAAAATTAGTTTGTTATTAGAATTAAGATTACAACTTTAAAATGTATTGAGCAATTCATTAAATATATGACATAAGCGAATGCTTTAAACTGAATTGCTCTAAAAGTAAAAACAACAATCTTCTAATAAAAAAATGTGTTGAGCTAATTCTGATATATCAAAAAACCTTTCGCATATTGCATCTATTTGAGCTAAAAGTTTAATTCCTGGATACACAATGACTTAGCTCAAGTAGACAATGTTTTAGATAAAATTTGTAAATTATGTTTCATGAATGGGAATATTCGCCTTGGGGCTCTTTGTCTCACTGCCTCATTGCAATTTCATTGCTAATTTGTTGCTGGTGCTCTTTCGGAGATCTGACGATTTCGATTGTAGTAGTAGAGATATCGTGGAGCTCCGGTATCCTTGAAGAATAAATACATAATATCGGATAATATGAAAATAAAATTTGAGAGCCACTTCACACTCATTACAAAAGTACTTATTTAGAAAACATTGTGATTATAGATGGTATTTATTGAAACAGGCCTAGAAAATTTCAGTTGTTATTTTAGTAGTTTTTATATACAAATTATAAACAAATAAGAAAGAAAAAGAACATAATATGGTTATTACAAAACATATAAAAATGGAACAGTAATAATAGAAGAAAATTAAATACTGGAAACATGGAAACAATTTTTGGAAAAACTAATGTTATCAGTAGGGGAAAAAGGTAAATCAAAAAGATGTAAAAAACATAAAGTATATTGAAATAATAACAAACAAAAACAGTAGTAAAAGCGATCAAGAAGTTAATATAAGGGAAGGTACCATATTCCTCAAGAAATGACGAAATATGGCACTGAAGCAACCAAGAAACTTATAGTTTTATTAAAAGAAATATATAAACATGTATAAATATTAAAATAAAATTCAAATATTACCTTGCCAATCTGGGTGGAAATAAGAGAAAATGTGAAAATTTTGTGAAAAATAACATTATGTATGGTACTTGGGGAAAATACTGGCAAGAAGACGACAAAGTCAGAATAAACTAGAAGAAATAATCGATTCGCATTGTGGAAAACTAGAAATGAAGACAAAAGTGTTTGATCTCAAAAATAGAGAAGACCAACTTTATATTGCAGTAAGATATGGACTGTCAGAGAAACACAAATAAATACAATGGAAAAAATGAGGTTCATGTCTAAAATAGAAAACAAAATAATGAGAAATCAGACAACACTTGCAGCAATAGTTAGGGGAAGGATAATTAAGATTGTTTGGAAATATAAGCCTGATATCACATAGCAGAAGAAACTTAAAAAATGGATTGCGTTGGATGAAATCAAAACGCAAACTAAAAAAATGGGAAAAAATGTATATGATGAATTAATAAGCATAGATTACGGTAAAAGTGGCTATGATTAAATAAATAAAAAAATAACAGTACATTTCTTGATGTGTCCAGTTTTAATGATTAGTTAGATTGTTTGTTAATAGCTGTTTTTATATGTTGTCGTGGAGAAATAAAAAAGCAAATAAAATTACCAAAAATAATCGATTGAAAAAAATATATTTGAGGATTACTCAAAGATAAATTCCAGCAATATTAAAAAAAATATTTCTTAACGTAGGATAAGTCTGGTATATTTTATATATATATAATTTTAGCATCACTGTATACTGTGGAAAGTAGCAGAACCACACGTATAAATCTAGAGAGACGTGTGTGCTATTTAGAGCTATTACTCGTTCCCTAAGGACGTTGTGTTCTAGTTTCAAGCATTACCCTCTCATCAACCTGTAAATTACTACTCTTTTAAATTATTAGTATGCCTAATGGATGTAAGGTAATTGTCCTGTCGAGAGTTATAAGAACTAAGTAGGTTGAAGAATTATTTTTTTTTAATAGTTACTATTCCAGCCTATATGGTGATCTGAAAAAAAATCCAAACTAAACCATTTATATTGCATATATATTTATATATTTGATTAGCCATAAAAAAATGTCTTTAAAATAACTAGAATGATATGCGATGGATCCCTTAAATAAATTCTAATGTACAATAAGGGGGTAATCGTAATTGCGTTAATAACATCTTTGTTAACCAATTAACATTTCGCTAATGTATCCTACAAAGATTGATCAATGACGCTACCCTCTCTAAAATAACCAATCAGTCATAATCATCCCCAACGACACAGTTACAGTCACTGCAATTTCAAAAACTAAGAGTCGCTAAGAAGACACTGATCAATGCACCCACTCACTCTCCGCTCAAAAATAGATTCCCTCAAGTTGTTTATCGCCCTTGCTATAATTTGAAATATAAATTATCATCCCAAGTTAAAGTTTAAAAGTTTAATGACTCTGCAGACCACATATCTAAAATTAAGTTTTAGTTTAAAAGTGATCACTGGAAATTTTTGTCAACTATTATATAAAGCACTAAGAACTCGCATCTAAGCTATTGATAAAGTGCAAATTTTAAACTTAGTTATTTTCATTAATGTTGTTAAAAAATAAATCAGTTTATCAGTTATTTGTATTGTAGTAATTATATATACAGATACATTTCTATAATTAATCTATTGATATTATAAGAAATCGTATAATTAGCAAACACTGATGTCTATTTAGACAGTAAGAAAACGTTTTCATATCACTTCTACTAAAAAAAACACGATGGAGAGTTTTATTAAGTATGCAATTTGTTTTCATTGTTTGCTCTTACATATCGTAATTTGTCACGAAACTGAGACCCACTATCTCTGTCCTTGGTCTGCTTCTTGATCCAATTCTAGAAAATGGGCCAGTCCGGCGCAAAACTCTCTTTTCTCTTGTTTATTTTCCTATTTAATTTCGTGCGCTTTTGACATTTTTACATCCTTTGATCTTTTTGTACACCTACGAGGGTTGTTGCTAAAAGTTCGGGATAGAAGAAAACCAAAATATTTAGGATTATAAAAGTTACTCTATTGTTGTCAAATATTCCTCCATTTGTTTTTCATGTGAATAAATTAATTTTCATAACATTTATTTAATTCCATAGATGGTATACTCAAAAGTTTCTTATTAAATTTTTCAACTGCATCTTTGTATACCACTCAGTATTCGACACAAAACAAGCAATCATCTTTTTTGGCTGCACTAGGATAACAGTAAATTTTGTTGAAATAAAAATAAAACCGTCGATTATTGTTTAGTTTCAGGTTCATTTCAATAAATCCAAATTTCGTTACCACTAACGTGTACAAATTTCATTATTTTCCCGAGCTGAATCTGTAAAAGGTTTCTTTGCAACATTTCATATGGGTTTGTTTTTAACATTTAGTAAAATTTTGTGGAATAAAAAGTCAACATATTTTTTTATACATGATAATAGGAAATTTGACTGATTTATTTTCTATTAATGCTCAAGCATGACTGAATTTCCCTACGAATTTCCCTACGACGAACTACCCGCATATCGCCTTTTTATGTTGTTAGCCAACCTTCACAGATGAATTGATTACTAAAACTATTACAACGAAATAAGCATCGACAAACAGTTTTCCACTTTCCATTAAGACTATCTATACATTGCTATTGGCTTTATTCTAGTAGAAGATAAAATCAAATCATTGATGTTATGTATTTCAACCCTGTCACTGGGACTAATTATCGACGAAAGTGGTAGAATACAAGATGTAAGCCAACTGAACTCAAAACCCTAATTTCATTAATTAAGCTAAGACAAGAACAGTGCAACTTTTTAAAAGATAAAAGATAAAGAATATAAAGTTACTAATTACGTGAACAAATATATAAAAGACACCTTATTGCTAGTATACAACAAAACACTTTTCAGATGAATATTCTGTAATAGTTCATTTTACTGGGGTTTTGTCTTTATTACACTAATACTGAACATACCATGAATATACCAATAGTTCATTACTTGGAGTGTTAGCTTGCTTATCTTTGAGTAAATAATAACACAGTTATCAATTATACCTTATTTACAATTGAGAACTTATGAATTTAGACTTTAAAAACGTCTTGACAATCGTAAAGAATGTGTGAATAGTGTGACGATTAATGGAGAATCGTGAGAAATCAGTCAATAGTGTGATTAATAGTTGAGAATCGTGTAACATTAATGAATAGCATGAAGAGTAATTTGGAATCATAAGAAACGAGTGAATAATGTGGAGAATAATTAAGAATCGTGAGAAATGAGTAAATAGTGTGATGAATAATTGAGAATCGTGAGAAATTAGTGAATAGTGTAAGGAATTATTGAGAATCGTAAGAAATGAGTAAATAGTGTAACGAATAGTTGAGAATGGTGAGAAATGAGCAAATATTGTGACGAGTAGTTGAGAATTGCGAGAATCGAGTAAATAGTGTAACGAATAGTTGAGGATGGTGAGAAATCAGCAGATAGCGTGACGAGTAGTTGAGAATCGTGAAAAATTAGTGAATAGCGTGAGGAATAATTGAAAATCGTGGAAAATGAGTAAATAGTATAAATAATAGTTGAGAATCGTCTGACGAATAGTTGATTATGTTTCTTAGTCTCATGAGACGCCTGAAAATTATTTTCGGTGCGCCAGTTCAAATTTGAATTAGGTGTAAATGCTGAATTTCCAATAAACTGTACGAATACTTTGTTGCCTCATATCGAAATTTTATCAGTAGTTATCATTAGGTCTTCATTAATATTTTAGAGATTTGTTTTTATTTGTACCCATTCAATTTATTGATTTTACTATTTCTTATTACTTTAGAGTTATTGCAGCCGTGATTCAGATAAATCGCAATAAAATAGTTTTATTTATTTACAAACGTTCTAAATCTAATATATAAGTAAGTGGTAATAAAAGAGTTTAATGATTAGAGTATTAGAGTATTGGAGAATCAATTGTGGAGTCGAGTTGCCATAAGGAAAAAAATTCTATTTTTTTACAGTTAGAAATTAATTTTTAATTGTAGTATTTGTAATGCTAAAGCTTTGTTGATTATGAGCTTAATTTTATTTGTCGGGTATTTCCTTATTTAGTCAAGTTTTATTGAATAGAAACTCCTCTTATTTATATAAGTAAACTAAAATCTTTAAAGAAATATCTCGCATAATCAAAGATTTATATTATAGATTTTAGAAATATACAATTATATTACAAATAGAAATGAATAACATTTTTCTTCATTTAAGTACGAAAACTATTGAAACTGTATAATGCTGTAAAGATATCATATACATTAAGGAAATAATATTTAGCAGAAAATATAAATAAATAAACCTAAAATATAATATTCTGTTTTATATTAAATACCAAAATAATCAATTCTAAATATATTAAACAATAAAACAGAATAATTGGAATATAGAAATACGTACAATATTTAAACGAAATCATCATTTTGTGGTTTTTATTTACATGATTGATAATGCATCACGCTCAGAGAAACAACATTTCAATTAAATAAATGGAACCGAAATATGAGCAATGTAAACTACATTGTGTGTTTAAATTTAAATTAGTTTAATAATTTTTTTCATTCAATTGACTATTTTTAATGATGACATTAAATCGATTACCATAAGAGTTAAAGAATAACTAACAGTATCAAAAATAATAAGTTTAAATACGTATTCAATTCTTTTACCATTTACGTATAAACCACATTGTACGTATAAATAAAACGTAATAGTGGACTTGATAAAGTTATAAGGTACTTTTCTCTATTTTGGACATCAGAACGTTTCAGAATGATGAATTATGTCTTCTGGAAAAGTGGAAACGAAAGACGCATGACAAATTACTTGAGCCGAATAGAGGAAATGTCTGAAGTGTTATTCGCTGGATATATTTTTTTAGATTTTACCTGTCTAATAATACAACTCTATTCATCATAGCACCAGTTCATAAATATGTAAATTTATGGCGTTGTCAACGGGTATAGGCTGATCTGTAGAAGATAAATGGTCGGATTATGACGCCGTCATAATTTTTTATATCAGAATTTAAAAAGTGGAAAAATCGGTTGTCAGTGTAGTGGTAACAATCGATAATAATATGTTAACACAAATTTTGTATGAGCAATTTTATTAGAAATTATTTTTATTTTAACCGTCTTTGAGTTTGGCTTTGTTTAACTTACAATCGTTTAAGTACCTGTAGCTCTTGAATTAATCACTTTAGACCCCAAGTGTGCTAGTTTGTTGAAATTGTTTTATCAGGAGAAATATAGAAAGGCACAAATATACAGGTTGTCCCATTAATAATTTTGATTGCGACGTCACGTGACCAAAAACAAATACCTCATTGGGTAACACAATAACAAGAAAAGATGCAACATTTGCTCTAATTTACACCCCCAAATTTATAATTCTCTACTAGTGCCCAATTCTGATATATTACTTGTCTTAATAGTCGTGGGACACCCTGTATACACTTCCGAAATAATCATAGTTAGTTTTTAAATTCGCTAATATATTGTTATTTTTTATCGTTGGCTCTTGAATTTTACAAATACTGGAAAATAACTTTTTAATTAATTTATAGTTAATGATGTAAATAATACGATAATATTTTTGAGCATTTTCAATATTGCTTTAATTATATTGATATATATATATATATATATATATATACATATACATATATATTGATAGTGCTAAAAATCAATCAATACATTTTTAAATAATTCTACTGATATAAATCGCGAAAATTGAAAATAAATATAACCGTCTACATTTAATAATGCTAACGCTGCCTTAAATTAATTAATCTTATATTTGATTTCTCCTGTACGTCCACTACTTTTTTCAAACAATGACATTTTCGTAATTTTTCCCGTGGATTTTCTATTTATAACGTGGTCCAATAATTCAAATTAATTACCTTTAACATCAGTCGGTTCATGTAATGAAGGCCTAAGAATCTTTCAAATTACTTTTTATCGGAAAGAGAAATATTCCAATCTAGAAATGTCACTCTTCAAGATGGGATTAATGAAATAAATTTTCTTGCATTCCCGATTGCCGGGGAGTCGCTAAAAGGAGTTTCTTAAATACGAGGTACAGAACCGAACTAAACATTTCCTTTAAATGGACTGAATTTAAATATCAGGTTCTAAACTGGTTCCTGTCAGCACTTTATAAATAAAAAAGGTAACCAAAACAAATCTTTAAAGACGATACCATAGTCCACATATTTATTCTTGTGGACATTTCATCATACTTTATTTTTTATTCAAGAAGATTTATGAAATAAATAAAATACATAAATAAAGCAATATTTACAATGTATTGTTGGCTCGTAGACAAATTACAGTAATCATCATAAGCTAATCAAAGATGTCTTCGAAAGAAAAATCGGCCATTTTCAAAATGTCACTGATTTAAAAAAATTAAATTTCTTAAGGAACACACATTATTTTTTATTAATTGTTGCAGGTACGTACCATATAAAATGCTATTTCTGCTTTAATTTTGGTAAATATAAAAAGTTTTTTGATTAAGTTAATAAAAATAATATTTTAGAAAAATTTATAATTCATTCCATGTAACAGGCATTTAATCTTTTTTAATCTAATAAGTTTTTCTTTTCAAACGGATTGCTTTGAAATGCTGACCTAAAAAAATAAATTTGGCTTGTGTCACTTCCAGTCATGAAGGGACATCTAATGAGTTTTTTCATCCATCTAGCTTGTTTACAAAGGGCGAAATAATTAATCCGCAATAAATTTCGACTTGCGTTTTCGTTGTCACTCTCCTAAAGCATCTAAAAAATCTCTAATTCCTTTACTTTTTTAAAAATAACTATTACGTAAACAATAATAAAATATGTTTTTGCCATTCACAACAAAGAGATTATGCCCTGTAATTAATAACAACTCTATGATGTTTTTAATGGTATTTGTATATTTTTGTTAAAATGTAATGTCAAATTTTTCGGATTATTTATTTTCTTATTAATTATAATTTGATTATAGTTTAGAAAATATTGTATTTTTTGAATACGGCCCTAGCATTACACACTCTACAATATTAAAATTTATTCACCCCTCTTTGTGAAAAAAACTAGATGGATGGATGCCTTGGGAAAAAATGGAAAATCTTGGAAAAACTCAAGAAGTTTGCATTTTCCGATCGTTTTTAATAAGTAAGTAAACGGTTTATTGTCCCGACAGCAAATTTTATAACGCTTTCCTAAAAAAATATTGCTTGGGGCTTAGTCACTCTTTGCTAGCTTGATTAAAAATTCCAATCGAATAAGAAGTTGTTAGTACTTTTTCAACTTTAGATTTATTTTTCTTCGAGGAAATGATTACAGTGAAAATTAATGATTTGTTAGGAGAAAAAACTCGACTTTTATATCAATATGACCGTTGTTTATTTTTCAGAAAGTACCCTTTAGTCCCTTTTCTTATTTTATTTTTTTTAAATAGAAACAAATACTTGACGGCAAAATAATAAAATAAAATATTCGAGTGAAAAAATTGAATCAATTAAAATTAAAATTATTAGATTTCATCAAAGAACAGAAAAACCATTGTCATTTTTTTTTGAAGATAATGATTGTTTAAATAAGTTTGTAAATTAAAGAAACCCAGAAATACTTTCGAACAGCAAATGCTGAACTGTAAAATATAATTTTCTTACAATAAATTTAAACTAATAAAATACCGAAATTCTAGAACAGAAAAAAGCCTTTTCAAACAAATAAATAGAAATATGGTAAAGAAGGAATGAACAACAAAATACTTTTTTCTTGATAATTAACACAATAATTTTCTACATAAATATTCATTTTAATAAAAAACGAATATTTTGAAGAAGTTCTCAAAAAATAAAAAACTTGTTAAATTTTTTCCATTCTAAAAGATGACCTAGTAGACACTCAGAATTTAAATAATTTCATGTAATTTTACAAATGTTGAGTTTTAGAGCCAGATCAATTTGCTGTCACTTATATTTAAAAAGTAATGATATTGTAAATGATTATTAATAGAGGATGTAAAAAGCCTCATGTTGGGTGTCGATTTTAACTAAACATATATTAATATTATAGATTATAAATTTTAAAGGATTATTATAGTAAATTCTAGTGATTCCCGGGTTTAGTAATCTGTAACAGAATATTATATTAAAATGTTTATGAAATATAATCCGTGTGTTCTATTGAATAATTTAATAATTTTGTATTGGAAACAATATACCTATATATAGATCTGATGGTTGTATGAATTCTTTTGACAAAGAATATATAAAAATTAAAACTTTTTAAAACAATCTTACAAAAAAATTGGGTTTAAAACAATTTATCTTTAAATGTTATTCTTATTCCAACTTATTTTTGTATAAGATTAACAACATAATTGCTAAATTCGAATTAAGAATAAATTTTAAGTATGCGTTTCGAAAAATGTCTTAATTTATATTATTTTTATCAATTTTTCAATGAAGATTATGTTTACTAGGCTAATATTACTATTATTATTATCAATTTCGTATATTCAGGACTCATAATTGTAAGGCCGTTTTGGTAGTTATTCATTATTTATTTATTTATATTTGCATTTTAAATGTTAGATCAAGGTAACAGAGTGAAGTGGAGTCAAAATTTAGTCTAACAAACTACCCTCCTTGTCAAAATGTTGACATCAATTTTATATTTGATAGACTCTTAAAAAACTATTTTTCATTTGGCACTCAATAATTTCTAAAATCTATCTAATCATAACGATTTTTTATAAACATTCTTTTGTACTTTTCTCTTTAAATTATAACATAAAGTCTTCTTTATGATTCCTTATAAACTATTATCATATTATTAAAATATCTATGTAAATTGCACCATTTTTCATTATATTACATCCAATTATTTTCTATTAATAGTTTCTAATATAAAATTACAATCAAATCCATAATTTATACATATGTTAGCCTAGCTCTTATTCAACAGTTGTTAAAAATAATTTCGAAGTCTACTTTAATTTCTTTATTATGTATTATTTAATATTATTTATGATTTTTATTTTTTTAATCATAATTACACTTATAAATTTTTTATATAATTCTTTTACACTCTTATGAATTTAATAATTCTTCTTTCTTGAGAAATATTTTATTACTTAAAAATTTATTTGTAATGCCCTATTTATTTATTATGATATTCCAATACTATATACGAAGCCCAACCATTACATGGTCGGTCTTATTATAATTTTATTTTAAATATTTATTGGATAATTTTCTTAACGAAAAAGAAAAGCTATTTTTAAATTTTTTTTAGATTCATCAATTCTTAATGTTTCGTCCATAAGTAAATCTATACTCGAAAATAATGTTGTAATATTTGCTCTGGAATAAAATATTTTATTAATCATAAGCTAACAGTGACAAATTGAACATTAAATGTTCAGTTTTACGTTTTTTTGGAGTAATTATTTTCAATTTGAAGCCATAATTATTCTATTGAACTTTTGGGATTGTCTCTCAATTTCTGTTTCATTTTGAGCAACAGGTTTTCAATTTAATTCAAGATCGTTGAAGTCACATTATTAAGGTCTTTTAAAAATATGCAATGATACAAGATTTTTCATTGGAGAAATAGAATAGGTATCATTTGTGCTGGATTTACATGATTTTTGTTCATAGAAGTTACAAATAAAAATTAATCAATCAAATAAAGTTTTAAATATTACTGCTCATAAATTGATTTAGATAAGAAACAATAAAATTTACCATGACTTCTTTTGACTATCTAATTTCAACCTTATTTTCTCGATACTGAACATGAAATTTTTTAAAGTGTGTTACTTAAAAAAATATGAACATCCCAATTAACATTAGAAGATCTAAACGTTGGATGGTTTTAAATTGGAAAATTATTTAAAAGAAGCCGACTTCTGTCCAAACCAAAGTGTAAAACCTTCCAACCATGGTTTAATGTACTTTTTTCAATGGTTAGGTTTTAATCACGAAGCTTAATTTTCAATTACTTATGTTATT
Source organism: Hermaeophaga mercurialis (assembly GCA_951812935.1). NCBI lineage: Eukaryota > Metazoa > Arthropoda > Insecta > Coleoptera > Chrysomelidae > Hermaeophaga > Hermaeophaga mercurialis. The sequence goes on from OX638360.1 coordinate 29,241,351, forward strand.
TTATTTCAAAATCCATTTATTGACATATTATACTTTTGTATTTATGTAGTGCATAAATTTTATTTCGGTTTCAAGGATATTTGTTTCATGTACTTCCTCAACAATGTTTGCTTCTTAAAAATATTGTGATAATCGGTCATATAATAATGAATGTAATAATTTAGGATCAATGTACTATAAAAAGAGGAAATATTCTTTGTGTAAAGTGTAGCGACAGTGATTTGACTTATGTAATTGTGGTGAAGACATACCGAGGATAACGAAGATGATAAATAAAGGTTTCGGTACTTTTTGGAAAATAAATAATACTATTTAATTAATCACAAGTTTTGTCACGCTTATTTTAGCCAGCTAAATTCAAATCTAATATGTTTGCCAAGAACGGCCGTTCAAGTAAACGGCTATGGGGCTGAATCCCACTCGGTCATTTACATTCATAATCTGCTATCTCGGGTTACGTCTTTGATTAAATATGACGAACCATTAGGCTCCAGAAGGGTTTCGCATTATCTTGCCAAGAATAACAATAGGAAGCTAACAAATAGCATCTATGCTTGCTTGCTTGCTTGTTCGCCTTGGATCTCTGCTATCAACCGGAAATTAATTGAAGGAGCTAATTTTCTGGAAAGTTGCGAATATTTTTGGTGGATAAGCTTGTGACAATGCAAAAGTAATTGTTTGAGAAAATTAAAACATTTTTCATGTCGTTATACGAGTAAAGGGGCTGATGAAGGTATTTGTAAAATTTATCAATTTACAATTTTTACTAGGATAGAAAGAAAAAAGCACAAATGTAGTTCTGAGATAAAAATTTGAAATATACAAAAAACGTAACTTAATATTTTCTTGACATTAAGTAATTTTGGTTGAGGCATTGATTTTAGTCAACATTTTATTACCATTAAATAGTTAATTTCATATTCATTCAATGCAAAATTATACTGTAATGTAATATTCTTGTGTTGAAAATAAAATTACACGAACGTAAAAGCTTGTTTACCACTTTTAAATTGTCGTAAACAACTTTTCCTATATTAGTTTTTATTAGTTTGCATGGTAACAGCGGCTTAATCCGTAATGCAAGCACATTTTAAAAAGCATTCACTTTTACATCGTATGATCTCATTAATTTATAACTACTTGAAGTTTGAGATACTCAACCATATCCTGAAATATTGTAACTTAATGGAATTTCGTATCATATATGATAAAATTTAATTTAAAACAAATAAAATATGTCTCAACAAAGTAGGTTTTTTAAAGTAATAAATTTGTGAAGGATTACTAGTTAAATTTCAAAAAGCCGTATGTCTAAAGTAGCCTAGTTATAAGAAAATAAAATCAATCATTCAATAAATTTTAATCAATAGGTATAAAAATCAATAACTAACTAACTATTGACATAATTATTAAATTAATTTTAGGAATTTAGAAATTATGTAATGTAAATCAAAGATTTAAAAATCAATTTTCTGTTAATATCTAACAATAATTTATTATTAACAAGGGACAAATTATCTAATTCATATAAGCATAATTTTAATATGATTATAATTAGTAACAAATTTTGTAGAAAATAGAGAAAAATTACTACATATACAAAAGTCATCGAACATAATTAAATATAAAAATTATATGCAAAATTAAACTTAAATGAAAATTGTTTATTACTGTTGAAAAAAGAAAAAGAGGAAAATTTAATATATTTATATACTGTGAAATTATGTTTTGTAGATAAGTTCATGGCTTTTGAAGATTAAGAAATGTTTTATAAAAAAATTAAAGATCTGTGATTTCCAAATCATAACAATGACATTATTTCGCTTACGCCATACTTTGACAGTTATTATTTCCCCTACTATCAGTTTCTTCCTTTTTAATGTCCTTTTCTCGCTTTTTCGAAAAGTTTTCACATTTTCCAGATTGATCTGAAAACTGTCATAGTTTTCAGTAGTTAGGTTATTTATATTTGAACTATTTCTCTTTAAATGATATTAAAAATTATTATTATATTTACCTTTAAGAACTCTTTATTGATTAATATTGGCGCTCCATTTAATTTTTTGATTTAATAGGATACATTTTATTCATAACCTTAGTTATATTTTTATATATACAGGAAAATAAATAATTATTTTTCACTATGGCTGTTTCTAAATCAATGAAAATTTGAAGCATACTATGGGTGATCAATTTACTCGTATACTCCGAAGTTTGATATCTCCGTTATTTTTTGTAAATACTAACTGGAGCTACAAAATGTATAAAATTATATAAATATACAATTAAACTAATAATTGAATCTGACTTCTACCGGTGTATGTATATTTCTGAGTTAAATTGAACTATTACCTAAGCAAATAATTGACGTAAACGATATCGTTCATTTATAAGTTTTCATCGATACACAAATAACTTTTCCATATTGACTCTCAGTTAGGTACTTAAATATTTAGGACACTGCTAATAGGGAAATATTAAAAATTCAACTTCTGTAAGTTTTATTGCAAATATTTTTCATAAATATTATCGGCAAAATTTACAGAATTATCGCTGTCTTTAAGTGTAACAAAGCTTACATGTAATCCATTTATTTTATATTCCAACATTCCCAAGAAACATTTTATGCATTAACGAGTGACTAATCCTGCGTTATATAAATTTTATCATTAGGTATATTTGAAAGCAATTTAAAATTCGTTTTTACTTAAGTAACTGTTCTTGATGAAAAATCAAACAAATTAAACTGAGCGGTAGAATATTGCTAGGATTGAAATTTACTAACCTCCAATCGGATTTAAGAAATTACCATCAAAATTCTAATTCCTTTATAACATTTCTTGAATCGTTTCCTCGTAAGCACTAAAAAGCTAATTAAGGATTTTCCTTTAAGGATGCCTGAACTAGATTCTCACGGAATCCAACTTGATTTGATTTGTGCGTTCATTTAAAAAGGACAATTGAGTTAAAAATCCGTATTATGGAGGTAATTTCTTAGTGAATTGTTTGGAATGTCACATTTTGGAGTAAATTGCGCTCATTTATATTTTTAATTTAGGTTTCGTTTTAATTTTCCATCATCTTCTCGATATTGTGTTGGTGCTTAAGTGTATTATGCATTTTAATTCTTGTGAAAAAAAGGGAACAATGGTTGATATATTTTTGGGTCTATCCGGTTAATGATCTTGGTAACCCCAGGTCTAATTTAGTTAATTGAATTTATTTTGTTAAGTCACTTCATAAAGGACACAAAAAGTAACATTGAAACAAGACCTTTCTCTATTTTATTTTACTCTGACTTATAAATTCGCTCTGAGGTAACAGCTAACAGAAATAACAGCTTGTTGGAAAAAATCCAATTAGAGGCGACAAAAAAAATAAATCTACAAAGGTTTCAAGAGAAAGTTTTTCAAAACTGAACGGGATACCAACTAAAGATCAAATTCATCCTTGGAGGATATGCTGATTTTCGTTCGGTTAATAAACTTATCAATAGCGCTAACGATCGTTTTTGTAGACCATTATTAAACTAATTTAATTATAATATCATCATATTAAAGGACAAATGTAGTAACTTTAAAAACTAACAAAGATTTAAAAATGAAGTCATACAGACAATAGTGAATTCTCCATGGTAAATAAAATAAATGAATTAATCCAGAAAATTCTACAAATCCAGAAGATAACAGGGGGAAGGAAGCTATTTAACTGTATTTTTAATTATTTGTCAGCCTTAAGGAAATTTTTAGAAAAGTGAATACATTACTAATAAGTATTTGTGAAATCTACATACTTCCAAATAGCCACTAAAATAATAATAAAGCATAAGAAACGAAAAACCACAATAAATAATAAAATATAAGAAGTGTAATGACCATGGTATCACTACTTAAAAAAGAGCTAAGAGAGAGTACGAAGTCCAAACTAGCAAAAGAAGAGCGAGAAAATAATGGCAAGAAGAGGTGAGAAATACATCACATGGAAAAAAAATCTGTGCATAATTGTAGATGAATTATCTAAATCTAAATTAAGAATAGTAAGATTATTCTGAAAAACATATAAGTCCCAATTAATAACACAAAAAGAGGATTACTTTTAATTATTTAATAATAATTGGCAATATGGATTCTTCTTACAAAATGTGCTGACCTTGGGCTTTTAACCTAGATTTCTCCATTGAAATCATAGGTTTTAAAAGTCTACTCAGTATTTTTTTTATTAATAACTAGTAGCACTGTAATATCTATGAGTATATTTATGAATACATAAATATTTAATCTTTAAAAGGAATTCAGTCAAGGACTCGGTCAAGAAATGACTGAAATTCATTTTGAAATATACTGCACACACATTTTTGTTACTCAAAGAATACGCTTAGACCAATTTAATAATTCAATTACCGACATAAAAGTGTTGACTGTACACCTCTGGGAAATTAAGCTAAAATAACAAGAAACTGGATAGGTAAGTAAGTATTTGATTAGCAGAGAAAAAATCACTTTGTACAATTAGTAGCAAATTCAAGGATATTTTTTATTATAGAGTCCATCATTTTTAAGGAAACATAAAAAAAATAATTCAATTTAACTTTCTTTTTTTGACTACATTTCTCAAGTATAGCTTGTATTTTTTAAGTCTACCGAATATCCCAAAGGAAAAATTTGAATATAGTTGTAAAGTCGTAAACTGAAATTTTAAACATAATTTTAATATTTTTTGAGACTATTTTATTAATTATAGAAGATTAACGTTTTTAGGAGATTTTATTCGAATTTTAAAACGGTTTATTCATATGAGTTTAACTTACTTATACAGGTTCAGAAGTAATTCAGCATTATAAAGAGGTGAGGATACATAACAATTTCCCTTGAAATAGCTTGAAGTTGGTATATCGGAGGTGGGAACTTCGTTCCAGTAAATTCGATAGTGAAATGTTGACAAATATCTCATAAAATTACGCGATCCTCTGGAAACAGTAATCCTCAGATTAACACTGGCCGTGGAAGCCTACGACCTTCAACATCTATTATTTTTCCTAAATTTTCCATTGATCACCATCTTATCATACAAAGGTCTAACCATGAACTGACACCGAAAGGTCCACGACACTCCTTATCTTCCTGAGTCTTCTTTCTTTTTTTCTGAATTGACCTTGGACAATTTGGTAAAAATTCCTACTTTTGAAATATATATAAAGATAAATTTCTTAGTTGTTGCTCCTCACTCTAGTGTGGATTTGTGATTCTTGTAAGGCCCCACAATATCCCTTGTTCTAACATAAGATTGGGTTTAATTAATCTTCTTACCTTGATCTCGTTTCGGCTGCTGTGGAGATATAAAGAGCAGATTTTATTTCTGCGGGAATCTTTCCGGGGAAAAAAACTACTTTGATCTTGACATTTCCTCTGCTACATAGAACTGATACTTCTCTCATTTCAAGAAAATGGTCCTTACGAGCGAATTTCTGTTTACCTTGTAGATAAAAAGTTCAGCTTTTCAGAAACCATTTCATAATTAAGAGAATGTAATACATGATTGTTTTTCTTTTATGTATGTATCTCCACACTTATGTAAGTTCACCCACAAATCAAGTTTTCTTCATAATATTTTATCCTTCATATTATGCAGTAGCAAGAAAAAGTAACAGAACGTTTTTTCACGTGTATACATAACTGCGAAATAAAAAATGAATACAATTTTCTCATGAAACCCATGTTTCCAAAGATTTTTCAACTGTATTTATTATGTCGGAATTATCTCTCAGAAGTTAGATTAAACTTCCAGTTGCAATAAATTTTTGTTTCACTCTTAAATGGCTCCCTATTACAGCTAGTTTAGGTTGGGTATAAACTTCCATGTTACGTACGTGTAACATACATTTCGGCAAAGCTCCTTTGAAAATTATTAGACGTAAAAGGATTTTCATGTTAAGTAAAGAAAGCGGTGTTTGTGTTTTATATTTGTTGTTGAAAAATAGCGGCATCTTACCGCGAACGAAATTATGCAAGAAGATAAAATCTCTTGGTGTCGAGAATGGATTTTAGCACATGTGGAGTCATTTCCTTGAAATTCGTGTGTTAAACTCAATCAGTACCTCCATTTATTGCAGCCAAAATAGGCGCTACAAAAGTGAAATAAAAGTTTTCTCCTTCTTGAAATGGCGTTCCTTAGCAAAGGGGATCAGATTTAAATGTAACTTATTTCGTCTTTGTACTCTTCGGTCAAAACTCAAAAACTTTGCCGAAATATATTTTCTACCAAAAATAGATAAAAGAAATAAACTAAATATATAGTCAAAAAAGTAAAATCTAAAAAAGGATAGTGTTTAAGTAAATAAAATGTGGTAAAAGTACTTCTAAAGCGTGCAGACAGAAGCCCAAGTAACAAAAAAAATGCAGATAGACAAAAACAAAACGGAGGAGTAATCTGCAAAAGTTAAAAATGGAAACATTTAATGATTGGTTTTAATGAATAAAGTAAAATTAAGTAACAATACCGATTTTTGTAAAACTTTTTATTAGATTTATAATTTAATATCTTTTTCAAAATAACTTCCGTGAGAACTTACACAGAGCTGAAGACGGTTCTTCCACTCCTCGTGGCAATGATGAAAGTCCAGTAATACTGGATTAGCCTTCAATTAGTTAGTTACAGCCTTTTTATTTTTATCTAGTGTCCTAACATGACATCACTTAATTTGATTTTTCAGTCTTGGATAGAGTAAAAGTTACATGGGCTTAAGTTTTATCTCACATGTGCCATTTTTCGAAGTTTAACAAGAATTCTGAGTAAAACTCATAATGATTATTATAATGCTAAAAAATGTTATTGTGCAATATCTAATAATTACAGTTTGAAATTTAAATACAAACATGACAAAAATACATTAAATTATTAAATTAAATTATTCATAATTATTCAAAAATAACATTAATAAACAAAATAGTACAAATAATAAGAGACAACAAAAACAAAAATAATTAAAATTATCCATTAATAGCTTATTTTTAATATGGCTACAAAATTAATTGAGATTCAAATAGTTAATTTCGGAACTAAGTAAGTTAGGTGCAGCATAAGAGAAACAACCCTCAAATTTTTTAGTTCTGTGTGCAGCAATTTTAAACAAATTTACTCTAACTTGTACATTTGGCGTGCTAAATCTCCTACTTAAAAAATTATGCAAGTATAATGGAGTTTTTGATAAAAACACAAAATAAAGAAATGTCACTCGATTACATATTTTTAGTTCCTGTAGTCTATTATGTAAAGAGTAACGTGTGTTCTGACATGAATATTACAAACATACCTAATACAAGAATTTTTTATTCTTTGTAGTTTGTTTCTGTTGTATTGTATCAAGAAAAAATAGTAAACCATACAACCTTAATCAATGTGAGGATATATCACAGACTTAACTAAATTTAATTTAATGTTCTCATTCAAAATAAATTTTAAGTGGTATATAAATTTCAACTTCATAAAAGACATGATTAACTTGCTTCGAAAACCCTAATTTGTTATCTAAGATAAGTCCTAAATTTTTAGCGTTATTCGACCATTCAATTACATTATCATTTAAAGAAATCCGAAAATTCGTTATTACTGTGTCAAATCTATCTATTATAAACATCAAAGATGTAATATACTATCGTAAAATTTCACAATTTACTAAAACTTTTCAATATTCTTATGACAATTGTTTCACCCTTTGGAATCATCAGATAAAATTTTAATCTTATTTTTAATATCCTTATGATAATTATCTTACCCTTAGGGATTTTAATCTTATCTGACGATGCCAAAAGATAAAACATTTGTTATAAGAGTATTAACAAGTTTTAGTAAATCGTGGAATTTTAAGATAGTATATTTTATGTTTTACTTTTAAAAATACCTTAAAGTGCTTAAAAAACCTTTGACAAAATATTCTCCGCATAGAACTGCTGAAGTTTTGCAATTTGCCTAAGTCCAAAGCAAAACCTAAAAGCAGAGCGTTGTTGAAAATAAATGTCACAAGAAAATCTAACATCACTGGCTTTTCTTATTATCTCATTTGCAACAATATTTAATTATTGCTTTCCAAATTAAATGTAGTAAACTCTATCCACTTAGTTCATTTTTGTTTCACTGCCATTGTCGAAGCTATTACATCCGCTGTCCGTTTTCCTTTCTCAAATTCCGGTCAGTCAGCATATCTGTGATGTCTAGAGAAACAAAATTCCTGTAGCTTCCTTTTCTGTAACTCAATCAACCGTTCTAACTGGGGCACGCACACAAAGAACTTGGGACCTTTGAAAAAGGTGCGAAGGTACGGCTGGAAATAATTGAAAAAAAAAATTTGCGACCGACTCTCCTAAGGACCTTTACATAGTTAGAATCAGAGGCGTAGGCACGTAATATATATAATTTTTGGAATAAAATATATTTTACAGTGCGGAAAATGAAACTAGTATTGTAACTTCTATATTTAGTTAAAATACTATTTATTTTTTTAATATTTTTATCATGATTAGGAAGTAAAACAGAAACGTAAGAGAAAATTACCTAAATATTTTTCGGCAACTATTCAGATATTATCAAACAACAATGAAGTAAATTAATAAAGATAATGATGGATATTTACAATAATATTAATATTGCTGCAATTTCAAACATAATACACAACATTTGAAAAATTTAAAAAATTAAGTAAGCAGGCGCATATATTCTCTCACACAGGCAATAACCTAAGCGAGGTTTATATGTTGGAGAGAAAACAATAATATACAAAACGTTTTTAAATTCCATAAAAAGATAAATTATGTATTATTTCGTTAAAGGCAATGAAACCCTGGTCTTTTTTAATACAAGGTGTCCCACGACGATTAAGACAAGTAATATATCAGAATTGGGCACTAGTAGAGAATTATAATTTTGGGGGTGTAAATTAGAGCAAATGTTGCATCTTTTCTTGTTATTGTGTTACCCAATGAGGTATTTGTTTTTGGTCACGTGACGTCGCATTCAAAATTATTAATGGGACAACCTGTATATTTGTGCCTTTCTGTATTCCTCCCGATAAAACAATTCCAACAAACTAGCACACTTGGGGTCTAAAGTGATTAATTCAAGAGCTACAGGTACTTAAACGATTGTAAGTTAAAAAATTCATAATTGAATCCCTTGTAATTTTCGGCAATCTTACATTCGTACGTAATGATTAAGACAAACCAATATTATAATTTTTAATAAAAATTCAAATTAACTGTCACAAAAAAAACTTACAATATTAAAGGAGATGTTCAAATTGATGCCCATCTTCGTAAATGCGAAAAATACGCGATGCTTTATTAAAAATTATAATATTGGTTTGTCTTAATCATTACGTACGAATGTAAGGTTGCCGAAAATTACAAGGGATTCAATTATGAATTTTTTAACTTACAATCGTTTAAGTACCTGTAGCTCTTGAATTAATCACTTTAGACCCCAAGTGTGCTAGTTTGTTGGAATTGTTTTATCGGGTGGAATACAGAAAGGCACAAATATACAGGTTGTCCCATTAATAATTTTGAATGCGACGTCACGTGACCAAAAACAAATACCTCATTGGGTAACACAATAACAAGAAAAGATGCAACATTTGCTCTAATTTACACCCCCAAAATTATAATTCTCTACTAGTGCCCAATTCTGATATATTACTTGTCTTAATCGTCGTGGGACACCCTGTATACAGGTTTAGAAAGTATTTAAAAAGAAATCTTAAGGAGTAAAAGAGTACGAAATATATGTATATAACAAAATAAGTGAGAGAGAGTATAATATTGTGAAGAGACTAAACCGAACTAGAGGTACCACCGCCACTGCCGGTACGTTATTATCGAATTAACTGAAACGATGTTCCCACCTCGAAATAACCCTACTTCAAGATAATAATAATACGTTATCTTTTTTTCATAACGCTACTTTTATTATTAGTTTATGTCCTTATCTAAACTATTTCAAGTGTCCTAATTTTTATTTTATTAGCTTTCTCTTAAAATTTTAATATCCATTTCCCTCAGAATATTTTTTATTTGACCAAATTCAATCATAATGAAACACGAAATATTAATTTAGTTGCGCTAACGGTCTTATTGAGTATTTTGCATTATATAAATATAAATATATTTTTAGTAAAACCTCCGCCCATGATCTCAACTAATTTGAGATGAGTCTCAGTTCTCAGACTTGAGTAAATTGACATCTTTTGTTGTTTGTTGTATATACCTTGGTTTTTCTTTGATTAATGCTGAATCAGTGTTTTCCGTTAAAAATAAATAAATCTTTTATTGGCTTTTTTCAATAAAAAATGTTAAAATGTATTTAATAACTGCTATTACAGAAAAGTTAGTCATTATATTTTTATGTACAATTGAATAATAGCGAATATATTTTTTAGCATAATAAAATACTACCTGTACCTGTACACAGAATCTTTAAAAATACCCCTAAGATGATATTGTACTAACGATACATGACAATTTTCTTATAGCTTTTCTTGTTATAAATAAGTGCCATGGATCAAAATATAAAATGTCATTTTCTACATAAAAAGTTCAATCACTTTCGAAGATGAATGAAACACCCTTTCTGACATAAAGTTTCAATCTCTATTTGCCTTTATTGAGATAGTTATTTCTAAAAAAATATCTACCAGTTTCTTTATAGAAATTAGTCTTGACAAAGAATCAACGATCGCAGACTGAAGTATAAAAAAAAAGAAGAAACACAAAGGTTACGATTTTTTATACGTGTTGGATCTCTTGCGACAAAAAACTTTTCCATTTTCTTGAAAGGTATCCTAATGAACGAGATCCTAGTGCGTAAGTGCGATTTCATGTCTGACATTCTAATAACTTCACTTGGTCTCTCATGGAATATTTAATTAAATTAAAAGTTTTTGAAAACTTTTACTAGCACGTTCTTTCCAGATTTGTTTATTGTTTTTATTGTGCGGAGGTAATGGAGAGATGTCTCCAAAAAGGAATTCAAACAAATGGATAAAGTTTTGCCGTTTGTAAAAATACTCGAATCTCAATTTCAGACTAATACTGTAGTCAAATTTAATCTAATAATATGGTACTTTTTAGACATTTAATTTTCTAATGTAATTTCATAAATTGAGAATATACGTTTATGTTAAATCTGCATAGCGCATATTCAAATTTAGTGTTTGTTGAGGCCTTCTCTATTTGATAGAGGGTGAACTACATACCTAATTATATGTATTGTTTCAGAAGGTAAAAATAAAAAAATCTTTATATTTAATACATAAATGAAAATACAAAATGAGTTTCATTTGACATTAGTAATACATTTTCAAAAATTTCTCCATGTGAATGTGTACCATTAATAACATTAATCAAATTTTAATTGATAAAACTATACATCTTTTTAATTTATGTATTAATGAAAATTACTGTTTTTGATGATAAAGTTTATATTCAAAATGAAGAATCACCAATGGGTAGTTAATCTTCACACTTGTCTCTAACTTTAATATAGGTTGTATGACATTTTTATGTGTTATTTGTACAATTTTTACAATTTTATACCTGATGATGACTTTGTAAGTCGAAACTAGTTGTCAAGTTGATTTTATGTGTTGAGTTTTCTTCGATTTCAGTCCAATATCATCAACTTTGGCAAATATTTTTATGGATAATGTGGAACAAAAAATTTTTGATTCAAATATCTCTTAGAATGTATATGGTTTGGTATAGATATGTTGATGATGTTTTGCCTGGTTTTACAGGTAGTGATAGACAGTTAGATATTTTCTTTAATTTTATTGACAATTTACACTCAAAAATAAAATTTACTGTTGAAATTGAAGAGAACAGTTCTATAAATGCTATAGATAAATTGCGAAATCCTGGTCGATAAACTATAACTTAAAATGTTTTTTAATACTGAATTCAGATAAGTATAATTTATTTTTTCACATTTAAAACTACTAAAATTTTACTTGGCAATAAACAGATACTATTTGCTTTAATTTTGCTATTCGTTAGTTTTAAATACAACATATACAAAAAGAATAAACTGTTCACAAAGCGACACTAAGCCAACTTCATATTTTGTATCCAATTTAGTATTGTTAGGGATTAAATGCATTTTCATTTTTCGCTTTCTCGTCATGAGGTAAGGAAGAAAACGTCACACATCGCCTCATTGAGTTCATCCAATTAGGTTTTTGTTTCTCGGTTGCCAAGGAGATTGATGATTTCATCAAGCTGCTGCTTGTTTGCAACTTCTTTCTTTTAGTTCAAATGTTAAGCTTGAACAAATTTACAAATTTACAAAACTAATTTTAGGTATACAGTTGTATTTGTTCCATTTTGTTAAGGAATGGGACAAGAGAAGGAGAAAATAAATGGCTGAAGAATAAGTAAAAGCAAGACGAATAAAAAATATAAGACTTGAAAAATATATGAGGGATCACAGATTTTTAATATTGTTCGGCACAAAAACAATAACGACTAAGCTCCTTATGAAAGTAAAAAAAACAATTTCATAACAAAACTTAATTTTTAAAAGAAAACCATAACCATGATACGAGGTGCTATCCAAAAGTATCAGAAATTATATACGATCTACAGAAGAACTTACTTTTAATGAAAAATTTGTTACTCTTTTCGTCTACATGCCGTTACAAGTGTTTCTCTCATGAGGGGAAACACACTTCTAAATAAACTGAATTCAATATATTTAGGACCTCCTACAATTCCACCAAAATTTCCTCAATGTTGTGAAATCGATTTCCTTTAATCATGTATGTGCCGGTTTTGTGATTGTTAATGGGGGAGAGTGAATTCTTAGCGACTGATCTTCATTCTGGAGTGACTGTAACTTTGGATGTGATTACGATTACGATTGTTTAAGTTTGAGCTCAGAGAGGGCAGTTTTGATTGGTCAATTTTAGTAAAGTATATAAGCGAAATGTCGATTGGTTGAGGTTGCGGACGTAACAAATTACATTTATTTGTGTAATTATTTTGGAAATTGTACAAGGTGTGCTAATGAGAGATGAATATTATTTTAACTTGTTTAATATGAGTGGTGCATTTTAAACACTATGTTTCTTCATATTTTCATGCGTCTAACAAAGGCAATTAAAAACAATTTGTTCAGGATCATTTTGAGATATAGCTTGTTAAAATTACTTGACATAAGCTCTTTACCATCATAGAGAATGATTCAGAAGTTTAATATTTCGTATAACTATTTTAATAAGAGAAAATGGGAGTGGGTGTTATTGCCGCATAATTAGAAATGCACGCGAGAATTTTAGGTTTCGCTCTAGTATCATTTTTATACTTTGGAGTAAGTGTATGAAGTCAAAAGATGAAAAGTCTATTCTTTTATTATTTATGTAATACTATTCTAACTAGAACAAAATATAACAATCTGTTTTATTAAGTGTATATTTATGTCTCTTCCGATATCTTTAAATGGACGTGTTTGAATTAGCATCAAATACCCTCAACAGTAGACCCAAAATATTATTTATAATTATTCCATAATTTAAGAATTTTTAATATTGAAATCCGGTTTAAATATCAAAGGTTGGTATGTCAAAAAAGGGATAACAAGCCTTTTTATAATATTTCCCTTTCTGACATACGGGAAGAGCACCTTTTTATCGTTTCTTAAATGTGAAAATATGTTTCCTTTTTAGCTGATCTCTTCCACTGCTAAAAATTAAAATGTAACTCTTTCTTGAATGTATCTCTATGACAAATAATTGGATTTTCCAGTGTTCAGGACCTCCTGATTTAAGAAGATTAGATAATAACTTTCAAAATTCAGAAAGGAACTGAAAAACAAATTTGCTTCAGCGCAGCAATTAAAAAACTTACTGAACACTGAAATCCATCTTTCCCGAGAATTTTGATCGAAATTTTTTACTAAGCTAAAAATAAATTTATGTATTTTTCGAATTAGTACAATATGGAAAACTTAAATATTCTTCGATTTTTAAAAAGACATGATTCGCCCTGTTTATTGACTTATTACCTAAAAATATAGCAAATACAAATTTCTACCAACATTTTTAATTTAGCCAAAAAAAAACAATTTATGCCCATAGAGTATCAATTTTATACAATTTTTTAAATCAGTTTATGAAGAAATGTAAAAAATAAAAATATCAATTGATGACATCATCGCTGGAAGAGAGTACGTTGAATTAGTCTGAAACTACAGTAACTCAAAATAAAAATATCTGTTAAATTGCTGTTTAGCAAGACGAGATTGTATAATTTATTTTGCGGACGCAAAAGTACTTTTCTGTTTTTTCCCTCAGAGTATCAATTTTAAAAAATAACACAACGTGATTTACCCTGTATTTTGAATTATTATGTACTTTGCGGATACCCTGTGAGACAATCAACCAAACTCCTTCATATATACATAACAAATTTATTATATGGGGTGTACCATCCTCACCATTATATTATAGTATTATAGTAGATATAAAAAAAATATGGTAAAAGTCCTAAACGAATTCAAAGTTTTACAGATCCCACTCAACTAACCTACAGTGTATTGCTCTTTTTATAAAAACATATTTTTGTTTCTATAATTTAATATACCCGAGCTGCGTTAAATAATATTGTAATAAGCGTTTTTAATTAATTAATTCAAATTTGATACTTTTCATTTTTTCATTTTTTTAAAGGACTACTCTGTATTTTATGTCATTGGAGAAAGTACTTTATTTACATTCCATACTATACAGTGATTCGATAAAATTTTTTTTTCTTTTTTCACTAGTATAACTGAATAGGAGACATTAATGAAACTAGAATTTTTACAAAATGAAAGTTAATTAATATCTCGCATTCACGGTCTTAATTTGAACAATTATCTCACCAAATTAACCTTTGCGATTGCAAAGTCCTTTCATTACTCAACAGTGTATTTTTTATTCGTATCACCGTATCCCTTTCAAAAGCACTGACAGTGCAATTACCACGAAATGCATACATATTTAAATGCATGAATAATTGAGCTCCCGTTTAATATTCTCCAGTAACGTTCGATTAAAGAATCTGTCTGATGCAATAGCCGATTATAAAAACATTCTACTTTGCTAATAATTGAGAAATTCAAAGGTCAATCGTGCACCAAAAGCTGTATATCAGTTTAATTTTGAATGGTTTTTATTTTTTTCCAAAGGCAACCGATACATTCAGTTGAAATGTTTATAGATAGACTTAGAAACAGGTTTATAATATTTTATTTCTACGTCTTTCGTTGGTCAATTCTTTTGAAAGAGTTAATTTTAGATGATATATGAATGGGGTAAAAATTCATTGCTAGAAGCCTAATGTGTGGTAAAGTGAGACAGCTACACCGCGATCTCAATCGGATATCTACTGAATATTCTACTCCTGGATAAAATCAAATCGGTCCCAGTACTCATTCCTGTGGAACTCCTCATTTAATGCCATACAGTTCTGTATATTTTATGTGTTCCTACAGCTAAAATGGTCTCTTTGTAACGTTATGATATCAACATCAATGGTAGAGTAGTTTTTATTCCTTATATAATTGGATATTTCAGATATTATCGCAAAGCTTGAAAAATATCTAGGAACGCAATAGCAAGTTCTTATTTAATTTGTTCATTATCTTCTTCTAGAGTTCTGCTGTCTTCGTAATACAAATTTATACTTGGGTATTAGCTTTCCTTTATTCAGAATTAGTTCAAGACTTTTTAGGAATAATAATTTTAGAATAGTATTGGCAATAGAATACTTATGGCTTCGGTATCATAATAATAATAATAAGTTTATAAAATAGATGAAGAGATTTTGTGCAGTTACTTCCAAATCTCTAATTCTAATTACAAGGTCTGAGATCTTTCAAAACGTTTTTCGAATTCTTTTAGGATCTCAAGTGATATTTTAATACTGGGTATATAATTAGAACTTATGAAGTAATATTATAATAAATATAGAATTTATAGATTTCTTATTCAAAGGAATATAAAAAATTGTGTATTATTCTCAAATAGGAACTGATAATGTGTCAACAGACCAATTTAATCAGTAAAATTGACAAATAAATATTTTTACTATATATTTTGAATTTTATTTCTTGTAAATTAGTTGTAAACATTTGGAAATAAAAATTTGCCTAAAAATTATTTTTATAGTAATATAAAAAGACAGATTCCATAAAATATCTAAAATCCTCTCTGGGATTGTTCGATATGTTGTAATGGGCTCCTTAGATTTAAATTTTATTAATGTGTCTTTTTTTATGATTTATAATTATGCCGGGTATAATTTACATGTAAAATATGAGATGCAATTGACTGATAATCTCTGGGTTTATTGAAATGAAAAATATGGTTCAAACAATATAATAATCTAATTACATTTCTTTTTGTAGTTTTTTTTGGAATAAGTAAAAGTCCAACTCTTCTGTCTTGTTGCTTGTCAATTCAAATTATCTGTCATATCACGGCCGTTGACTAAATACAGTTTTCAACTAATCAATTGTCCCAAAAATTCTAAAAACTCCAAGTTTTCCCTCTTATTTAAGAGTACAGAACATGTACCATTAATTCCCTTGTATTAATAGAACTATTGTCTTTTTCTTATATATTCCTTGTTTTTAGGTTGTACACTATGTAGTTTATTTTTATATAATTGTCTTTATAATTGAATAATAAACAACACTACTTGAATGTTTTCAACCAGCAGGTTTAGTTTCATTGCTTTTTGAAAAAATTGAAAATTAAGATTAAGTAATAAATTTTAAGTTCCTTACGAATAATGGTGTTTCTTCTATCAAGTTCAGACTGAAGAGAGCTCTGTCAAATTCTGACGTAGCTTACATAGTTTTTAGAAATCATAACATTCTTTCTGTTTATTTTTTTTTTAGTTTTGACAATTCAAATAAATTATTATTAAAATGATATGTTGTTGTATCCAAAGAATCAACTATTTATAATTAAAATACGATGTTTTTGCTTGCATCTTGACATTACAATTTCATTTCTACATTAACATTTAGCTTATTATTCAGATACAACAGAGCCCATTCTCTTAGAATAAATTACTTTTTTTTTTTGTTAATTGAATTTTACATTCACACATATTTCTAAATAATGAACAATGTTTAATTAACAATTTTCCATTAATTTGACATAATTTTGAATAATCTAAAACACACAAGTATTACATAAAAAAATCATTAATTTAGGTTTCACATTTACATATTTACATATACAGGAAAATTATGATAAATTATTGTAATAGTTTTTATCTATTTTCAAGATTCTCTTATAATAATTGAAATTGTTCTTATATATTGTTTTAATCAATTTTTATGTTATTTGTGTGTTTCCACTATACTATCTCATATGATATCTTATCAATTTTTGTTTAATTCAAAGTTAAATTATTTCATTCTTTTTTAGATCGTTACAATATACACATATATATTTATTTACTGTTTTATATATTTTATTTTATTTTACATTACTCCTAGTTAAAAGTTGACTCCTAATTTAGTTTTTCGTATAATTGAATAAATCCAAATCAATTTAATTCCCAATTTTATTTAAATGTAACAAACAAATTTTACCAAAATTTATTAAAATTTTCAAAATTTCAATTCCAATTGTATTAAGATTCTTGTAACAATATATAAAAATAAAACACTTCTGGTACTACACAATCAATAAATGTTTGATTCTCTGTGAACGTAATTTAACTATTCACTTAGTTTGTGCTCTAATAATTACCTATAATAACCTTATTGTGCCGTTTTTTTGCATATTTGCAAAAACATCCGCCAAATTAAATTATTTTATGTCCACACCAAACTTGTGTTATTGTACCACTACAGACACTATAAGACAGGACTTATGATCAATTAGAGACTTCTCTTAGAAATGTTACCCCAAACTACGAAGTTTCCAATATAATTACGAAGGAGTTGAATAGTTCCAGCACGATGTGATATTCATGAAGTTCGGCTTATTCAATCTAAGGATATTTGATTTATGCCCGTCTCTAATATAATTTATGTTCAAGTTCGTATGGAACATCGTATATTACGTGGGACAAAATGCCTGATTAATCAATTTAAAATCTGAGAGGAATTAGTAGATTAGAATAAATAAAACTCTAAATTTTTACAAAAATAACTGGTGAAAAAATGCTTATAATAAAAATGTGTTCATATGTTTTAACTTGTTATATTGAAGCGCAAACTCAATAATAATTTACTTAAAACTTAAGCTACATACTCTCCTAACTAATTTTTACAAAATTAAAATAGCTACACCGGTTTCTAAAATATTTTGCCTATTTTCAGTTTTAATTGGCACAGGTTTGTATCACTAATTAGCGGTAATACATAATAAAGTTAGTAATTTCTTTAAATGCCAATTTAACCTATTTTATTTTAAATTTACGATTTTAAAAATTAACTACCTGAAATATTTTAGCAAAATTCTCTTGGACCATATTTGCTGGTTATATTTTTCTTTAGTGCTAATTACAACATGATCAAAATGCTTTACAGTCGAAATGCTTTCAAGTATTTACTAAACCAATTTAAAGTTTAATTCTTTTCAGAGCTTTCAGGGAAAAGAGATTAATGAGCTGAAATAGCTGCTGAACAACTTTTACTTATTAATGAAGAAATAGTGGAAACATATTGGGCCAGTTGAAAACTTTTCAAACCTGTTTACAAAATGTTTCTATTTCTGTTTAGGTACATAAATTTTTCTCCCCAAAGTTAAAATATTTTTGAATGAAAACTCTTCCTTAATTAAACCTTTGTTAGTAATTTGTGGAGTGGTAATCATTGATTTGTATAAGATAATTGAAATAGAAAACCAAACTGTTATCGATCATTTTTGTCAATAAATAAAATAATTTAAAACTGCCCTTAAAAGCCATCCACAACACTTTTTTTTCTTTTCTCAAACACTAATTACATTTTTTTAAATCATATATTTAATACTACCGTGTCTGAAAACAACATTATTTTAAATTTCAGGAATCTAAAAAAGGTTTGAAACATGTATAAGATCATGTTATTAATATTTGTTTTGTCCTGAGACTGCAGATCTGTATTTACACAAAAGATCCGCCCTCCTACTTTCAATAGAACAATTTAAATCCTCGCTCCCGTATTTATTTTACACTAGCGGTATTATATGGTGAACACATTATTCAAGTGTACATTATCCGATGTCGGAATTAGAAGATTTATAACAGTCGCAGGACGAAAGACCAGGCATCCAGTTCCATTAACAAAACAATATGGACCTTCGGATTTGCCTTGAACAATGAACGATTTTTGAAATGCTATTTGGAAAGGTTTGAAAAATTACGATCGCCAATCGACTCAGAGTAATTCGAAATGAATGGTTCCTATTAAAGTAAAAACATTTGTTTTAGAGAAAGGAAAACCTATTAATATATATTTCCGAATTATAATAATAGAAGGTGAAGGTTAGTGGGAGTAGGACCAAGAATAAACCAAATTCAATTTATAATATGCTGACGTTTCGTTTTTGATTTAAAATTTTTTTCAAGGCTAATTATGAAGAGGAGCTGAGATTTGTCATAAAAATACTACCCGTCAAGAACATTTGAAACCGCGAGATGCGCGGTCACTTAAAGGAGGAGGATACCACAAATTAGACGCAGGCAAAGAATTTGTAGGACAAGAGAGATTTGTTAATCCATGTTGCCATATCTTGTAAAATATTCAAATTTTAAGTAACGGTATTGTGTATAAACTTAATCTGGAGCAGATCAGCATTTATTTTTAACTCTCGTTTAAAAAATTTAATTGGGAATTACACTTACTGTTTAATGAAAATGATAATATGCTGCTAGTCTGGTGAGAACTTTCATAAAAAGGGATTATGTTCCTTTATAAAGCAATTAAACCTACTTACCTGTTTAATCCATTGGTATTAAATATTTTGTCGGTCCTTACCAATATAAATTTGTATATTCTTGAAAAGCTCAGTAGAAAGTACAGGGTTATTATAATATTCAAAATAATTTGAAACAGGTAGAACCTATTTTACTCCATATAAATCATTATATTATTTTAATGAAAAAATCATTTACATTAGTTATATATCTGCTATTTGGGGGTCAGGGAAAAACATATTTTTTTCCAATGTTCAAAATCGCCAGTTATTTGTTATTCAGTTTCAAAGTCCAGGAATAATTTTTTGGGTGCGTATAGTGGAATATTTTTTTTCATGTTATTGTAACTGAATAATTTAATATAATGAATAATGTAAAATATATTATTGTTCGACACCTTTATCGAAGATTTTTAGTGCTAGTTGAAGATTTATTGTTGCGTTTTCTAGGTGATGTGAATCAGGAAACAAAATCATCATCAATTTGTCGTCCTTCTTCCGCAATTTTTTAACACTAGATAAACTTACGCCTGCAAATGAATACGTTTCTGAAATCTGCGGCACGCTAAATACTTTTAAAAAAATGTGTTTAATTTTAAATAAAAATCTCTTTTAAAATCAATCATAGAAATGTAAATAATATTACTGTTTATTATATTTACCGGTTAAAGCAGCAACTCGCTCTTGTAGTTTTTGTAGATATATGGTCAATATTCAATTTTCTGCCTCTTTCTGGGAAAATTTACAAACTGCATATAAAATTTCTCGGTCTTTTGACCCAAAAGTTTTATTTTTCATTTTTGTGGTCATTGTCAATCCAGCAATATTGCGGTACATCTCATCACTTTCAACCCTCGATATTACGAAGTGAACAGCTCAAAGAATGTCACTCGAATGACCAATGTTACCATTTATTTTGTTTCGGTTACTGCGCACCCTGAACTCGCGGTTTCAGGTTTTCTTGAGGGATGGTAGTATTAGTCGTCATCACATAGAAAGAGACAACGAAAACCTTATTTTTTACCCACAAAATTCTTGGCAGTTTAATGTTTTTTAATGAT
Source organism: Hermaeophaga mercurialis (assembly GCA_951812935.1). Taxonomy (NCBI): domain Eukaryota; kingdom Metazoa; phylum Arthropoda; class Insecta; order Coleoptera; family Chrysomelidae; genus Hermaeophaga; species Hermaeophaga mercurialis. The sequence continues at coordinate 29,262,357 of OX638360.1, forward strand.
GTTAGTAATTTTTTGTAGGAGAAAATTCCAGAATTCTGAAAGCGAGATATAAAAATGAATTATATTCATCTAATTTTATTATTTAAAAGTTAACTTGCCTCTGTTACCATATTCGGCTAATCCGTAGAAACAAACTATCCGAGGATTACTGTAATAAATAAAGAATAAGGCACCGAACAGGATAACTAATAATTTTAGGATAATTTAAAAAACTCTTTTAAATTATAAATTTATATTACTACGTGCTTATAAGTAAATTCTTTTACAAGAAATTATAGAGGAACCACCAAAAGGTTTATTATTAAGCTGTGGAGTTTCAATTATTTAATTTTTTTCCAACGAAAATGTTTCATTTAGTTCTTGATTATTTACTCTCTAAAAGCAAAACTTTTGCTTTCTTATAAATTTTTAGGTAATTTTTGAAATGCTTTTCCTGCACTTTTAAAATTATCGTATTTATCACTTGCTGTCTTCTAAACGTTTCCCATTTATTTTTATTTCCCCGAAGAGGAAACTTCGACTGCTTACCGTCATTTACCGCTTGGTTTATTAATGAGGAAGAATTTAGGTATATTCGAAATATCAGAATCTATTGGAAGTATTTATTTTATTGTCCATCGCTTTTATTTTTATTCATAAATTATATAGGATAATTATACAAAAAAAATTACAGATTATTGATCATTTTAATGTATAATTCAAAAAATCAAATCAGTCTTTAACAAATCTTCAGAAATATTTATATTTTAGAACAAAATGTTGTTTTTCCACTTTGTATAACTTGTGTAGTGATAACATTAACTCGTAAATGCTGAAAACAATAAAAATCTCATTTGGAAACCATAAACGCTTGTGGAAAATTTGTATGAAACATATTCCTTAACCGTGTTATATACTTCCATGTCTTTTTATGGTCGTAATAAATGCTTAGCTCAGATTAATAAAAAATTCTCAGAGCTCACCATCTGGCAAGATGTTTTAAATGCGCTTTCTGAGCCTTTTCTTCTGAATATTTCATGGCAGATTAGTATGTTACAACTGAATATCCTAAGACCTTAGAATTTCAGTGTCGGCGTCTGCTATATTTTTAAGTAAAGATATAGATATGCTCTTTTTAGACGGTAGAAGTAATTGTAGCATGAAAGTTTTAAGGGTATTTGTGTGACAATTATTTAAAGATTAGGTACTTTCCCACTTTTTATTGGAATAATATACAAAGCGCAAATATTACTTTAAAAAATCAGTTCCAAAAAATACTTTTATTAAAAACATTACATATACAGTGTTGGGATAAAGAATGGAACCAAGTAAATATCTTTAAAACGAAACGGACGATATTTATGAAATTTTGTAGGTAAGTGCAATGGGGCAAAATGCAGCTGATGTACATTTTTTTGTTAATAATATACTTCCGGTTTAACCGGAAATACCCTCAACTTTTTTAATTTAAATGGGACACCATGTATATTTTTGCAGATTTTGAAAGAGCTTGTTATTTCTCAAATTTGTACATACTGGGTTTGGTGGAAATAATTTGTACAAACAATTTATTTCCGTAAATTACAATTTGACAGTTTGGCAACAGTTACTACTAGATAGTACTCGTTTATTTCTTCCTGTTAATACAAACAATATCAATTTATTTATCTAAATGGTATTTTACTCTAATGTATAAAAACTTAAAAGTGGTTTCTTAAAGTGATTTATTCCTCGTTTTTACAGATTTTTTACATTAAACCCAGTATGTACGAATTCGAAATAACAAGGACTTTCAAAATCTGCAAAAATATACAGGGTGTGCCATTTAAATTAAAAAAGTTGAGAGTATTTCCGGTTAAACCGGAATTATATTATTAACAAAAAAATGTACATCAATTGTTTTTTGTCCCATTACACTTACTTGTAAAATTTCATAAATATCATCCGTTTCGTTTTCAAGATATTTTATCCCAACCATGTTTAAAACACCTACTGTGAGAAAGTATATGGCAGAGAATACGTGAAATTTGACATTGATACCACGGTTAGGAGATGCTTCTATAAAAAAATTTGCTACATTTTATATTCTCTTACGAAATTAGATACAAATGACAAATATTAGCAGATTAACCATAAAATTATTAAAAAAATGTATAATTACGTCATGTATTCTTAGAAAATTCAGAATTTAATTAATTTTTAAATATAATATTCATTTTTTTACAAATATATAATAGACAAAGACACAAAAAAAAACACAAAAGTAAGTAAATGAAATATTAGTGAAACAATTATGACAAACAAGTATCGCACTGGTAAATTACAATTAAGTTGTAAATTTATATTTACTTTTGATGAGAATATATTGAATTACTAAAAAATGAAAAGCCAGGTTCGGTCTTAATATTTCCATTCTAGGTTGGTATACAGCGGAAAAAATGAATTGTCAAAAATTGTTGTTGTTATTGTTGTCCCGCCATCAATTTAAATGGTAAAATTTCTAAACTGAAAGTAATATTTTAAAAAAAAATTTGGTCATGCATGAAATTCCAATGTGGCATGTAGGACAAAATCGAAGAAAACTCAAAATCTTTACCACATAAAAATAACTTCCTATAAATTGGTTAATTTCAAATATTTAAATAGTCTGGTATTCGTCATTTGTTGTTTAACTGTTTTAAAACCATTTTAAGTATTACTACAGGTTCGTACTTAAAATAAAATAGTTAATTAATACATTTTCTTAGCTTTGTAACAAATAATAACAAAGGAAGTATAAGTAGAGTAAGTTGAGAAGTCCAACATTTGTAGTAATTAACAAATATACCAATAACTGGTTAAGAGCGTTGTTTACCAATCCTGAAACTAGAAGGCCTATATCTTTGTTATTAAGATTTCACTATAATACTGAGAAAATAGCCTAACAGGCATACTAATGTTATGAGGGTTAAAATGACCACACAATAATTAATATTTATAGTTGGTAGAAGTTTTAACAAAATCATACTAAATAATGAAACAGAAGTTAAAACCTAACCCAAATACAGAGAGATGTAAGAAAGTCATTGTCAGAATTTTTTAAATATATTCTAAAATAATAATATTTAGACCTTAATGAGTATAATTCAGTGTAACAGAAAAAGTTTCTATTTGAAAAGTTGTGAAATTTTCGTTAAATAGTTAAATAATAGTTGTGAGTTAGTACAAAGGATTTAATATGACAAATGGATATTAAAAATGCAATAAAATCTAAGGAGATAGATAAAAACAAACTTAATAACTAATCTTTAAGGACTATGGATAAACCTCTGATTTAAAAATCGTACTTAATCAAGCTAGTTTACAAATGTATTTTTTAATACAAGTGTGTGGGCCAATGAAAACCGGCTGAGCACAATAAATTCATGCACGATTTACGTTTTTATTAATAAATAAACACCCGTTAAACTCGATCACTTTAAGTTGTAAATACAGTCGAAACTAACATTGTTTCATTATATGTGTGCTTTTAGAGGGGTGGCCTACACTCGATGCAACTTTCGAAAATTTTGCCAATAAATAAGATCACTCTTAAATAAATTTATAACAGCTACTAAAATGTCCGCCATTTTGTTGCATGCACTTTCTTCTACATTTAATGTCTCGGGTCAATTTAATAGATAGATGTTTTTATATCTGAAAATGAATATGTTTGGGCAGAAGAAAATCCCAATGCAACCAAACAAAGTCAATATATGTGTGGTCCTCGTTAACAGTTTAACAAAAATTATAACATAAGACACAACTATTAAAAAAATATAGGATTTTGAAAAGAAAATAAAAATTTTGGGTTATATTTATGGTATTTGTATTTATATTTTGTACCATTTTTTAATATACTGCATAAATAGTTAGAGAAGAGTTATACGTTTCATACAGCAGAGTAACAGATTTACCCAGTTTAATATAAAAAATATGTTACTACCCAGTATCTCATTTAATGAAAAATGTAGGTAATTATTAAACTTATTTTTCGTGATATTTTAGACTTTATATATATGTATATTTATATTTTTTCATCTTTTATATGGAGTGCACGGTATATTAATAAGTAGAGTAAGTGGAACTTTTATTAAATTCATAACGCTATAACTCTATACAAGAAATTATGCAAGGAATTTTTATACGTATTTTCTATGAGTGGGGCAGCAGTTAATTGAAAATATGAATGGTTGTTGGAAACTGCACGACTCGAGTTTTATTCCATACACATTCCCTTTAGCTTTGGATCCGTTTTAATGTAGATGATATATGAATGTTACGTGCACTCCTACATCTTAAGCGGGATGTGTTGTGAAATATATTATTTTTGTGTGTTATGCTTATTGCTTCCTCTTATGTACTCCTATAAGCCAGTAACTTTAGTTATTTTATGGGTTAAGGCTAACATTATGCTTCTGTTGTACATATTAACAAAGTTTAATACTAACTATCTCACTGGGTACAAAGGTATACATAACGAATAGTTAGAAATAAAATTATGGTTTTAACTATGACAATTAAGAAAATATAAGTACTTGCAATATAAATCTTGTTGCACGAAAGTATTGCCTTGAATATATTTTCTGTGGAGTCCTTCTTCGTTCGTTTAACCAATTTCTATATAAAACTAAATCTATTCATTTAAGATTACAGTTCCTAAAAATGTCTTTTTGCTTCAATGCTTTATATCTAGATCTTTTTATTTAACTAACGACAGAATTCCTTATCTTGACTAGTGACCATAGTGTGGGAGATTCAAGGTTCTTTTATAATTAAAGTACCCTTATACGTACTGGAATCTTATTTATTCCAGTAATAAAGTGAATCTTTCTATATATCTTAAAGTATGAAATAAATAATTTTTACTACCCTTTACGAAAATTTTTTGAGAATGGTCTGACTGAAAATCTACAACTATACTCTTTGGTTGCAAGGAAAAATAAATAAATACACTAAAAATATGGCAGAAGTAATACAATAAAAACTGAAATTTAAAAATAAAATATAAAAAAGTAGAAGCAACAGAAAAAGATAAAAATTGGAATGTAAAAGGATAACGAAAAACAGTTAAAAAAAGTTAATAACCGAGTGAAAAAATAATAAAAAAACAGAATACTTGTTATATAACTTGTTTTAAGAGAGTTTAGTCAAAGGTATCAGATAAGAATATTTTACTAGAAGAAGAAATTTTGACTAGGAGGAAAAAAAAACAGAAATATTTCTTTATATTTAAAAATAGTGAACGATTAACAAAATTTAAAGAATAATTAATTTAAAATTGAAATAAGAATTAATTTAAAAAAATAGGATGAACAGCGAAAAATCCAATAAACTGAAAAATTAAATTCAAATTATAGATATTGTAAAAAAATTGTTAATGTAGGTCTCTGCAGTAAAAATAAATTTCGGGACTTTTTTTTGTTATATTATATTAAAATAGAAATAGAGGGTTAAAAAATAAAATATTTTAAAGAAAACAATATAGAATATACTTGAAATCACTCGACGCATCATCAGATAGTATTTATAAATATATCTAGAATACGTGGAAATTGTTGCATTAATTTGATCATTTACCAAAATGAAAATAATTTTTTCCTTAAACCTTAGAGGCACAATTAAAATATATAAACCAAAAAGGTCATACACAAGTAATTCCATGAATATTCACAGAAACCTAAAAATTTCAACAATATCAGATATTTACCCACAAGTTTTCTTGCACAAAGTTGTTTCAGTCAATGTAATGCTTGATTTTGTATTGCAACTATTGTAAAATTAAATGTTCGGCTAAACTCCTAAAAAAATACAGAAACTGGACATTCACCTCTTGTTTATGTAATAGCATATTGTTGTAAATAAATAGTTTAACAAAATTGAAAACCAACTGAATTTTAGTAATGACATTTTAGCCTGAAAATATTTTTGTAGCAGACATTACATGATGATGATTGACTTCTTGTAGATTAAACTGAATTTCCATTACAAGAAGAAAGTTTGACAAAGGGCATAATTAAATTAAAAATCAAATATACTTGAAATTTTTTATTTAGCTTAACTAGATACTTGATTTTTAAGGAGCGATTAAGCAAATAATAATAAAAATAAGTCGGATTATATTAAACGTCTTTTTAATTATTTTTTAGGCTTTTAAGACCATAGCTAAAAAACAGGTTTTTTACTGGGTTACTGATTTTTCCCCATTTTTTGAAATTTAAAAAGAATTTTCGGATACTCATACATTTTAAAATAAATTATTGGTAAAATCTCAATTAATGTCTAAGATAAATGTAGTTGTAACTTCTACGTAAAATAATACTATATAAATTGCTTTCCCTTTTTGTAGGCGAAACTGAACATTTAGTTATTTTTGTGTACAACAAATTAAACTAACAAATAGTTCTAAATCGCATTAGTGGTAAGAGACCAACAAGGATTTGTGGGGTTAAACCACTGCGTTCATGGATGTACAGAGCCGAACTGAGATTTAGTAGTTTCAATTATTATTTTCACAAGCCGTATGAAACATTTAAACTATTTTGATAAATATTGTCAAAAATAAATTAGACTCCGCATTTTGCCACATTATCAAATATTCTCTACTCTGCATACAGGGTAGTTAATTCCTTCTGTGTAACATAAACAAAGAAAACATTTCGAATCCTTTTATTTCTATTGCAGGTCACAGAATATATATGTATAATAACTGTTCTACATTATTTCTGGCTTCATTCGCATTACACAGTCTGGTTTATGTTTTATATTCAAAGCGGTTGTTTCACTTTTTGATTCAGTAATAGACATATTTTGTTGTTTTTATGTTGGTACTATGTAGATGGTTTGGGGTAATTTTCATGAAGTATTCATATATTTTTCCGAGTTTTGAAAAAAAAACTGATACCATTTGCAAATTTCTCGCAAATTATTATAAACACTACAAATAGAAAATATACATACAGAGGTAAAAAGTTAAGTTTTAGCAAAAATTCTATTTATTATTATTTTAAAAATTTAGTACAAAAAACGGTCTTTAATAATTAATATTTACTAAAATTTCAAAGTTTTATTACAGAAATTATTGAATAGATCAGATATATGAGACAAATAAAAAGTCTAACAGTGGACCAGTAAGTAAAATATTTTATTAAACTAAAATACCGTATTAAAAACTATAAAAAAATTATAACTACTTTTTCATTTTCTGTTCAAATCGTCACCTATACATTATGATTTATTTAAAGATAATTCAGATTACCAGAACTTCTTTCTTTCTTTTAAATCGCATTTTGCTTAAATCCCTCGAGACAATTTTTTTTTCGTTTCAAATTATTTGCCAGGCGATACCTTAAAGGATCCATTTTCAGAACCGGGCTTGAATTTAATAAGGTAAATTTTCAATTAATTTCTTTTCCAGTTTTCATTGTTTTTGACATAACATATTTAGCTTAATTTTGTTCTAATTACTAGCAATTAATAATTTAATTAATTGTTTCAACTCCTGCTTTGTGCAAATTATTCATAATTAATATGAAAACATAAATAATACTTATCTTGAATTTTCACAGTCTTCCAAAGCGTTTTAATATATATTCAAGTCTGCCTAGGTTTCATTGACATAACATTATCCGGACAGAAAGAACAGACTTTTTAAAACATAAATAATTTCATGTCATAAACCTGACAATCAATCATTATTAAGCAAAATTCTTCTTTTTCTAAAAATATATTTGGTTAGTATTATATAAGTATTTAGTTCCAAAGGTGATCTACGATAATTGAACTTTCCAGGTTTATACAGTATACATAGAATAATTAGTAAAATTAACTAGAGCTAAAACACTAAATGTTATAAATAAACTTTAAATTAATAACGATATTAAAAAAGTGACTCAAGTATTTTTGTCTCGTAAATCATATCGGCCTGAATAAAAGGAACGCTTAAACTATACTGCTCATAAAATTTAGAGTACAATGACACAATATTGCGCAAGTAAACAGAGAAATAGGATTCCTTATAACGGTTATAAACGTGTTTTCTTCCTGCGTTTATTATCTGGGCGTAGGTTAAAGCCAACCCTGCTAGATAATTTTGTTTTGTCAGAAAGGATAAATACCTTAAACGGGGCCTTAGAATAGCCCTCTGGGAAATCGTCAGCAATTCTACACACGAATAATTGTCATACCCTGATAATGAAGAAAAATGTTTCATGCCGAAAGAGATTGGGTGAAATGAAGGGGAAATTGCCGGTGAAATGAGAAGGTATTACCGGGCTTATTCTACTAAACGTCTATTAAGTCTAATGAAATAATCGATGGACGTCTACTGGGCAAAAATTATAATGAAACGTATAAAACAAGCATTGGTTTCATCAATAATTTCCTCACTCAAGGTGAATTTTTTTCGTATGGTTTGAAAAAAGTAATCGTTAAGTGCCAAAACTAGCAAATAACGTACTTTAATTAGAAATATACCAACTGGCTGCAAAACTAATTAATTTTTAGCTCTCCACATATATTTCTCTAGATTAAAATTAGATCGCGACATAGAGTGCTGGAATAAATTCATCAAAATGTTATATATTTTAGAGACGGAGACCGTTCCTTACAAATGTTCTTGTTTAAAAATAAATATGAGATAATTTATTATGATGGATATTAGTGTCAAAATGGAAGTGCAGGAGCATTTTATGTTTCTGACATCAATCATATGTGCAGGTAGCTTATCACAATGTACACTTTATCTTTGTTAAACTTATTATTGTGCCAAGAGTGAAAGCGAAAAAGACTAAAGCTGCTAATAAGTTACTTTTTCTATAGAAAGTGCCACGTTTTCAAATGAAGTCTCATATGTTTTATTAAATAGGTTCTTTTAATGATTATTAAAAAAATTACTAGTAAGAACGGTTCACAGGGAGACACTTTTTTCCGGTATTTTCGACTTCGCTGCTTACACCAAAGTCTTTATATTTTAAAAATCAACCTGATACATTTTAATATTTAAATTACGTACTTGTTTAGTTTTTAATAAGAGTTTTTAAAATTGGAATTTTTTGTCAAATTAGTGAAAATGACACATGGGTCGTTGACTACGCCAATGGTTTAAATGTTGAGTTTCTTGCTTTGCATTGTTTTTTAATTTTTTTATCATATTTGTAAAAGACAAATGGATACGATACGGACACACAAATAACGTGAAATTAGTGGATTATTATATCGAAGCGAAGATTTGTTTAATTCCATTGCAGAAAGGGTAGATATCATCATTTCGCTTTATTTTATGAACAATAAGTGTGCAAATGTAACGGCTCAGTTATTTAATGAAAACTATCAAGATAAACTGGTCAATAGGAAGTATGTTCTAGAGTCAGTGCAAAAATTTCAAGGGACTGGAAATGTAGCTAACAAAAAACGAGAAAACAGACCGCCTGTAGTTAATACAGCTAGTGAAGTTGCAGTTTCGGGACATGTTCATCTAGATCCTACGTTAAGTACAAGGCAATTAGCATCTGTGTCTGGGATCAATCGAACCAGCATTCAAACCATTTTAAAGAAGAACAAATTCTATCCGTATAAAATACATTTAGTGCAGGAACTTAATGAGGATGATTATGACCGCCGTTTCCAATTTTGCGAAATAATGATTGAGTGAGTAGCGAACGATCCACAGTTTCTTTTTAATATCTGTTTCTCCGATGAACGCAGCTTTTTTATGAACGGTACCGTAAATCGTCATAATTGCCGCTACTGGTCTGATTCAAACCCAAGAATTTTCCAGGCGGTACATGCACAGCAACCGCAATAATTAAATGTATGGCACTTTCGGTGACCGGCTGGTGGGTCCATATTTTTTACCTGGTAATTTGACTGGCGAAATGTATTTGCAATTACTGGAAGATGCTATTGACCCTACCTTGACCGATATTATTGAAAATGACCAACAGTATAGTGAAGATCATTTAATGTTTCAACAAGACGGTGCTCTTCCGCATTATGTTTTGATTGTTCGTTAGTATCTAAACCAACGTTTTCCACGGCACTTGATTGAGAGAAGAGGTAGCATTGAATGGCCTCCACGGTCACCAGATTTGTCGCCCCTTGATTTTTTCTCTTTAGAAGATTTGCGTCAAAGAATTGTCGAGGAGTGCCATCGAATCACTTCGGAAATTCTTCGGAATGTGCGAGAACGTTTCGAACAAAATCTTTATTATTGTAAGGACGCGAGTGGTCATCAATTTGAACATTTAATTTAATTAAGAAGTAAGTAAACAACTAAACATAATTTAAACTTTAAAATGTAAGTTATTAAAAAGTATTAGGCCGAATTTTAAAAGTTAAAGACTGTTGTAAAGAGAATTGAAAGGGCTTTAAAATGATATCTTACTTGACCCCTAATGCCATTTAAATATTTTGGGGTGATTGTTACCCTCGCTTGGAGGTGTAAGCAGCGAAGTTGAAAATATCGGAAAAAATGTCCCCCTTTGATCAAAAATCGATGGGTGTCTGCGATTTGTTAAAACGTTGACGCAGTTCCTGATAATGGCTCTGTTTCGTTTTTGTTTGGCCACCCTGTAGATCTATTAATTGTGTTCCATTATATTTTTATTACTGAAACCTTCTGAACATGCAATTTCTTCTTCTTGACAGAACTTGCAAAGGCTATGCTCTACGACGAAAATCTTCTTCATCAATTTTCTTAGGCAAGAAGGTCCTAAAATATTCTCACCATTATCTGTTTTAAAGAATAATTTAGTTAGTTTCTGCCATAGAAGATTCATTCCACCAATTTGATAATTTATGAATTTATACGTACTGAGCACTTCCTCTATGCTTAGTCTCATCACCACGCAAAACTAAAATCACTGGTAAAAATTTGGTCATCAGTTAGAAAAGACTGAGGAACTTTAAGAATATTAACCCAGAAATTGATCAGCTACAAAAGACACTTCTACAAAATGCTTGCATAAAAATTTCTATAGACAAGGCACTCAAACCAAGTCGATAAAATCCAGAAAGCGATACAGATAAACAACTCACCTATATAATATTTAAGGAAACAGCGACAAAATCTCCAGGATTTTATGAAAACAAAAATCGAAATTACATTTAAAGCTGACCAACAGATTAGTACAATTCTTCAACATCCTTATCAGAAATATTTTGGAAAGTCAAGGTTTCTAGAAAGTACTGTTGAACCTGCAGTTAAACGTATATAGGACGAAAATAGCGTAAAGAACAATCAGAGAATCTGAATATCAGCACAATGGCACTTACAAAGATTTTCAAAACACCAAACTGCTTGCAAACATCGAACATCTGAAAGGCATACAAAAGAAAAGCGATAGAAATAAAACAAACATCCACATAAGTGAAATTCTCGAGACTACACCAATATCTTGGAAACAAGTACTGGCAACGAAATAAGAAATCTCAAGAAAACACTATTTTGACAAATGGACTCAGGTTCCGTAACTGTAATCACATCTAATCAAGTGTATCCATGCAAAATATGGAAGGAGTTTATATACAGATTAAAAGGAAAGACAACGGAGTTCGAAAGAGTAGGGTTAACGGACGCATTATTGAGCTCTCTCTAGGTTATCTGGCCATGTATTATTATTCATATTCGTTTACTTCTTAAAATAAGAAGTGACACTATTTGTATAACAAGAATCAGAAGCGGATTAAACACGAAAATAGCAAAAACCAAATGATCTTCCACGTAATCAAATATAGGCAACGCGCATTTACTCCTGTAATTCATCATTATACATATGTTTATTCAAATACAATTTTTTTATTTACTGGAAGACTTATAGATATTTCGATATTGTGTGCAATAATAATAAAGTTAGATAAGCTTGCCGGTAAATATTTAAACTGTTGTAATAAATAAATAACATTTTATTTACTGAAATTCATCTCAAATACGAATGTGAAAAGTTAACAGACTTTTAATTAAAGCGATTTTTTTTAATTAATATGTTTTTAAATTAATTTATATAAATTTGAATTAATTACAAAAGTTTTCATTTTATTTAAAAACATAATTCCGAATTAAAGAGTTATCTTGTTCCACTTTCTGAATATTTGATTTACATTTTGTGCTAGTCTCATTAATTTCTGCTGTAATAATTAATGTTACGATGACGATATAATTTATGGAATAGGTAGATGTATTTTTTTATATAGTGGATCTACTAGGGGATTAGAAAACATTTTTGTTTTGATGAATGTGTATACAGTACAAAATAAAATTGATAAACAGGTTATATGTGGTTTTGATACTCTAAGACGCTTTTTAAAGTAAAATTGTAAAATAAATTAAGATACTTAATATTATACTCCTAATAGGACTGTAATTTATTTTCCTTCGACTTCTTAATTAGGCTAAATAAATTAGAATAAAATAATTTTGATTCACTGAAAACTCAGCTTTCAAAATTAATGAAACCACCTAAAAAATTGAAAATCGATATATCAACAATTTTAATATCTTAATAATTGTTATTCGTATTATTTATTCATAAAAAAAGTTTGCAGCAGTATATCAACTTCATAATAATTAAAAATCAGTATTTAATAGAAATAAAAAACTATTAATATAAGTACTGCTATAAAGTTCACCCAATTTTTAATTAGATTGGTATTTTTTTTGCGAAAACATAAATAAAAGGAACTAATTTGTCGGTTTTAACGAAAAGTTTTGTTAAGTAATAATTGACTTACTAATAATTACTAATTAAGATTTGTAATAAATATTTAGCTTAATTTTATTCACAGATTATTTCAAAATTACTTAGTAATACGGGTGGTAAAGAACACCATATCTGACGTAAAAATTTTTTTAGCTCATATACATAATTATATATATAGTGTGATTGATTAGTGCAATAAAATCCAGTATTTTCTTCATTCTTAAATGCAGATTGTAGTCAGCCTTAAGATTCGTATTTTAAAATAAGTTGCAAAGTTATATTTTTTTAATGGATTACTATATTTTTCATCCAAAATATATCTAAGAGTAATTTGTAAAAATATACAATATACCTACATATTGTGAAATATTTTTTAATTTCAAATTAAAATTTTTTTTGTTTAACAAAAATGATAAATAATTATGTCAGATTTATTGTACGAGTTATTTTTTAATTCATTATAATTATTATTATATTTTGTTGATTATGTTAATGCATATGAATAGTTGCTTTAAAATATAAAGCCAATGAAAATTGTATACAAAAGCTATTTTTCAAAAATAAAATACGATATTATATTTATGCAATTTTATTAAAATATATATATAGCAAACCAAATTAAATGTTCATTTAAACAAATTTAGCGAGGAAAAATTTCAAACATCATTTCTGTAAAAATGTATTCAGCATCTACCTAAATTCAATATTTGATAATATATGATATATTGTTATTCAGATTGTGGATAATCAAAGTTATATTTATTAAAATGAAAGAGGGCGAGGAAAAATAACAACAATTTATTTGTCTATAAATAGAACAAATGCAAAATATCAGGGCAACTATTTACATCTTTAAATAAATATCACATTCAATTGCAGGGGTGAGCTCTATTACGTCTCGATCTCTCGAGCTCCCTAATTTAACTCCCAATCTCTTTATTATTTTCAAACCAAGAAAACGTTATTGTTTAATAATTTTAATGACTCAATAAAAATATTTATATTATTCAATCGTGATCTATCCCCATAACTTTTGCTCACTTATTTTGAAATAAATAGTAAATATTATAATTTAGAAAATGTTAAATAAAAAGGAAGTTATATGTACAGGGAGGTCTTTAACTAAATTTCTGTACATACTATCGTAACAATATTAGAAGTGGTTATGAAATTGTAGTGTTTTTTTCTTACACAAGAATGAAAGCACTTTGAGACGATTTACTGATCTGAAAGACATTTATTTTTTTGTATTAGTTAGTTCAAAAACTATTTTAAAAATTCAGTATTACTCACTAACCAACGATGAAATTACTACTGTTCAAAATTACTGAGATGTAAATAAAAATGTCTCAATTTTATCACTTTAAGATACCCAGATTATCAGTTTAATTAATTACATCAATGGTGATTTTGGAACACCAATTGTATACATTAATGTATTTAAAAACAGTTTATAACTAAAACTTAATTTATTTAAAAAGCTGTTTACATATATTTATAGTATACTAACTGAAGTACAAGATTAATTACCTAATGTTGTTAAGACCTACTTTAGTAGGTAATTCGGTAACTTGTGTTTCTAAGTTGGATCACTTCCATAGAAGTTCTGCAGTTCTAATAAAACATTTCGAGCGGCATTTCAAAGAGGAAATAATTAGCAATAGTGGCGTATATCTTGCGCAGAGCTGCCTCTAACCTTAATTACGTGGAGGATTGAGTCCTACTTTCAACCCTTGGAAAAATATGGCTTTGTGTGAGGAATGTGTACCACATAATTATACAGAATAAAGGAAACGAGCGTGTTTGTGCGAATTATATGGGAAACTACTCTCAGTAACGTGAACATATTAGTAGAGAATTTTTAATTTTAAGTAGATGAAAATTTCTTTAGTACTGACAAACCAGCGGAATTGAGTATTATTAATTTTAATTGATAGGTTGCCTGTATTCGTATAGGGGATCCTTAACCTAATTTATCAGTTTATTACACAGGCAATAATTAGTAACTAAAGTTCTATTCGCGGTTATTAATATTAAATAGTCAGGTTTAAAATGTATTCATCTTTGTTTCCAATTTTACGTCAATAATTACATTTTCTTACAAGTCTTCGGAATTTTTAAATTCATTTTTTTTAGACCGGAGTTTTAATCTAATATCCCAGGTTCATATATAAATCATAATAACTCTACTGGAAAAATGACTTTAGGATACTTTAATGGAATCATCGAAAGTTTTTTAAGGCTTTTTTTATAGCTTGTTGGTAATTAATTGTTATACATAACTTCAGTTACCTCTTAAATTTGTTAATTTTCTGAAAATTTTAATATTATGGGATATAATATCAATGTAATAAGATAAACGTTTTGTTTACATTTGAAAGTCTTCAAGAGGTTGTACGATATTTAGAAATTAAAAGTATAAAAATATTTTTTGTCGTAAAAATAATTTAGAATATCTTCAAAGTTTTGTAACACAATAATTTAAAATAAACGTCAGCCGTCATTTTCAGGGAGAATTTTTATACCTTCATTTGTAATTATAAAAATAAAATTAATACAACTTTCTCAATTATTTTAATATTAGTTGGAAACGCTCTGTATAAATATTTCTTTTATTAGACATGGAGATAAACCAAATTAGAATTTATTTTACCAAATGACTATCTAATAGATATTCATATAAATGGATTGTGAATTTAATTTGCATAGAATCAATAAATCAGATTTAAAATATTTTGGATTTGTGAAACTGCCATTAAAATATATTTGCTAGTGACTCAAAAAATATATTTATCTGCTAGCGACGAAAATATTTAATTTTAGATTTTCCAATCAAAAAACAAATTTTTATAATTTTTGTTTACTTTAAATTTTTATTGTAAATGAAATCCTGGTTATCGATTCAGCATATACTAGTTTCCCTTTAGTTTGGTTGGTTCATTGAATTCCTCCTTTTATTTTATACGATATGCCCCAAAACTACTTTAACTTCCGGTTTTAACCACATATTGAATTTCTGAATATAGAGACTCGTGTAAGTGGATCAGTTTTATATTAAATGGAAAAGACAAAGACGAAGGTATTGTGAGTGCTTATAGCGCACAAACCGGAGCTATTTTATACTTCATTCAAGCACTAATTTAAACAAGTTCCATTAAAACAAAATTCTATGTTTGGAAATTTAGACATTATACTTTAACCATTATTAGTGGCTCTATCGCTTTACGTTGCTGAGATACAAAATAATATATACATAATCTAGCTAGTTAAATATATAATGTCAGTGAAAATAATAAATATTTTTAAATGGTATGTACAACTTGTCATTTGCAATAAAATATTCTAGTAATATTTTTTCTGACATGATTTATCAGTTTACAATAAAATTCTCTTTAAACATTTACTCGAAAATTTATACTTGGCAACAAATCATTTTTTCAATATAAGTGTATGTCATGTAATCAAGGAATATCTACCTGATGAATCATAAAATTGTGTTAGTTTGCATATAATTCGGATCGTTTAATCGTTTAAGTTTAACGCTTGGTAAAGTAGTTTAAATAATTCAGTGAAAAATGGCATTTTATTAAAATCAAAAATGTCACATGTTCATGAATCACATCCACGATGTTTTGTGTCAGTGTCTCAAAGATTAATGGAAAGTGTAGCGAATTTACCAAAAAAAAGTAGTTGTAGAAAATGTACGGATATGTAATAATTGCCGAGAATATATTTTCACTCTTCTACATGCTCTGTAATCGATCATTTTAAATAACCAGGTGTACTAAAATAAAAACTTATTTTAGTGGCTTTTCAGTAAATAATATTTAGATAGTTCTAAAATCCTAATATTTATTTTTTTGAAAACGGCTTTAGAAAAAAAATTATAAGATATTTGTATTCTCCATAGGTTTTTATACCTCATCCATAAATATGTGCATTATTTTCACAGACAACCTGTATATTAAAACAAGCCATACAATTTTTTGAAACTATAAAAATAGGTTTGTTTTCCAAATTAGAAATTAAAATCTGAGCGCACAAAATTTTTTAACCCACCTGAAACAAGACTTATGTCACAATTTCCAAATCAAATCTCTGAACAGACTTTAAAAGGTCTTAAAAAATGAACCAAAAGTTACTAAATGATGATGATAAAGAGTCAATTTGTGAATAATAGCTGAATTTTATTATGATTTAATTTCTAATAATAGTGATAAAGTGGTATAAAAACGCTTTTCTCTTCTAAATTGCACTTCTCTTGGTATTACAAGAGTAAAGTATTCAAATTTTCTAGATTCCTTCATTCTATACAAATTATACACTTCGCTTGAATTTCTTAGAGCTCCCTATTTCCATTTATTTCAATTTTATTATGAGAGCAATTAGGGACAAAACATACAGTTCATGAAGTCGAAATTTAATTGACGACTAACAACTTTTCCTTTATTTCAAATTAGTAGCTTAAAATAATTAATTTTTGCCTCTGAAATTTCGTCAAGCAAAAGTATTATTTATTGTGTTGGGCATGATCTTCATTTATGATCAATAAATTAAAAAATGCAGAAATTAAATCACCGACAATCTCTCCCTTAGTTCAACAAATAAAACAATCTCGCTAAGTAAATTTCAGACTATTCAACGCTCCACACACTTTCTTAACGTCAAGTTGTATTTATTGAAGTAATAAACTTTAAAATTTATATTTCTTTAGATAATCAATCATGCGATAGAGCAAGAGAAAACTTCTGAAACCCCGACAAAGACTCATGGACATCTACGTTCATTTCAAAAGTTTGCCAAGTTGTAACAACTTAGTTGTTTTTAGTAGTCCTTAACGTTGGCTTGTCTTAAGTTGCTCTTTAAGGAAGCTTTGTTGTCTCATCAATTTCGTCGGTCCAATAAACAAATACTAGTAACAACCTTATGTTGAAAATGAATTCAAAAAGCTTATTGAAATTTTGAGGAATTTGTTAGTAGGAATTTAATTAAATGATGAAATGTATACGATTTATTCCAGAAGTTTTAAAAACTGATTATTGTAACGGTTGGGTTGCACAGCCAAGGCTACCGGACTAATTAACATAAGATCCAGAAATCTAACCTACCTACTATCGGATTATACTCTCACCCTCTGTTTTCAGGAAGCGACTGTGGGAAGATTCCCACTCCTAACTTCTAGAGCTCTTTCTCAATTTCTTTGGTCTTCCTGCTGGAACTTTACGCATAGGCTGCTCATCTACTAGGATGAGCTGGGTGAATTAATCTTCTTCCCGAAATATTGCTGAGAAAACTGAAAAATTTGTTCAGGAAATGCCTTGTGAGAGCGGAATTCAACTTCTACCAGTTCAGGATCAATACTTTCGCTCGGATAGTACTTACTTCATACCAATTGTATCCAAATCTAGCTCTTTCAGCTTTTTCTGAATTCTGCTACCAACAATTTACAAATTTTTTTATCAAGCATCTTCAATTTTCGTTTTCTTCTCACACTTAACACCAGTTTTTAACTCCTGTATAGGCTTAACAACTTAATTAAACAGAGAGACTTCACGAAACTTCCTCAAAATAGAAATTAACTTGAGTACTAGTGGCACTACTTCACTTACATAATTTTGACACTTCACTACTCTTTTCTCTATTAGTTTCTTCCTATTATCCTTCATGCTTTCTGAAATTATCTAAAAATTCTTCAGGAAACTGACATAGATGTCAGTAGTCAGGTTAGGTATCTGGGTCCAGTGGCCTTTATGTGTGCAATGAAATTGTTACGCTATTTTGTAGTAACAACAAAGTAAAAACCAATGATACTGCATGAAATCTTAAATTGCAAATATTTTGAAAACGCATTGAGATAATAAAGTGATTTAAAATCTGAGAGGTGCAGATTTGTAAACCAAAGAAGGGAGCATATCTTCTATTTGAAAATACTTTTAAATTCCAAAGAAAATGACAAAAGACTATCAGAACAAAAAAGAAATAGTCCCCTCTTTCATGTAGATTTTTTAAATTTACAGTTTTAATGCAACTTTTTTTTCATTTCAACCGTAAAATCAGTAAAATTACATTTCAAATACTGGAAAAATTAGACAAATTGTGCCTATACCCTAGAAATATAATTTGGCAACAGTGTTATACATTTTTAAAGGTTATGCTTTGTCGCCTAAAATATTTTACTGTGTATTTTTTGATATCGTATATAAAATTATCTAAAATTTGTCTATAAAATATCACTATATTCGCAATTTTAAAAAAGTACTATGAAGTAAATACATAAGCGGTTGATTTTTCTCGGTAAAATTTCTATTAACAGTGAAACTTTGTTTCTTCTAGACTGCATAAAATCATAAGGTTACATATGGTTGAACTCGTATTGAAGAGAAGATTCCAAAAATGACTGAATGTACAATGTGATGTGTTTAAAAAACCAAAGTGACTAATAATATCAGAGAAACGGCAAATCTAGCAACATTGCAAATGTCAAAATCAGCTTATCCCAAATTTTGTAGAATTCAGACTAGCAAGTTACGAGATAATTGGCCGTTTCTAGACTTTTGATCCACTCTGTATATATTTATAAAGACTTTTTTTCTGATTATTTGTTTAATGTATGTAGATAATTACATGTACCTCTAGCAGGAAAGACAAGAGGAGAAGGTCACCCTGTAGCACCCTATAGGCTCATTAAGACTCTTATAAGTTCCTCTTAACGAGCTCAGTCGCTCATTATCTTGTTACTATTTGTAAGCGATAACGTTGCCTTGAGATGCTTCATATATCATTTTTTTTTAAAGTCCATTAAAGGTATCCGTTAAAATGTCAATATTAAAACACCTTATGACTAAACTTTTTTTACAATAAAAAACCCTTAAATCAGATGAATAAAATAAATCTAATATTGTGTTCTGGAATTTGATGAGTGAGTACAATGTTTTGTCCTACACACCAATATTTTACAGAGATCTAACGCTTTCAGAATACTTGATATTTTAGAAAATCGAATTCTCAGCAGTTTGATACGTGCTACAATTTTAAATACAATAGAAATTGTACTGAAACATGTGCTTGAAATAATGATAGTGTGCCGAAGTAGTGGTTTTAGTTCAATGTAATATTGTCAAATAAGTATCTGTGAGATTGATAAATTCCAGAGATCCTTTTGTTGGAAATATAATGTCTATTAGGAAACTTTTTAGTTTAATGTTAATTAATGGGGACTTTCAGTTTGCCAACAGAGAAATCCAAACGAAAGGAATTAAGAAAATGTTGACTTGAAGAAGGTTTAAACATAAGATTTAATTAAAGGCTTCAATCATAAATGATTAGGTAATCTTTGGAATAAAGAAATATTAGCAATAAATACTGATTTTCATCCACATAGAGTAACATAATTTAAATGCTTAATATTTGTAAAATCATCTAGGTAGTATAAAAAATAAAATGACTAAATATAGGTACGTTTAAAAAAATACCAAAGAACAATATTTAACCGAAAAAAGAATTCATAATTAAGTGATTAATATGAAAAGCTCTTTTTAAAGAAAACCTAGTTAAACGAAAATAATACTACATACTTACTAATTTTGTTTTTTATAAATTAGGTTTAATTAGTAGAACAACAATATAAATACGAATACAAGTTTTTAAGGATTCCCAAAGATTACTAAGTCAAGTCGTTATTGTACCCCGATTCCGTCACAAATCCCTTTCCCGATTAGACCTTGTCGACTTTTCTTCGTCATTTAAGAAGGATCAGGCTAATTAAAGGATACCGGATTGATTAAAATTTAAATGCCGGAGAAGTTTAGTGTGAAAAGTAAAAAAAATAATATTTTGTATATAGAATCAAACGGTCGCCAAGTAACCAAAGATAAGTTATACGGTGTGAATATAAATGTAAACCCCCCTCCCCCTTCCTCACTAAATCTTGTATGAAATATTTGAGAAAATGTTTGGAGAGGTCGATTTTTATTTCTAATATAGTACATTCTAAATATGAAAAAATATTCCAAATATCAACTCCAGCGTAGAGTTGCTGCCCTTAAAAATTTTAAATAGCAATTGGGGTTGAGTGATAGCTCGTTTGAAAACCTTTTTAATCCCCTATTTTATTTAAAATATTAAAAATTGTACCTTTGCATTTTAAAAATATTTCTTTAAATTTAACTCATAATTAACGAAAATTACAGCTTATTTTTAAGTTTACTTTTCCTGAATGATATGTGACTTTAACAGTAATTGGTTTCAGTTCTTATCATGCTTGCAGAAACAAAAGTTAAATCGCACCTAATTTTGTAATACCTAATATTCCAGTGGCGAAAAAACACTTTACTGTAAAGATTAGAAAAACACTTGTTACTCTAAACTTCTCTCACAAATATATCATGAAGAAAAAACCAATTCATGACCGATTTTTTTATAATGAATTGATATTCACACAAAATTAAGTAAACATTCGATTTTAATCAGCCAGAAACTTTTTGTGGATAGTTGTTAGTATACCAAATATTTGGTAGAATTGCTACATCAAACAAACGTGTTCAGCATTACAATTACCTTCTCTTATCAATTGTTTAAATATATTTCCGGTGATTAAGTCAAACCCAGGTGCTTTTTTGGAACTTAAGTTAGATTTTATTTCTTCTTAAACACGTTTGTAACAGAATTTTTCTGATATAGCGTAATTCTTTAACTGAGAATTTGGGACACATTTATCAGCCCAAAGTCTTTGATTGTATACAGGGCGTTTCCAAATTCATACCCAACTAGCACATGCTTATTCTTTAGGAGAAATTATTGTGGTTTTCTTTGTATCACTTTTTTATTTAAGAACGGATAAGTAAAATACATGGTTTTAAAAAAATACAGGGTTTTAAAAATTCTTCAAAAAAAATGTTTTTATTTAATAACCTATAATTTAGAAAAATTATAAATTTAGGAAAAACCCTTTTTTATTGAGTGAAATAAATTGATGTTCTAAATAATTTTGCAGTAGCGTAGATACGGGGAAGTTATTACATACTTTCAGAAAAAAAATGGTGCGTCACTGGTTTTTTAAAAGTGATTTTGATAAAAATTACTTTGCTCTTTTCTTCTCTAGAAAGAGCTACTCTTACCTTTTTTCATATATTACCCCTTTTCATCAGAAATTTTAATTATTTTATTTTTTTGATTTCATTCTATTAATTTTTGTGTAGCATTTACTTAATTGATTTTGAAGAGTAACAAAAGGTTACGTGTTTGGTGCGTACACACTATGTAATGAAAGAAAGGCTGAATAAGTTGTATTTTAAAGTGTGTAAGATTCTTTATTTAAAGATATGTGTAAAAGAAATATATATATTTCTCAAAGTCAAAAGAGTGTCAAGCGCTTTCGGCAAAACAATGCCATCATCAGGACAAACTGAAAAAATAATTGATGATAGAAGATCATACATAAAGCAAACATGATACTTACAAAAGTGCAAAAAAGTAGAGAAGGTTGGTTATAAAACAAAAGTAGAGAACATCAACGCAGTAACAATACATCTTAAATTAACTTTTTAAAAAACGACATTAATATAGTAGAAAACAGTAACATTTTTAAAAAATTTGGTTTTTAAAGGCCCAGGCCTGAAAGTTGTCCCAATAAAAGACAACAAGTGTTTTTTAAAAACATGTAAAATAAATAAAAAATTAAGATGTTTTACGTGAGAAAATTATGAACATGCGGTTTTTGACAAAGTTAGAAAAAGAGTAAGGTTATTTTTAAGTAAAGGGAAAGGTAAAAGGCCAGGACAATAAAAAGGAAGAATAGATCTGAGAGACGTTCAAATATGAAGGTGGATGTAGGAGAGAAGAATATGTTGACTAGTGGTTAATTTAAATAGGTTTTAAAAATAAAAGAAGTGATTACTTACCACACACTTACAAACTTTTGAATAATGGGTTAAATTTGTTAATATTTAGGTGAATTTGGGTGTTTAAACAGGAGGAGGAAGGTTTATTTAGTTCACGAAGGATTTCAAGATCTTCGAGAAGATCAAGTTTAAAGTTACAATTGAAGATGTTGTGTAAAATTTTAACGTTTTCAGGGGGGTTGAAATTGTGTTTGTTAAATTTTAAATGGTGTCCAAAGGTGGACTTATCAGGGTATCTGATGTGTTCTTTGATTCGAATGTCCAGTTTTCGAACAGTTTTTCCAATGTAAGTTGAATTACAATCTAAACAAGAAAGTTTGTAAATACCGCTTTTGTCAAGGATGGGAAGAGAATCTTTTGTGTGACTAAGTAACGATTTAATGGAAAGGTTGTTTTTGAAGGATATCTTGATATTGTCTAAATTTCGGAAGATTTTGGAAATGTCATGGGAAATTTTTCCTAGGTAAGGTAATGAGAAATATTTTAAATTAGTCGAAGGGACAGGACTTACATTATATGCTTGTTGTATGTTACGTTTTAGTTTTAATTTATGGAGGACTTTATCGATAATATTTGGCTGGAAACTGTTGTTAACAGCTAATTGTTTTAAGATATTAACTTCTTTGGAAAAATTGTCTGGGGATAAAGGAACATTGAGTAAGCGGTGAACATAGCAGTAAATAGCGGACATTTTATGTTGGAAAGAGTGATTGGAATGGAAATTGATAAGATGATCAGTTTGAGTAGGTTTCCTATATATGTCAAAAGAAAGTTGGTTATTCGAAAGGGTAATGGACAGATCAAGAAAATTAATCGAGGAATTCACTTCAATTTCAACTGTGAAGGAAATGTTAGGGTGGAGATTGTTCAAAAAAAGAAGAAAGTTATTAATATCTGAAGAGTTACCTTTGAAGATAACAAAAATGTCGTCAACATATCTATGCCAATTAAGAATAAATTGGTTATTAGTAGGAATAAGAATTTTTTCATTTTCAAGATGATCTAGGAAGAGATCAGCCATCAGGCAACTCAGAGGATTACCCATACTTAAGCCATGAGGTTGCTGTAAAATTTATTATTAAAAAGGAAGAAATCTTGGTCCAGACAGATTTTTAAGAGTTCAAGGGTGAATGTTATTGTATCTGGATTGATATTGTTTTTTAATAAAAGATTTTTAACTATAGGGAGAGTTTCATTTTTTGGAACGTTAGTGTAAAGGTTACAAACGTCAAAGGAAATTAATTTTATATCATGGGGAAGAACTAAATTTTTAGTCTTGTTAATGAGGTCTAAAGAGTTAACGACCGTGAATTTTGGTTTGTAATTAAGTAGTTGGTTTAAAAAATTGTTTAAGAATTTTGCGAGGGATGAAGCAGGGGAATTAAAGAAACTGACGACTGGTCTCATAGGGGAGTTGGGTTTATGAATTTTTGGTAAGCCATAAAGGCGAGGGATGAAAGGGTTTTTTAAAAGAAAAGAGTTAGGATTAAGATTGAGGTTGGTGAAGAAATTTTCTGAATTTAAGAATGGAAGATTTCAGATCTTTATGTATTTATTGAAGGGGTTAGAGGCAAGTAATTTGAAGTCATTATTTTCTAAGAAATTTTCAGTTTTTAAAATATATTCATCCTTATACATGATAACTAAACAATTACCTTTATCAGCTTTGGTTAAAATTAAGTTGGAAATAGTTATTTTTTGTTTGATACTCTTGATTAAGGTTAAGTGTTTCAAAGCGAGGGAATTGTTGTTAATTGTGTGTCTTGAAGAGAGATGTTTATTAAGAATATTTAAGCATTGGGATTTGAAAGAATTAACTAAGTCAGGGTCATTAGAAAAATGATTAATGATGAAGTCTATATCGATGGAAAATTCTTCTAACAATTTTTTATTTATGTTAGGATTAATTGAAAATTTAAGACCTAAGGATAAAAAGTGCAGTTCATTTTTGTCAAAGAAAACATCAGTAAGGTTTTTAACTCTGTCATGAAATTTATGATTAGAAAATTTAGGAAAATGGTTAGAAGGAGATTTTTTATGAACATTATTGTTCTTTCTAAGCAAAAGGTTGAGTTTGTTATTGAGTTTAGTATATTTGGAATGTTTAGAAAAACTTACTTTATCTTGAATGTCGTTTAAGAAAGCTTGAAGTGTGTGGTAAGGAATCACTCTTACAAGTTTATCATAAAGAGACTTAAGTTCTAAGTTTATGCTGTTGAGCTTAGAGTAATGTTTACAAATTTCAGAATTCATGATTTTCTTTTCGATGTATGAAGAATACTTGATTGGAATGTTCTTAGGTAGTCTGCAT